>PYHW01009916.1:7665713-7719806 GCA_013186435.1 Turdus rufiventris
GGCGGCCGCCCAGCCGGAGCCCGCCGAGACCCGCGCGGGCCGCTCCGCTGCCGGCGCCCCCCATGCGCGGGGGTCGCTCCGCTGGGTCCTCGGCCTTGGCGGCGGCGGAGCAGGAGGCGGCGGCGGCGCAGGACGGGCGGCGGCGCGGATGGAAGGTCCCCGGGTGGATGTTTGCTGAGCGGAGGCTGTGCAGTAGGCAGGGCTGGTGGGTCGGCCGGTGTTTCTGATCCGTGTGTGTGCGTGTGCGTGTGTGTGTATGCGTGTGTGTGTATTGTTGTGCGGCGCACGGGCAGGACTGGCGTGTGCGGGAGCCCGGGATCGCGGCTCTGCTTCCTCTGCGAGGACTGATCCAGGATTATGGTCAGGGAGAAGGGAGAAGGCTCTTGCTTACCCCCCGGATTGATTATGCTCGGGTTTTGATAGCATTCGGGGGTTCCTGCAGCCGCGGCCGCCTCCCCCTCCCCAGCGGCCCCCCTCCCTTGTTTTCCGTTAGAAACACGGGCAAGAAAATAAATGTATTCACTGGGTGTCGCAAGAGCAAAGGCTAAATAATCAAAGGTAACAGCAGCAGCCGGGCGAAGAGACCCGCACCGTACCCTGCTCCCCCACTCCCAGACCTGCCCTCCTATTTATTGGCGAGACCTCCCTCCCTCCCTCCCGGTGCGAGTGCGTTGAGTGAGTGTTTGATCCCGGGAAAAAGTGCAGCTATCCAGCCATGGTGGTTTTCAATGGCTTGCTGAAAATCAAGATCTGCGAGGCGGTGAATCTGAAACCCACGGCGTGGTCTCTGAGGCATGCGGTGGGTCCCAGGCCACAGACCTTTTTGCTGGACCCTTACATCGCCCTCAATGTGGACGACTCCAGGATCGGGCAGACCTCGACCAAGCAAAAGACCAACAGTCCTGCTTGGAACGATGAATTTGTCACCGACGTTTGTAATGGCAGGAAGATAGAGATGGCTGTTTTCCATGATGCCCCCATCGGGTACGACGATTTTGTAGCTAACTGCACTATACAGTTTGAGGACTTGCTGCAGAACGGGAGCCGTCACTTCGAGGACTGGGTAAGTGTTCACGCTGGAGATACATACATGTACCTATGATTTTCAGTGGCACGGCTCTGGATGCAACATCTGTCTTGCAGAGCTAGGTTGCCAAGGGCATGTAATGCCTCTGAAGGCTTTTCATTATTTCCACACTTTGTTACACTGAGATAGTCATGGTTACTATATAACTAATGCATGTGGTCTACAGGCGAGGCAGGAAAGAAAAATATGCTGATTCTAAGTAAGAGGTATGTAGTTACCACGCAAGTTTCTGAAATTATGGGACATAAATACAAATCTAGTCGTCTTACTGAGTCTGAAAAACCCGAACCAAATGCATCAGTACGAAACATTACCACAAAACCCAGATCCAGCGCTTAGACGAGTTTCATCATTTCAGGGTGAATTACTCTTGGTTAGCCTGGAAATGATGAGCCTTAAAAATCCAGACCTGACCTCTGATACGAGACACCTCAGGGTCTTCCTGTCACTTGAGAGCTCACTGCATCAACACTGATGCTCCTCCTTCCTTCCTCCAGATGATCGACACCTCTATGCATAGATCTAACGCAATGCTTCTTCAAATGCTCAAGACTGCTGAAAGGGTCCTAGTGGAATTTGGGCCCAACTAGAGAAATCCTCTTGTCTATACACACAACATCTTTGCAGCTTTCACAGTGTCTTTAAGACCCAGAGGCTAACGTGCCTCAGCGGGAGTACAAAAAAAGCTGGAAAATCCTTGCTCTGACATCCTCAGGTAGTGTCATTTAACAGGGATAAGCCAATCAAACAATTAAGAAATGAGAAACCTGAATATGCACGTTTCACATTTCTGCAGTTAAACAGTTAAATGGTGGATGTCATTTAAATGAGATGTATAATAAAATAATTGTAGCTATCATCTCATTTTCAGTGTGCCCTGCTCGACCACCCATCTGAAATTACATATGCTCATCTTTTTATGTATTTGTTTTTCACGGTCAAGGATACTAGCCAGTATTTTTTTGGCAAACAGGCAAAGAGCCCAGGACCAAAGAAAAAATAGATAGGGTTAATAGATCTGAGTTTTGTGTATTCTTTGGTGCTTCTTTGCTTAATGCAGTGGTGTAGAGATGGCAAAACGATGAAAGGGCATGAAAGAATTAGACTATTTATGCTGATTAGGAGCTGATGAACTTTGCTGTTAAAACTTTTATGTTTACAACTTCCAAATATTTTTCTCTTTTGCTACCTGTGTATTGCATTGTGATAATCAGGGTCTAGATTATTCTGATGCTCTATAGAAGCTACACATTATGAAGCTCAAATGTAAAAGTGGGTGACAGAAAGAGGAAAAATAGCTGTATCAGGAAAAGACAAATGCAGCAGTATTGCAGATGTCTTTTACCTGGATTGAATGATAATCAAGTTGGGACTCTCCTGAAATCAAGTGAGATTTCATCTTTGAGACAAGTGGGATGGTATCTGCACAGATTTTTGGTGAAAGAATCGTAATTTTAATTGTTCTTTTTGTGCATGGTACATGTTGTGAGTTTGTCACCTAATCTGGAAGAACCTTGCAGATTCCAGATCCCAAGTTTGGATTTTGGTGGGACTGGGGTGCATCCTGGCTCTGATATATAAGGTGAACTCAAATGTCTAAACACATTCCCTAGATAAGTAGTGGAATTTAACAGGTTGAGGTCCATTGTAAACAGGATCTATGAGGAACTAGATAGCTGAATCAGATAAATGCTGGCTTTTATTGCATCAGGATTCATTGCTGTCCAGCATTCAGTGGGTGGGAGGAGATGAGGGAGTGACTACGCTTGTTGTCTGTTGATGTGACAGAATCGAGGACATGGCAGTGGATCATAACTGGTCAGCTCAATATAATGCAGCTTCTGAAGCATCATTTACCTTGTTTTGCACTGTAAATCCTTACCATTAGATTGTGCTCAGACAGAATACACCTCCTCCCTGTATTGCAGTTAGAATGGGGGGGTGGCAAGTATTTATAGGATTGTGCTTTACCCTTTCCAAAATTTTTCTATTTACTGAGTGTGTCACCGTAATTGTAATACTGAGTATGCATATTGGATTAATAGATAGGGACCTTCAGAAAAGTGACTCTTGCGAAATCACACTGGTTTGGGGTCTTTTTATCATTGAGTTACAAGTAGACCTGTGGCCATGACATCTCTATATAGTCCATACTGAAGTAAATAGATTTATTGGTATCTTCGTCAATGTCTGGAGTCTATAGTAAAACCTGAAAAAGGAGTTGTCTGCAAAGTGAATGAGTTTCACACTACAAGGAAAGTGCACATGGCCTAAACCAAATTTGGGGTAATATCTGCTGGTATGATGCAGTCAGTTTTTTCTGTTTAATAAGAGGACCAGTTCCTTCATTTCACTCTTGTCATTTAAGGCAGATATTTTTGTAGTATTCTTTCTGAACTCTGTAACAAGCAAATTAAAACCAGCAATCACAATAATCCATTCTTCCTTACTGCCTGAAATATCAAATAAATACAGCCTACACACTTAAAACGTATTTGAAGACTATCAAGTCTTTTTATGCCATTCTGAGGGTTTCCCTTTAAGCAGTCCTGAAAGTTGGAACTGGGAACCAAGTATTTGCTGAGTGGGATTGGAGTAATTGCACTGCTGCCTCTCCTTAACTTCAGAATGATGCAACAGTTTTTGCAGGACTGGACCGTCTCTATTAAAAGAGAAAATGTCCATGTGCTGAGAGACAGGTCTTGTGAATATATTAGTAGCTTTAATGCTTTAGATTTCATATTGTACTGCATGGGTTTTTTTTAAAGGAAATTTCAGAATTTGTTTTATAGAATCTGTGCTAGGGTCAAGGCCATGTTTCTGGGTTTCTAGGTTCTTGTCAGAAGTCCAAAATGAAAAAAAAAGATTCACAAAAAAGAATGTTTTGGGGTTTTTATCCTCTAAGAGGAAACTGTTTCTCATTTTAACCAGCTCACCAAATTTGAATTGACTTTTGCCATTGGGCAGATACTTACGTTTTTTCTCAGATGAGTTTTTTAGGAAAATACTGGATATTTTTCTCACTCTTAGGCCTGTGCTATATACGGATGCCATGGTTACAGTGGAAACACTAATGATAAACAAGTACAAAGCCTGAAATCATGATAACGTCTGTTGTATTAACACAAGTTGGATAGATATGCAAAATCCTGGTTCCTTTCATCTACAGAGTGTTCAGCAGTTGCATTTAACCTTATGATACGTATACTCACCAAATATATATATATATATAAGTACATATATATTTAATTATTTAGAGTAGTGGTATGAAAGAGTGATTCAGAGTTTAGTGGATGAAAGCTTTTAAACAATATATATATTTTTGTAGGGTTTTGGTAAGATCAGTGGAAAATACTTGTTTGGGTTTCTAAAATAGGTATAGTGACAATTAAAAAGATGGCTGCTTTTCCAGTGGTGCATCAATACAGACATAGCACAGTAAAAGTGTCAGCTTTGCAGATTTTTTGAGTCATGGCTACACTGCAGTTTTAAAGAGAGCTTTGAATTTATGACATTTCAGGCTTTTTGTAAGCACAGAAAATGTCATACAGAATGGCATCGAGTATTCAGGAGGATTCTGGTGAACTTACGCTTTGAAAAACAGAAAATACAGAACAATAAACTACTTGCAAGTTCTGATTGAAAAATAAACTAGCAACTTGACAACTCTGGCTATCTTTTTTTTTGAGTTAGGTAATTCAGGTAATGATGAAGTATGTTTTTATCTAGCTTTCTTACGTGTGGCATATGTAAATGATTCACTTGAGTTGGCAATGCAGCTACATTTTAATCAGTGGAATTGAGATCAGGAAGGAAAATTCCATTGATATTTAGCCGTGTGGTTCCACTCCTGCAAATTATCATGATCAATGTTTATGTGTGTGGATGACTGGTAGTATGGGTTCTGAGTTCAAGTCCCCTTTCCAGAGTTGAGGACAGATGAAATCAGCATGATTGGACCTATGCCAAAGACTCCATCCAAGGGTCTTAGCCATTAGCCTGGCTATACATGAGAAAACCTATTGAGTTGTCCTAAGAAATCCTTTTGCTGGCTGAGTAGCAGAACTCACTAAATCAGTGAGGACATCACAACATTTAGCAAGAAAAGTCTCTATTTGTACTGAAAATAATTTACAGATATATTTAGGTTAATGAAAGAAATTTAATTTTCTGCTGTCGTAAAAAAAAATCCCTAATGCTGTCAGGAAAAAAAAAACCCAACATAGATATCAGTGAGCTTTTCTTTGCTAAAATATCTTCCATATTATTTTTCTCCTTTCAGTGTGGCTTCTTCAGATCTATATTTAAAACACTATACTTTTTTTTAAAGCATCCTTTCATATTTCCATTTTGCCAATGTGAAGTTAGTTGTGCAACTGTGCCACCATTGCATAAAGCAAGTTTATTACGAATTAATCTAATATCTCAGCAGCAAGTGGGTGATAAGTTGTAGGAAATGGCATGGGGAAGAAGTTGCAGTCTATAGAGTTAAACACCTAGATTATCTGAGCTCTGAATGTCACCTGTAAGGCAGTAGCAGGGGAGGAATTAAAACTCTTCAGAGTCCTTGGTCCTGTGAGCTGTCCATGCATGTGAGAAATAGAACTGTCTCTTTCCAGTGCCTCTAATCTGAATGAAATGGAAAGACTATTTTGGTGCTTTTATTTTTTCCCCCTTCTTTTAATGCCATTTCTGTTGTTGGAATGGGAACTCCTTTCAGTCAGCAGGTGATCTGTTGTAGCTGGCAGATAGAGAATGGAATTGTCATCATTGTAGTGCAGGTCACCCTGTGTGTTCACCTCTGCTTGTGCTGTGCACTGCTGAGGGCTGGCATTGGGCTGGCAGAAAGTGACTGTAGCATAATTTCATTTTTATTTTCATCTGCTGACTGAATTTATTTGTGCTCAAGGTGTTGAAAGACCTAGGATTTCACTTGCAAAAACTTTAGATCTCATCTAAACTGTGGTTCATGGGCTGCTGAAAAGCTGTTATTGGAATAATATTTGTTGAAATGAAAGGGAAATTGTTGGGGTCCTGTTTGAGAGGTTTCTGCATGACAAGGTGGTCATGGAGCAAGGGCTGTCAGGCTGGGGGGGCAAGGCTGAGAGAGCTATGAGGATGCAGCAGGGTTTTGCAGGGACTCTCATTCTGAGGGCAAGTGGTTGTCAAGAGGAGCTGAGAGATTTTGGAGAGAACTTTGTACAGATAGGGGTCTTGCTTGCCTTCTCCCACAGTCCATCTCTTGTGCCTTCTCTCTTCCCTCGCTGCTGGGGATGTGGTACAGTAACACACAGCTCACCCACTGTCTTGTATCAATCCCTTTCTACAGCTGCATAAATCTACTCCTACTCCTGCTAGAAATGTTCTCGCCTAACAGCTCCTGCTTACCTGCAGTGCTTCCCAGTCTGCTGAGAAGCAATAGAGGGCGAAAGCAGCTGCCTCTGCTGTTGTTACTGCAGGGAGAGAGAAAGGGCAAAGTGGGGAAAGGAAGAGATGAGGCATAGGGAGAAACCTGGAGGAGGGTAATGAATAGTTGCTACCATACTGCATACTCCAGCTGTCCTTTTGGCAACAGCAGAAAGCCACACGTGTAGGAGACAGGGATGAGCTGGCATAGGCAAATGGGTTGGTTGAAGGCAGTGTGGTGATCACTGACCCACTCTGGGATTTTTTTTTTTGCTCAGGGCATGAAAAGTGTGTAGTGGAGCATGCATTTCACTTAATATTGAATTGTCCTAGCTGTAGGTCAGGAGTTGATCCCACCACTGATCAGAATCTCATCCTATTGTTGCTAATGCCAAATACTGATACAAAATTCTGTGGGAGAATAGATTGTAATAGAACAGAGATAGTGCTGAAGGCAATCTTGCCCCTGATAAATTGCAGTGGTGCTAATTACCAAAGAGTGGGAACAGCCTTGCCCTTAATATATCACGGCTGTGTCCAATGAGGATGGGAGTTATAAAGGATGGGTTTGCTAGTTGAGAGTGAATTGGAGTCTCCTGACTGTGCAAGCAACTGAAAGGGTAAGAAGTCCTGTAAGGAATGGATATGGTCAGGCTGGTTATGTTAGGGGCAGAAGGAGTTAGCTGGTCCTGCAGAAGGAAGAGAGAAAAGAGTCAGTGTTGTGTGGAGCTGCCCATGGAAAGGGCACAGAGAAAAGGTATGGGTGTTGATAAGATGATAAGGGGTTGATGCTTAGAATCTTCTTTGGTGTCAGTTGTGCTTTTGCTGTCCAAGTTCCATGTAGTGAAAATAATTCTGCTGAACTCTGTAGAAAGTATTTGTTGGAAAAAAGCTACCAGTAGTGGAGTCCAGTTCATAGGTACTAGTTCAAACCTAGATTTTTAAGTAATGTTTGAGTGAAGTAAAACAAATTCCTTCTTGTATCAGCTTTAAGACAGTGCATGCTGTTATTCTAGCTCAGGTAATTCTGTAGACACTGTGCAGTACTTTGTGGTCCTGAGTAAACCACTGATCTCACTGGGTTTACTGGATATCCTACAGGCCAGTTTAATTTCTTCCTTCAATAGGGGCCTATGCTCCAAAGAAAAACCAAGAATAAGTAGCAGTTAACAACATCCTTACTTGTATTTTTTTCTTACTAATTTATTTTTCTTCTGCAGGTCTTTCTTATGTAAATCTGGTTTCTGTTCTCTAGCATCAGACTGATTTTCTGTCTTCCATGTCCATAATTCTTTAAATAATGCTAAAATGAGGATTTGATTTTAGCTGGAACTGTAGAACTTGGCAACTAAATGTGATTTGTTTTTACTCTGTACATAACTTTTATTTAAATAAACTTTTTTGGAATTTTCAGATTTTGAAGGGAGACTGTGAATACAGTTTGTAAAACATTAGAGAGAGGAGCTTTTTAACTTTGGCTGGTTAAATTAAATTCTGCTTTACCCAGTACTATCTTAATCCCCTTTCCCCCACCTCAACTATTAGCTTGTAAGAGAAAAACATCTGCAGCTCATGGTAAGAGAGGGTTTGGGAACAATAGAGCATGCAAGTAATGGGACATTTATGGTCAGAGAGGACTGAGAAGACTTTTCCTCCATTCACATGGAAAGGTAGGGCTGGAAGTATCTGGGTATGGAATAAGACCAGAAGTCCAAAGGCAGCTTAGAAAACTGACAGTTTGGGCTGAGGGGAGTCTAACAAGCCTTTTTGCCAGAGCAAGGCCTTAAGGATGGGTATTCTGTATGCCCTCTTGAGTCGTGCAAATTGTAAAAGTTACAGGGTTTCAACCCTTTGGGGAGAAAGTGGTTGCTGCAGAAGGCTGGCAAAAAGTTTTAACTTTGTTGGGGCTACTTTCCTGTTTGGCAGGCAGTCACTAGACAATTTTAAAAGTGTATTCAGTAATATTAATGTGAAACTGCAACTCTAAATCTAGTAAGTCATTCTAGAGATTGGGTAACTTTCATGGCAGTTATGTACTTTGCACTATATAAAGTTGTAAAGTTGATTTCTGAGTGTCCTTTCACTTGCATTCCTCCAAGAAGTAAAAAATATCAATTATATTGAAGTATCATTGCTGTGATTTAACAGAAGTTATGGAAGCCAAGATGTCACATATTTCTGAGTAGTACAGCTAAGAAACCTAGAGATGTTGGCATGTTCCCACTAAATATAACGGGAGTTTTAATGTTTATTTTATTGGAAGCAGTGTTAGAGAAATGCTACACAATTCTAAGAGGTTTTTTTCCCTCTGAACTCTGTAGGCCTTGAATTGTTGAGGAACAGAAGCAGTGTGAGGCCATGGCTTTTAAAATAAAGAAAAAAAAGGCAAAAAACCAGCAAAGTTTGATTCCATCGGAGGCTTACAGGCATCCATTTCTGTCTTATATCGGCTAACTTGAGCTGATTTGATTGTTCCAGACAATAGAATAATTTTGCTTGTTTCTGGTGTCCTGCTGGGCAATTTCATCACAGGCAGGAACAAAAAAGCATGAATAATAGCTAGATGTTACCAAATAAATTTCATGTCTGTGTTGTTTGAACAGCAAACCCCTTTGATATCTCTGTATCTTAAATGAAGAGTAGGGAAACCTAATACTTAGTGTTTCCAGCTTAGTGTCTTTCAGTATCTGAGAGCATACAAATAAGTTACAAGCCCCTTATTGTGGGCGACCAGGAATTCTTATGCATTTAGAACTCCCCATTCTTCAGTACATTGGCCTTTTTAACATCATTAAAAGATAGGTGGCTTTGACAATGTTAGTATTTATAGGTATATTTAGAAAAGGATGTTGTAGCAGATATAATAGTGGTGGAAACGTGAAGGGAAGACTGATGTATCCTTTGCATAGGTGATGAGGAAATGGCTGGAACTGGTTTGCTTTGTTTCACAGATTAAAAGCCAACAAGACAGTAATGTCCTTCCCTATTTCCCTTCAGTTTCCTCTTTATCATTTGTTCTGTCTTTGTGCTGCCCAATCTCAGTCTTTCTTTATCTGTTCTGGCTTTTAGATGGTCAAGAAATTGTAGGGCAGCTTTTACAATAGTGCATAAGATTTTGATGTTGGCAATGCTAGCAGGCTATGTGAATGAAATGTCCTGCTATAGGTCTCTACAGAGATCTAGTCCAAGTACAGTTTTCTTGCTGGGACCATATTTACTCATTGCATCAATCTTTCTGGCATTTGTCAACTTTCCTCTATTTTGAAGTGAGATTGATCCATGGCCTTAGAAAATGATGTCTGAGAATGTATTGGAAAAGGAAAGGCTTAAAGTCATTCATGCTGTGTCCACTATGTTTTCTTTCTCACGTGGTTCTTTTTAGAGTTGCTGAGGAATCTTTTTTTCTTCTGAGTTTCATTGCATTTTCCTTCCTTGTGACCCCATGGTGGCTTGGCACCTCTTGAACATTTGACCTCCAGGCCGATTTTTCTCCTTAATCCACCACTATCACCTTGTCCTCGAGTCCCAGCTGTTGTAACTTTTCCTTAATTTTCCAGGTTACTACTTCCCTTATATCCATATTTTCATTATTCCCAGCAGTCCAGCTCCTGCTCCTTTTCTTGTTGCTCTGGTGGACCAGTAAGATGCTCGTGTCAGTAGGACTCAGAAGCATCCCCTGTCAGTGTCTGAAGCTCTGTGGCGTTTGCCCAGCTGCTGTCATCCAGAGCATGTCCCTGCTGTGCTGCTCAGCAAGCAGCAGGGAGCTGATCACACTCGTGGCTGTTGGAGAAGCTATTTTCAGTCAGAGAGGAGTGATGCACTGAGCTTCCAGTTAGTTATACTACTGAAATGTTTGAAGGAATAAATGTAATACATAGGTTTGAACTTCAGGCAAAATGCTCGAGTTTTAGCAGACTCAGTGGGGTGTTGTAGGAACATGATCTATCCCTGAAAACTGGACTCTCCCAAGCAATGGAAACACTATTAAAAATTTTTAGTTGGTGCAGACTGTTGGGATTTTTCAGGGATTCTTGCTCACAGAAAATACCTACTAGTGTTTGGTAATTTATTTTTAATTAATATGAAATGGTGGTTTCTGTCTTCAAAAAATTCCAGTCCAAGCACAAGTCAAAAAGGCAGATTGGGGAAGCCAAGAGAAATATTAGGAAAATGCTTACCAGTGTGAAAGGTTGCAGTGCTAGCTGGGCAGCAGCCTATCAGCTCAGCTTTGCTTGATGTCCCTAACTTAAAACATCAAGGTGAGAGGCAATAGCAGAAATTTTGCTGGAGATATTTGGAGTTCCTGATGCTTTGCATAATGTGGTATTTATCTTCTAGGAGTTGATCTATTTAGAGGGACAGCCCATATAATCTAGACCGTGATTCCCAAACTTCTAGTTGTTAGTCTCTGTAGCTTCAAGAGTGTTTGGTACTTCCCAGTTTGAGGAAACCACAGGATTTTTCTGTATAATTAATTAAAAGCTGGTATTGTATTATTACATTAGAGCTTTTTCTGTAGTGATAGGTGGGTTATGCCACTACAGTACAATAATCGAATTTGGATATGATATATAGGGATAATAGTGTTTACTAATGACACTGGGCTGAGATGAGCTATGTTATGTTTTATCACACTCCTTTACTGTTCCTGCTAGCAATTTCTCAGAGCCATGCCAAGCCTCTGAAGGGAAGAAAGAGGAAAGAAGAATTTTATTAACACCTTGTGTCTGTTTTTTAGAAGTGTTATCCCTTGAATCAGAAGCAAGTGACAATGCTTTTCACTTAAAAAGCAAAACCTTGTGCCTAAGGGTCATCAGAAAGAAGCGCTACTATATATAATACATAATTTTAATGTATTTATCTATTTATAGATATATAGATAAATTATATAACTATTTTAAGTTCTATATCTATGTATAAATTTAAAAATAATATTAGTTTAATAGTCATATTTGGGAGGTAACTTTGCATATGCATTTTTATAATCTGGGTGAAAGGTTTTTAAGTACAAGTTCAACTAAGCTTGTTGTGAATAATTTTGAGGAGCAGCCCAGACACTATGGCCTAGACAAGCCCCTATCATCTCTTTACATTCTCTTTTCTTGCCTGTCCATGCTCATTTTTGTCTGCTTTGGCCATTAGTTGCAAGAGGCCCTGGATGGGAGATGTTACCTTCTAGGATATATAATTTAGCAGAAATGTGGGGTCATGATTCTCTTTTGAAGGGTGTTTGCTTTACCGTAGTAGTATGGTAACAAAAATAGATGAGGAGCAATTGACCTATGTTTATCACAGCCCAGAACAGTGCAAAAAAACCCAGAAACTTTTCTGTGTTGATTTTTGTTTATAACTAGATGTGAGAGTAGGCAAAATCAATATACGTTCAACAAACAAACAAAAATTGTAAGATTGTAGTGAGTGCTGTCTGTTAATGACTGGAGGACAGAGGTAAGTTGCCTTGCATACAGACTCAGAGCTGATGTTCCTATATTGATTTTAATGGGTAGTTTGAGTGGTGTTCTCTGTTGCTGAAACTGTTGAGACTATGTGTATCATTTAGTTGCATACACAGTGATTCCTCTGTGCTCCTAGCTAGTTACATCACCATCGATTGAATTCCTTCCATGTTTAATACTGAACTTTATTCATTTCTCTGAATTGGGACCTACTGTAAGTTTTTCAGCAATGTGGAAATTACACAAAGAATTTAGGTTCCTGATTCAGCAGCCTTTTGAAAGTGTTATCTAGCTCTTTTAATGAGTGGTTGTATCTGTTATCATAGAATCACAGAATCTGCCGAGTTGGAAGGGACCTATCAGGATAACTGAGTCCAGCTCCTGGCCCTGCCCACATCCCCCAAGAATCACCTGTGCCCGAGAGCTTGGTGTTGTGACCACTCTCTGGAAGGCCTGTTCTGATGCCCAACCACCCTCTGAGTAAAAAACCCAGTCAAAGCAGCTTCTAAACTCCGTATGAATGAGTTTGTGAGTACATTGTGAACTGCTTGTGAATGTGTTAGGTCAGAAGTGTCAGGTCTGATGGTCAGTTCTGACCATCAAGCCTTCTCTTCAGTTTGTTTTGGAAGTGATGTTGTTCAGAGCATTTTTAAATTAAGAAGAAACCCCCAAAACCTGAACATTTTTGTTTTGACTGACAATAAAACTATAGTAAATCACTGGATAGTTGAACAAATTAAATGAAACTGATTACTATCCTTGTTTGAATGTGTCCTGGACATCAAACTGACAGTCTCTGACATGTTACATTTGGTTTAAAATGTGTGTGCTCTCCAGCCAAGCACTGTTTTGCCGTAATAGTGTTATTACTAACATAAAGCTTTAGAAACCCTTAGTGTATTCTGAAGTTTACCCGTTTTAAAAATCAGGTTTAAAATCAGATGTGAAGTGTGACAATGTCATTTTGTCTTTCAGGCTGTTACTGGAAGCCTGAGTTCAAAACAAAACATCTGACTGGAAGGGAAGGCAGGCAGAGTGAGAAGTGGGGGCACTTCTGGTGAAACCTTTTCTCCCTGCAGCAGTCTTCTTGCTGGACTGTATGGGCTTCTTCTCTTTGGGACCTGGACATAATTGTGACAGTGATCACTAAGACAAATTACAGGCCAAATGTTTTGTACAACTGCCAAAAAGTTTGCAGCTCTTCCAGCAACTGTGAATCAGCCCTGCACCCTATTTGTAAACTTGCAAGCAAAATCTGCTTCCCAGCAGCAGTGTGCTGCTCTGCAGAACCCCTCTATTGTAAGATTTATGCATGGTTAGTAAAATTGGTGATGCAAAAAAAATGTGATGTCTCAGAGACATTTTATGCAGCTATGAAAATTCATATGCTCGTGATTTCCCAGTGAGACAGGAGTGAAGTGCTGAGACCTTGTCAGAGCATGGATGCACACATGCTGGCAGCGTGACAGTTTTGAATGTAGGAGTTATTAGTTTCTCTTTGTTAACATGAAGTTGTGCAGAAACCAAGTTCATAGTTTCTTCCTGCAGAAGTTTGATGTAAAATAAGAAAAACAATCTCGCTTTTGGAGTGTAATAACCTGTGTATCAAGCTAGATGTGGCTTGCAAAAGCCATGGAAAATATGTAGCAAAATAAAACCTATACTTTACAGGACAGAAGTATGCAAAAGAAATAAGTTGTGTTATTGTAACTTTTAAAAAATGTATTTGATGGCTTTTGGAGAAGTAATAGTTGTCTAACTGAGGAGTTAAGGGGAGAGTGTTTTTATTCACATGAGTCAGCAGAGAAAGAAGCTGAAGCTTGTGTGCCAGACCAAGGAACATGTAAATATGACAGATGGTCAACAAAGTGAAGCCACTTTGTAATAGAGCAGTTCATACAAATAAGGGAGATTTTTTTTTTTTTTTAGCAGGCTTTATTTAACTAAAAGTTTCAAAATGTCATAACAGATCAACAGAAAAGGAGCCATCAACAGTATTGCTTGGTTTTCCTTAGTGCTTCTGGTAACAGGTGGGGTTGATGAATTAACTTTGCAGTACACAAGGTATTTCTGATCCTGATTACGTTATTTTCTGGAATTTGCGTAAGCTGTGAGATAATGTGTAATAACTTCATTATAATCTTGCATGCTGTGAACTGGTCGTGCAAGTTTTTACATCCTTAGCTGTCCTGCATCTGCTTGTGATATACCATGTTATCTCTTCTTTCTTCTTTAATTATTGCCTTTATTTCTACTTACATAATTCCTTCAGACAAATGAGCCTGTCTGTAATGGAAATGATGGGACACACATTCACTCATAATTCAGGTATAAAATCTTCTTAAAAAATGAATACTCCAGGCTTATGTCAGTGGTTTCAGAAGAGGCCTTTGTCTGCTTTTGATTTACATGGAGTGATACATAGATCTTATCGGTCTCAGGTTGTAATGAAACTCATTAGCAAAATGATCTGAGTCTGGAAAATCTTGAGTATAGTCATCTTAACAGAGTTCCTGAGAGGAAGTGTAATGGATGCAGATTTCTTCTTGTTGCCCAGAAGTATGGCACAAGCATTGTGGTTTTAATCTCACAATTTTGCAGTGCATTTTTACGGTGGGGAGACAGGGGCTGAGATCTAGACTAGTGAAATAGGATTTCTGCCCAATACCTTCTATAGATACCTCTTCCTGTCCTGATGCTTCTCCCTCATTTGTCCATCTCTCCTTTTACTTTTGTAAAAGAAGGATTCTCACCATTACATGTCTATTTCTTTCTTGTAGGTTACCTTTTGTAGGCTAATGGATTTATGGCTTGATTGGAAGAGGGATTTCTTCTGTTTCAGTTCTCCAACCACTTTATTTTGGGCATGCTTTTCTTCAGTTGTAGTAAACAAACCAAATGCAGGACCTCTATTTTGCTGCCTTCTTGACACTGGAGTTTTTTCTGTTGAGGTGTGGATCTATAAAACCAGGTTTCCAGTCTTGTCAAAGCCAAGTCTGTAGTTGGAAGCTGAGCTCCTCCTCTGGTTGACTAGCTGGGGGCAGCACCAGCTTTACTGTTTCAGTGAAAAAAATACCACTGAGGGTTATCCTGTTGCATTACTCAGAATGCCTCTGGTAGTGAGCCTACCTGTGTATGAATGTATATATATATATAAAAGCAGTCAAAGGGCTGGAAGAGTTGGATGTGCAAGTGTAGAATGGACTGTTTTGAAGAGTTTGATACTTTGAAAGTTGCCATCCTAACTTAGAATTTTGCATATTTTTTATAGTCATATTAACTGCAGTTAATATGGTAAAACAGCAGGCAAAATGTGAAGTCAGTGTTTGTTGTTTGATTGTTCATGCACTAAATTTGGAGGAAAGGGGACTTCCATTATAGTCAATCATTTGAAGGAAATAAAACATTTAATTTTACATTTTTAGGGTCTTGTCTCTGTTACTAAGAGTGGAAAGGCTTAGGATCCTCCAGCTGGAGTGGTGTGAAGAGGGAGTAAGTACAGCTGGTGTGTGCTGTGGAGCAGCTGTGCAGTGCAGCAAAGCCTGATAGCCCAACACCTGAGTGTGTTTATGAAACAGATGCAGTGAGATTATATTGGTGTTGCCTGCCTGGCAGACTGCTGGCCTGTGGTTTACACAAAGCTGTCCCTGGTTTTGACAAAGCCACAGATTCGCTACACCGGATGTGCTGACATGGCTTGGGGTTAACATGTTGTGCTTCAGGACTGACCCCAGTTGGGAAAAATTTGGAGCAGATTGTAGCAACTGGGGCTTCATGAATTTTAGAAATGGAGATTCTAGGGAAGTTGTAAGAGGATGTTCATTTAACTGCTCATTGTTGCTTAGCAAAATTATTCATAATTTAGTGTTTGGAGCTCAAATGAAATGGGAGAAGGACGCAATATACCCATTGCCATCCTTTCACAGAGAAGAAGGAGAATTCTCTTTGGGTCCCTGATATTGTCTATAGTATTGCCCTCTCTGATCTGTATAAATTTAACATCTAGATTTGTAAGTGTAGTAAAGCTTTTTAGTTGTTTCTTTCATCCAAAAGGTATTGTGCAGAAATAATATAGAAATGTGGATGTCAAGGTCCCTCATACTAGAAGTAGTCAGTGATGGGAATATCAATTTTGTGATATTACATGAAGCTGAAGGCATAGGTGTGCAAAGGTGGTGAATGAAAGGCTTCAGTTACTTAGTTTTCATCTATTGAGGAGAATGTACTTTTACTTACAACTTGCACATTTCTATATGGCTATCCAAAATGTCATATTGACTTTGCAGTGCATTGCTCCATTCTGATGGAGTTGCTTCATCTTTCAAATATATGTGGTTCATGGTCATGAATTAGAATAGCAGCTTAAGGAAGTATCTTAATAGCTTTATTTCATACTGGAGGCTTATAATATTGTGACAGCTTTTAGCTCATAGAAACTATGATTTTCTTTCTTTAGGCAAATATGAAGTGCCTGAATACAACAAATTCTCCTGGTGTTACAGGTTTACCTTCCTGGGTAACTAATATTGGTCAGGGGTAAATTTTGTTATGACAGAATGTTTTAAATATAGCCTGGAATTGAATTAATACTAGATAAATACAGATTTGTTTATTAAAATTGTTGCTGCTGCACAATGCAAGGCCCCATCAGTCATCACCACTTCATTATGAAATTGTTTGTGTCCTCACTTCTTAAAATATGCATCTAGATGTTCATCTAAAGCCTGCAGAACAGCAGAAAAGAGTGTATGAGAGAGGAGTACCCAGCTGTCCTGAAAGTATCCCTGCTTACAAACCAGATTCCTGGTAAGAGCTGTAATCAAAGAATTTGGCAAGGTAATTCCTTTGTGTCCCAAAATGCATCTGCCCTGAAGCTCAGAGCTCGTGTCCCAGGGCTTGCCTTTTCAAACCCACAGGCTCAGTCTTTTGCTTTAATCCCGTTATTCTAAGGGATACTACTTTTCCAGTTCCACTTTGCTCTTGTACCTTCGCCCAGTGGTACTTGTAATCCCTGATTCATTGGATGCTGTTAGCAGCTCCTCAGTTGAGAAGTACTTCACTTCTGCTCTTAGCAGAATTAAGAAATCGTGCTGACAGGTTGCATTTACCAAAACTCCTAGCTTGAGCAAAAAGAAAACCAACTAAAAGGTTTTGTCTCAGAATAACTGGTGTAAACGGGGGTGCAAACGAGTGAAATAATTTATCTTAGTTTATTTGGTGTGTATGTTTAACTCATTCAGTATTTTTTTTCACTATTAGACTCTAGGAAAGATGTCATTCTCCAATGCTCGTGTATTCCCTTGTTCCTTTTCTTCTCCTGGAGAAAGTGAGACTAGTAGCAGCTTTAGTTACAGTTAACGCATTTAATCATTGGAAAGCTTAATTTGAAGACCTACTTTGTTACACTGTGTTTCCCAGTGGCTCCATCCACTTTTGAGACAGGTATAATGGATAAAATGCATTAGGGTAGTGAATATGTGTCATAGGAAGAGATTAAGTTGGTTGGAAGTTGTTGGGCAGCCTCCCTTCAGGGTTGTTTGAAACATAATTGTGTGACAGCAGATACAGGAACAAAATATGTTACTGAGAAAGAACAAAAGCAAATTCGGCCAGGTATTTCAAGGCCAAGGAAACTCAGTTATTACTAGCTCTTATTAACATGCCTTAAAAAAATAATGTTCTTAGCTTCAGCTGGGTGGCCCTCAGAAAGGGGAGAAATTCTTTCCTGCCTTTTGAAATCATCAAAGAATATGAGAGTAATCCTTTCCAAATTTATCTCTGTGTCGGAAAACCTCACTGTTCAGGATGAGCCAGGGTAAACAAAGGAGAAATAGGAAGTGGCTTTTAAAAAGTATGGATTTGAACCTGTGAGGTGCTGAGTGTCTTGAGTGAAGTGCTGAGCTTGCTTGATTTCCAGTAAGTTTATGGTTCTTGGTTCCTGACAGGATCAGGTCCCAAGATTAGATCTACCCTCTGAAGTAAAATTAGGTTACGGCTGTCAGCTTTTTTTGACTATTGCTTGTGGTGCTTATCATCAGTACTCTGTATGTACACAGACATGTACAGCACTTGAGTAAAGACAGAAGCTGATCTACCGGGACTGTCTCACTTTTGTGTTTTCATTATTTGTGTGCTGTACTAATTACAACTCTAATATGAAAATGAGACATCAAGAGGATGAAGCAAGATACCAGATGATTACTGACAAAAGGAAGATCCTCCTTCAATTTTACTGTCATGTTTAGGAACATTTTTACATCTTTTTCCCTTATGTAGAGTAAAATAACACCAAGTTTGTGTAGTGCTTTTCATCAGTAGATTTCTAAGTGCATATCAATTTGATGATTGTGTTGAATGCACAATCAACACCTTTGGGTAAAGAAGCACGTACTGGTGTAATTCTTCACTTTCACATGGATTGCACAACATGGATTCCATGTTGTGCATTGAGATTGAGGTTGTAAAGGATGTTTGGACTAGATTCCTCCTCTCCCACTAGTATGTACTTTACTGTCCCTGTGAGGTTAATTTACTACCAATGACTGCAGTCATTGTTGGCATTATTTGAACTAAGTGTGAGTATAATGAGACTTCACTGCTAGCCATGCTTAAAGGGAAAACTGTTTCTTCGCAGTAGTTTTTAGAAGTTATACAAGGAAATCTATATGCCTTAAGCATGAGTTGAAAAATGCATATACAGTAGTCAGACTGATTCAGTCCTGTCATAATTTGTTGCTATTATGATTAGAAAATGGCTAAATTTTTTGCATCTCATTATTGTACCATGTAGAAGTAAAAGTCTTATCTGAAATAATTCTGAAGTCTTTAACAGTATGGTAGATATGAAGGATAGTTTGGGCTCTTTTTTTTTTGAAATTCTAAATCTGAGCTTGTATAGAAGGCTTGGACTACCTTGATTCAAAGGGATATTGATTATATCTTTCCCAGGGTTTGTTTCTTACTCTGTTTTCTGTGTCTTGACTAGAACTTGTGTGTTCATTGACCCTGCATGTATATGGGTTATAAACAAATTAGAAGCAAAGGGGAGGAAAGAAACAGTGTTTAATTCTACCAAAGCTCCTGCCTCAGGCTCCAGTGCTCAAAGTTTCATCAAACAGGTTCTTCTACCTCTGTTTCCTCATTCCTCCTGAGGAGAGTCAAGCTGACCATGCTTAATTAATCACAAGGCTTCAGAGCCTTCCTTGTGCTGCAGAGAAACAGTGCCTCCTTTCCCCAGGACTAACAGCACCCAGAAAACAGCTGGAGTAGAGATCCTGAGCTGTGATCCTTTGGGGTGAGGGATTTTTGCTGGGGCAAGGTTTTTTTTTCTTTTTTTTTTTTTTTTTTTTTTTTTTTTTTTTTTTTTTTTTTTTNTTTTACTTGGTGTGTGGTGACATCTTCTGGGAGGCCACAGGGAGATGAGCCCAAATTTAATGAGCAAGAGAAGTCACTCCTGTGTAGGGGGAGGCAGTCTTTTGTCAAGCTTGGAGAGCCTTGCTTCCCATTGTTCAATGATGCAAATCACCTGGGAAGTTATGCAAGGGAAAAGCCTGGGACATACAGTATATTCTTTAATATACAGTAATCTTTGGAGGATAATATTACATAATCATGACACCACATCTGGGATAAGACAGTATTTTGTAGCCAGTGTTTTTCCACTTTGCTAAAGGATGATCTTAATACTGCCAAGCAATACTGAAAAGAGTGCTATGCTGGTAGTTGCATATTTAACCTCTTTTAGGTTATGGACTTTACATTATATCTTCTTCTTGATCCCAAGTATGTGGTGTACAGGACTTCCCTAAAGACTGCTGATAAGGGTAACTTCCTCTGAAGCATTTGGAGACTGTGCTTTGAATATCTTGGTTCTCAGAGTAAAAATAAATGTGCTTCAGACTGCCTGCTGAGAAAAGACCAGACAAAATCTTCCTCTTCACTGTACAGATCACATAGAAATTTGGCAAATATTAGTAACTGATTTTGAAAAAAGAAGGTAAAACCATCTTTCCTGCAGCAGGCCTGTATGGATCAAAAGCTGGGAAAAATCTGTTTTGTTTGAGTAACAGTGTGATATTTTTGACTGGCAGACTCAGCTTCAAAAGAGCTGTCTAGATACCTGTAGAGCTTTAAAAGTACCTTGCGCTGGTTTTGAATATTAGGGCTAAGTGCTCCTATTGTCTCCTCCTCCTGCTTCCTCCCCTTCCCCCTACCATGCTTTTAAAGAACTAAGAGAACCAGGTAAATATCCTCCTTTTCCCTAGCATCTGTGGAATAAAAGCTAGGTGAGGAGGTACACTCTGCAACTCTTATTCCTGTTGTAGTTCTCATGAAGGGGACTAGTAAATAGTGATAGGTTGGTTAGTTTGGATTGAGTCACTGTCTTGGCTGTGAAACCCTTCTCAGTGAGACAAGTCAGGTGAAAGCCTGGTGGGAGAGACTTGCATGGGAGAAATTTTCCTTCAAGGTACTATGGAGCACAAGGGATGGACTGTTGTTCGGTGATTTTTTTGAAACCTGTGTGCTTATCTGGAGATCTGCCTAGGAACTGAGTGCTTCTTCTCTTAAATGAAGGTGGTAAAACTCATTTCCTCACCCACTTGTTTTCTGCAGGAGAGTGTGAATCAGAGCTGTCTGGGCTGCTGGTCCTGCTAGGTAATATTGCCTGAACAGGGAGAGGAGGAAGAGAAAAACTGCCATTGTAATTGTGAACAAAACCCACAATGTCTGAAGTACCTCAGTATTATCCCAGAGAAGCATATATCACTGATAAATGAGCCTTGATATTGTTGTCAAAATGCTTTTGAGAAGCTTACCAGAGGCCATGCACAATCCACTGGGGTCTTAAGAGCCCATCTGAGTCTACTGTGATCCCATAACCTGGCACAAAACTATGTTCACAAGATGTACTGAAAGGTTATTAGGTTTTACCAAACATTCCACACTGGATGGCTTATAAAATTTGCTTATATAGAAAACTGTATCTTTGACATCAATGCTTTATTGCAATAATTACAAAGTTGTGTAGGCTCTTTTGATACCTCCAGTCCCAGCTGATACCTCGTCCTCAGATGATGATGCATCCAAATAGATGCTGAAAGGATCAGGTCACTGCTGTGTCCTTGCTGCTCTGGTCACTTGGTAGCTGCCCACTAACAGGTTTCTTGCACCTTGGCTCAGTGCATTTTGTGGGGGTTGCTGGAAGATTTCCTCACTCTGCGTACCTCTGACAGGAGCATGGCAGTTCCTGTTTTCCATCTGAGGCTGCCAGAGTTAGCAGTTAGGAGTACAGTATAGATAGAAATCATTTTTTTCCCAGCTGGTGTGTGTGATCATCAACTGCTTTGATTAACTAGTTCTGGGGTTTAAAGTGAGACACTGTTTTTTCCATTCTTTGTAGTGTTTTTGGCAATGGGTGGAGAAAATATAGTCATAACTCTCTTTTCTCTCTGTTTGTTTTTTTTTCCCCTGCTCTTTGTCTTCAAGCACAAAATGAAATGGTTTGCAAATAAAATAAATATTAAAACTAAAGAGTACTTTATATTCTCTCCTCACAGAAGTGTGTCTAAAGATAAATAGGAACAGCTCATAATGGGAAAATATTACTTTCCCCCCCACTCCTTAAAATAAAGCAATTACTCTGTTATTGAAGTTTTCTGCAAGTAAACCACAAGCAGACATACTGAGTGCAGCCAGCTACAGGATGATAGCCTTGTTTTTGTTGTTGTTGGGCTTTGGGGGTTTTTTACTGCAGATCTAGCCATTACAAACTGAACCACTAAAAACAGTGTTATTTTGAAAGTTCACAGCAGATTCAGCTCAGACCAGGAAGTGAGGTGTTGTCCTTTTAAAGCCTGATAGACTGAAAAGGGTATTTCTGACGCATGACCTTCAGTGAACAGGAATTCCTCTACTCAAAATCTCATCCTTACCATGAACTTCACTGCCACAATTCATCCTCTCACAGTTGTGTAGAAAGTGACATATTGTGAAAAAGAAGCCCCAGCTAGGAGATATTGTCTCATTTTTTCAAAAATAAATGGCAAAGACTTACAAAATATAGAGCTGAAATGTTTTGTGTGCAAAGAAATGTGGTTTTAAGTTGCAAGAGGGTTTTTTATTTTAGTAGAGTTCATTAGCTGTTAACTAAACTGATTAGATTGTTAAAATCTGTTTAACATTCAAATTGTTAACTATCACAATAGAAACCACTGGGGCCTGGGTTCTTGAAAATCTGGTTTGAATTTTGAGTGGTGAATATTTGAAACTGCACAGTGAAGAAAATATGGCTCTGCATGCACTTTTTGTATATGTTTGCTTTCACTTTTTTCCACTTTCTTGTGTGTGCTCTCACTCTCTGCCTTCAATTTAAAGGCAGTGAAAGAACACCTAGGAACTGGCTGGCTTGAGAGATGAGCAAAAGTGATTTGTGAGCATGGCAGGTGTGATGCCACGCTCAGCTGTGGTGGAGTGTAACAATGGTGTGCAGTTACTGGCTATTACTGCAGTTAAATGCATGCTGAAATACAGCCTTTTCACCAGAGATGCAGGCTGTGGAAGGCATTGAATTGGAGCCTCTTTGGAGCAGGGAAGTATCTGGCAGGCGTCTTGTTTAGGACTCTGCACTTGGGGAATTTGCCAGTTCCTGCTGTTTAACAGCCCAGATTTGCAAACCTCCAGGACATCCAGCAGGGCCTACTTTTTTCTTCTAGTTCTTTGTGGAAGTGGGTGTTGGCTGGAGCTAGATAAGGATGAAAACGGGATATGTTGCTGAGATTGCTCTGTTTTTGCTTTTGTTTGCTGGATTATTTTATTTAACCTAAGGCAATTTGTTTCCAGTGTTTAATTTTAAAAGTGTGCCAGTGACAGATCACTGAGCAACATTCCATTGTTTGAGCAAGAAAATGGATAAATAAGTTTTTTAATTCAAATTTCATAAAACCTGCATTATTTTGATAAATATAGGATGTGCCAAGTAGATAACATTTTTTCCTTTAAGGAAGATGATTTCCCAGAAACAAGTGAATGCAATGGATTCAAATAAATGTAACTGATAAGTCCTAATGAATGAAAAATCCTATGGGATTTTCAGGTAGATTAGGAGAAGGGAGTATGGCATAGGTGTGGTAGTAGAGGCTGAAACTTGTGTGCAGTAACAGTGCACATCCATCAATAGAGATCTTTGATCATAAGCTACTTTTACCTTCATTCATAGACTGGAGATGATCTAGCAATCAAAGAAGGGGCTTGGACAGTCATATACCTGGAGAGACAGTACTATGCTGTGTGTGAGGGATATGCATGAGCATAGTGCCTAAGAGTACTTTTTTTTTAGTTGCTAAAAAGTTACTCATATTTAAGTTCAATATTATGTCGTTGTAGTTAATAAACTCTTGACAGCTAGTTTTACCCAAAATGTTTTTAAAAGGAATTAAAAACTAATCTGTTGAGGAGCGGTGCTAGATAGTGTTTTAACATGTTGGAAAAATCAAGTTTATGATGTCTCAATACCAAAGTTTATGAACAGATAAACCTTACTTTAAAAAGTCTACATAATATGACTCTGCAGAAAATGTTCTAGCTTAATTATAGTAATGTGCTTCGAATTTTCCAGTGGGGTCATTTATTTTGAGTATATGTCTCGTCTCCTATTACTGTAACTACGAATAAGCCTGTTGTTGGGTATGTGTTGTCTAAACGTTGCACGTAACTTTCCTGGAATTTGTAAAGCTATTCTGTTTGACATTAGTTGGCATACCTTGTTTGCAGCCCTTGTAATCCAAAAATAAAATATTTATGTGTCTCTAGTAGCAAAGCACCAAGTGCCATATTAAGAACATCCATATACGGGCCTGGCTCTGTAAGATGCTGACTGTTCAATTCCCCCTTGCTCAGCAGTTGCGTTTACATGTGTCTTAAAACCTGGTGGGACTGGTCTGAAGCTACAACTTTGAGGCCAGCATCTTCATCTGGCTTGGCTGTACAAGGCAGGCAGAGACTAAGCTTGGTTCTGCTGCCCTTGCAGTTGAGGTGCTGCTGTTGTGAGCAGATATGGACAGAGATGTTGGTCTGGTGGGTGGGAGGAGCAGCTGCCATTTGATCACCAGAGTGAGTGGAGCTATTTGGGAGGAAGCTGGATCTTTAAGAAAAACTTGTATTTTCCGTTTCTCAGAAAGGATGCATGCCCAGGGCCTTGGAGGAGTTGCTTGGCACTGGCCAAGCACCCAGAGGTTTACTGACAGCAGGAGAGTGTGATCCTCCAGGTTCCTGCCTGTAGGAGAGCTGTGCAGACTGATAAGTACCCAAGTTACAAATACTGCACTTGCTCTGTGTTTTATTTGGTTTATTTTGATGTCCAATTACTTGTTTTTATGCCTAGTTGAGGATTATATTTTTTTATGAGTCTTTTTTTAGTTGTGAGAGAAGAAAGGGAAGGAGGCATGGGGATGGCTGGTGGGCTTTCAACCTGTCTAAGGCTTCTGTGGTATGTTGAGGCTTTTCTTCCAAGAAGATTACTGTGCCAGCCATATGGTCTGTCAAACAGCATTGTATTTGTTAGTGCAGGGAGATTTATGTATGTCTTTTCCCATCCTACCTCCTTTTCTCCTCTGATTTAAATAATTGTGGGATAAGGGTAATAAAAAATTCTCAAAAAATTATGCCAACTTCATGCTTCAGGGTTAGCAAATCAGGTGTGCAGAGGGAACGGGGGAATCTCAAATGCCTCTCAGTGCTATTCATCCATAGCCAGAGGTTTAGGAGGAATAAAGCATAGCTGGGTTGGAGTTAGATGTGCCCTTTCATCTTGCTTTATGATTTTTAGCATGGAAAGCCTGAATACGCATAGAAGAGAAATAAGATGAGCGCTGCTTGTTATTTTTGTGCCATGGTGAATTCACCCCTTGATATTCTATCGTGGAACAAAAAAGGAGTACATTTCTTATTGTACATGGAGCTATTACGTGACATGGTGTTTTACTTAGAGACAGGCAGCCATTTATCTTCTATTTTGTTTAGTATCTTTATGTGGGAATTAGTTGCCAGTTGGTGGAAAACAAGGACTCATGTTAAGCTCATATGAAAATGGGATTAATAGCTACATTGACTCAAAACTGAGCTAGTTTAGGCTTTGAAGGTACGACCAGATGCTGCCAAACAGATTCTTCCTCTGACTGCATCAGGATATCTGCCTTTACAAGGGCTTAAAGGAACTCTGAGAGGAAGTCTTGCTGTGGTAGGGGCTGTTGAAGCTGTCCCATAGGAAACCAGTGAGAGGAAACACAGGGGTGGCTGCTGTCAGGAATAGTCTTGCTGCAAGTCACAAGTGGGAACTAATGCAGTGGGGAAGCACAGCTGGCATCTCTCCTGGACACTGGGAGTACACAGCGCAATTACCTGGCAGTGGGGAGTGATAGTGAACCCATCCCTTGGTCTCTTTGTGATTGTGGGGAGCAAAGTGATGGGGGAAGATAGGAAAGGGAGAGGCTGTACAGAGCTGTATGAAATGGAAATGAACATTTTAGAATTATGCTCCAACTTCATGTTAGTAGTTGAGAAACTATACAGCCTGTCCTCCCTCATCCCTCACTGATTGTCCTTGTGAGAGCACCTATTTGTGGGGATGTGTGATTTCTCGAAGACTAACCTTTTTCCATTTAGCTTTCCAAATTTGCAATGGAGATGGATGGGTTTGAAGTATCATTTGCACTTTTGTTCAAAGCATTCCTGGAACAGTTCTTTGCAATGGCCGCTTGGACTGTGTTAAACCTTGCTTTTTCAAAAAGTGAAGACAAGTGAAAAATAAGCCTTATAGGGTTGTATTCATCTGTTCTTTGGCAAATGAGCACTGACTTTTGTAAAAAAACTACAGGTAGAATTTGAGCAGGGTATTAGCAAACTTTTATATTTTTCATTGTAATGGCTACTGCATCACTGTTCATTTCAGAGTTTTTGAATGTCTTAGTAACTAGAAGAAGGGTACTGACCAGTACACTTTTTAAAAATGAAAATGTTTAATCTCTAAATGAGAAAAAATGTGTATTTTCTATGTATAGCAGATTTCAAAGCCAAATAGCACACGCTATAGAATTTCATGTATTGTGTGGCTTTGACTGATTCACGTGAATGCTAATACTCTGCTTCTTTCCACTGCTTGATTTCTGCCAAGAACTGCTCTAGCTTTTTAAGCCTTCCAGTGACATAAAACTGGAAGGAGGATATTCTTTGATTTGCAAGGCTCAAGTAGCAAAGTACCTGGTGCATTTTATGCTTTTCTTAATACATGCATCTATATATTATTAATTCCTGTTTTACTTGGGTTGAGAAATATTGTTTTATATAGCACTATAATATAGCATTGGTACTGTTTTGGAAGGCAAACAATTTTACTTGATGCCTTTGTTCCTTTTAAAGTAGCCATCCTAAAATTGTGCTTAGAAAACCTTATACCTCATTGCAACATAATATTATCACTATAACAATTGTTCAGTGAGCTCAACCAGTGTGACCAAGTTAGATGATAAATGTTTATTTTGTATGAGTCCAGTTGTCTTTAAAATGATATTATGTACAATGTATGTTATTTTAATTAAAATATACAGGCAGCATCTAACCAGATGGAGTATTTCCATGCACGGCATTATATTTTTCTTACATTTTTTTCTTTAGCTAGAGAGTAGAGAGACAAATAATTTCTCTGTTTTAGGAGGTTCAGCAGTTGGAATTATGTACTATTGGGTAGAACATTTCTGTTTGTCAGTAGCCTAGAGAAGGTGCAGGAATTATTGCCAGTGTTTTTGACACATTTTACTTCACGTATAAAATGTCATTGTGTATAGCGGGTCAAATGCTTGTGAGTGCTGGTGTGTGTGTGAAAGATGAATTTTGCCTTGAAGATAGCTTGATAAATCATTAGTGTCTTTTCCACTGTCCATGGAACAAAGCTATAAATTCCTTGGCAGTCAGGGTAACCTGGAGACTAATATAAAGATTGCTAGTACAAAGGTAGTTTGCTTTGTTGCTCTGTTACTTCACATCTTTGAGTGTGCCAAAAAGCAAGGCTAATGGCTTGCATTCTCAAGTTCGGGAAAAAGCCAGATCATCAAACTGGAGACCTCTAGTCTATCCTATTTATTCCATCTGGTCAGGACTATTTTCTTAATCCAATTCCTTATTTTGGCAATACTGATTTGTTGGAGTTTTTTTTCAATAGAGTGTCGCCATTTTCACCTAGTTTACACAGGAGAAATATTTGAGATCCTGGGTGGAATTACCATTCCCAGCCAGGAGCTTGTGGGAGTGGTTCAATGGCATGCAGGAGAGCACTTGCAAGGCTGGGTTTCTTTGCTGGCTGTGGGGTTTAGTGTCACATCTGAGTAGTCTGACCATGTTACTGTTTGGGGACAAAATGCTCTTCTCTGCCCCAAGACAGTTGTTTTCACTTTAATGCATGGTAAAATAAAAAAAATGTTGCAATAAGCATTTCACAAAAAGTAGTGAATGGTGTTACCTGGTTTTGGGGTGGGTTTTGTTAATGATTTTACTTGGAAGGGAGTGGAAAGAGATTAATTTACAGAAGTTGAGTATTACCCAGGTCTCATACATCTTTAATCACTGTTATCTGTTCCAAGCACAAATTAGCAAAGAAAAAAGAGCTGGTGTATTTCATCCCATCAGATGGTGTTGGTACAATCTGGGTTTTCTCAGTGATGTGAAGCAGATGGACTTCTCTGACACTGGGATATGCAGAAGACAAGAGGTGGAAAACAAAACCACAAAGGCAGGTGGAGTAACTATATAAAAGGAAGACGGGTTGTTTCCCTCCAGAACAGAATCTCATTGAAGTATCAAAAATCCTCTTTGAGTTGGGCATGTCAATGATGTGTTTCTAGTCTTATGAACTAGAATGTCTAGTTGGTGCCTATGTAAGGTTTATTCATCCCTAGCAATTTGCACTATTAAATTCCAAGATGTTGAATATTGCAGTTTTTGCTGTTGCTTTCATGTGTGATGTTTCTAAATCCAGACAAAAATCCATTACCTTATTTTTATACAAACAGTAACCAGTTAGAATTCTTGCTGAAATTATTCTACTGCTTGAGGTGGACACAGCAGAAGTCTAGAACAGCAGGTTCAGATGCGTTTTGAGATGGTTTTAACTTTTTGCACAGGAATGAGATCTCTACATGAGATAGAGGTCAGAGCCTTACATCAGACAGTCAAATAACACAATCAGGGGCAAGTTTTTCATTGGGTGCTGTAGGCAAACCTGTGTTCTCCTAGATTACATATTGATGCGATTAATGCTTACACGTCTCTTCTAATTTAGTCTGTTTAAATTTAGTTATTACAAGTGTGTGACCATGATGATTGAGCATAATCTCACCACACACCCTAACATGTGTAGTCTTTTCTTTTAGTTACTTGAAACTCTAGTTGTGCTCTTGGAGTGACCCATTTCTAAGTCCTGTACAGCTTTGACTGGTTGGTTGTAAAACTTGCATAAAAGAAGGAAGGGGACTAATTTTATTTTATTTTTTTTAAAAAGCTGGGTTGCTTGTGCAGCAGTTCAATGCTTCTTTGCTTAGGTGTGCCAAAACCAAATTGGGAAAATCATAAAAAATTTCCAGTAGCACAGTCAGGTATCTGAACTTCTTGTGAAGATCATAATATAAATATTTTTAACCCAATCAGGGCTGTTTCTTTAGAGGTTCTGGTTGAGGCTTTGGATTTTAGGTATTCTTACTAGGAGATGCTTCCACAGAAAAATAGTAGTCAGTGGTTGTAGGCATAGTGCCTGCAGAAAGGGCATGTCTTATAAACAATCCTGTGTATTTACCTTCTAGTTCACCTAATCAAATCTTCTTTTAAAATGATGCAGAAAGCAGAGATGAGTCCCTATAATAAAATGGCAGGAAAAAACTATTTGTCCTCTGATTTAAGGTTCTATATGTAACATTACCTAATTTTGAATTTAACCTGGAAGTAATAATTTTTACATTGAATAGTCTTTTCATTTTGCTGGAGTCTCATACTCGTGTGCCAAAAGTCAATACTTTTAGTAAACATTGACCTCTAGAAGCTTGCTGCATCTTTAAATAATTTGAACTTCTGAATAATTTTGAGGCTGCCAGTCTAGTACCTTTTACAATTGTGACTCAACACCTTGATATGGTTTTTTTCCTTTTCTGGAAGCTAATTACCATCTTTCAAAATAGTGTTATTCACACTAGAGCTTGGGTTAATTTCTTCTTCAATTTGCATCTTTTAACCATGAAGGGAATCTCCAGCACTGTTGCTGGCATGAGAGAGGATAACGCCATCTGTTCACCTTGAGAATCTGAGTTTGTAGTGCTTGATGTCCAGCCTGTGATTTTGACTTCTTTCCTGGTTTCATTTAGAATTCTACGTGGTAACTCTGGTGTCCACACACACTATGGACTTTGTTATTAAGCAGCTGTGTGAAATGATAATAAGCATAAATGCATATGTAACTTTCAGAAGATAGACTGGTTGGGAATTCTACTGATAATGAGTAATATACCTAAGGTTGCTCAGTGCACATGTAGAGAAGCTTACCAGTTCGATTGAATCATATGACAGTGTCATCCATGGAAGGCAACTAAGATCCAGATCCAGTATTTCTTCAAAGGCAAGTTATTTACTTGTTAGGGACACTGCATAAAGCCTGTGTTACTTCCTGTGCTCCTGGTCCAGTGTTCATGTTTGTCTCCTGTCCTGTTTCATTCTATCCTTGTTCCAAGTGTATTGCTTGTAAGCTCTTATTTTGTTTCATATTCACCTCTTCTTCCCGGCAACAAGACTTCTGTTGCTGCATTCAAAAACTGTCCCAAAGTACTTTGTCTTTCTTCAAGGTCTTTTTGTGAAGCTAGCCTGTGAGGAGCAGAGCTTGCAGAAATGTGTACACTGCAAGAGATAGTCTGTAGACTATGTTGAGTAGGATACATCTATACAAGACTGTTAAACCTTTAGGATGATAAAGCTGTAAATTCCTAGTAAGGTAGGAATTGAAATTACTGTTTTGGCAGAAACTTCCTATAAAAACACAGATATCCCATTAATTTCAATTTAATTTTTTTGTTAAACAGAATTTCACTCAAATTTTTTCTTTTCAATGAAATGAGTAGTGAAGTTTCATGGAGCTATTTTATTAGTGCTGGCTTTGCCTGAACCTTGGTGGAATTAGGATTTCACTCTTCATTTTTATCAGTTTTTACATGGAAGGGTTCTGCAATCTTTCCTTGTTATTAGGTATGCTGAGATATTGGTGAGATACTTTTTGTGTTCCAGAAGGTGTTCTAGTCCCTCATAAATAATTTTTAAAAATATTCTTTATTTCCTGTCTTGAAAATTGTGTGAGGTTCTTTAAACAGAATTTTCCAGCTATTTCCCCTTTATATCAAAGAACAGCATCTAACTCCTGCCAACACAAACAAATGAGAACTTTAATTATTGGACTTCTTATTCTTCTGAAAAGTAACATCTGCAGTAGTATGGTAGACACTGAATTTGTCGAATTTCCATGGAGTTATTAGGAATTTCAGGATTTCATACAAGAAGCTACAAAAGGTGTGAACATGAAATAATGGATCTTGAAGCTGGAAACAAAAATTGTTACAAATAGCTTCTGCTGCCTGTGTGCTCGAACTTAGCAGAGCAAAAAAAAAAAAAAAAATGGATTTTGGGGTTTGTGCTATTGTTGAAGTGTCTCTGGACTCCCTTCATCAGTCTGAACTCATGCTTCTTTGGGAAGAAAACACAGCTGAAAGCTGCTGCTATAGCAGTCCTCTGTGTTGCTCTTTCAACAGTGTTTGTCAACTTTTTCTACTCTGTGCCCAAGATCAGGTTTGGCTGGGGTGCTTTAGCACTCTTACCATCATTTCACCAATCTTTCTTATTTAAAATGTTGCTGGGTCTAAATATTTTTGTTAGGAAGCTTCACAGCTGTGGGGTTTGCCTGTACACCTATGGCTGAAAGTGGTCTAATTTGCAGAAATGTGGAGAACGGTGCACTCAGCATCACTGACCTAATGAATGTCCTTCTCAAAGCACAAGGGCTGTGTCAGTAATTTATTTAAACAAATCCTTATTAGTAAGTTAAAATGATTTAATATTTTCCATGTCGAATTGTCTTGAGTAGAATGAACCCATGGAAATATTTCTACTGACTTTAGCTGAGATACAGGATTCACCCTTCAAGGAATTAACTACGATAATTCAAATCAAGAATAAGTTTTTTTTTTTAAACTATCTTAAGAGAAGGCTGACAACTGCACTGAGAGAAATCAGAGTAGGAGTCCACAACTTGGTGCCAAAAAGTAGAGGAGTGTTTACACAGACTTGCTTGCAGTGGAGACCTTGGGTTTATACCAACACAGCAGATTACATTCAGTTCCAGTTGCAATGTCGCTAAAATAGTCCTCTGAACTGAAAGTTTTAATGGCTTTGTTTCCCCAACATGTTCTGTGCACACAGAGCCCTATGTTTGCTGCCTGGGAGGTTGAAGCCAGGCACTGCCTGTGGTGTGGTCAGCACACACAGTCTGAAGGTGTTCCTGCTTTTTGTGGGCAGCCAAGAGAGAGCAGGGGAACCACGTTTTGTTCCCTTGTAATCCTGGAGCAACTGCAGAGCTGTTGCCCAAGGCACATGACTTCTTCCTTCTTTGCTGTTACCAGTTTGAGTATTGCAGTTTCCTTGTCTAAGATTATGCTTACCCAAGTAACAGCTGCATGACTTTTAAACTGTTTTAAACTGACAAGCAGACAAAGTGTATGAATTCCTGCTTTAAATTCCTTTTTCAATGTTCAAGATGGGTAGGTAGTAAATGAGGTATCTCACTGTACTCATTTTTACTTTTATTTTCTAGCACCTAGGAACAATTATGGTGTACTCTGTAAGACTTTGGATAGAAAATGATTCATAGAAGTATGCAGTTAGCATTTCCTCTGTTTAATCTTTTTAGTATTTGATTTGAATAAAACAATACAGAAACAGTTATTTGCATAATCAGGAAGTTTAATGAATGTTAGTATGGAATTTTTGGATTATTTTGCAGTCCAGATACATAGTACATGTAATTTGGCTTGGTAAATTTTTACAGTTACCTAACAATCGCTCTCCAAAAAGAAATTTAGTATGCAACTTATTTACCCTGTAATACAGATCCTGGAAGCACTTTCCTGGGTTTATGTCAGCGTAATGACACAATCGGTAATTTAATTAAATTATTTTCTTTGAATGTTTCCAAGCATTTCTAGCTACAGTACTTAGATGCAGCATGGTATGTCAAAGACATTTTTGTTACTGCTGGCATGTAATGGAAGTGAATATTATTGGTTAACATCTTCATTTTCTGAGGAATGGCAATATAGGCCATAATAGTAGTTCTTTTGGGCTCCATTTGTGTCTGTGTGGCTTGTTGACTTCTGATGAGTTGTTGAATAAAGGTAAGAGTATAATATTTGTAATACTGTGGGATTCAATTAGTGTCTTGCTGCAGTAATATCTAACTGTAACAACACATTAACACAATGGGGAACAAGTACTTAGAGTAGAAATTACAGTTGCTGGACTGTTGCACTGTCACATTTGTACCTTGTTATGCAATCACTGTATTTACTGTAAGTATTTGTGTGCAAAATCAAATGCTTGTAAGTCCAGTAACAATAGTCCCATTGGCTTCAGCAGCGTGGATTCAGAGCAGCAGTGCAGAATGCAAAAGCTGCTATGGACTGAAGTGTAGGAAGAGGGAATATTCTGTGAGTAGTGATTAATGCAGTAGCTCCCATGGCAAATTTCATTACTATAAAATTATTTCACAAAAAGCTTAGGCTTTTAATAGACGACATGTTATTTGGGTGTTATTTGGATGGTTATACAACAATATATAGGATGCTTCTTCATCATATAAATGTAGTTGCTGTGGGAGTTTGATGTTTTCAGTAACAGCTCAATAATGACTATATATGCCATCTTTTTTCTTGACAATTATGAGAGAGAACTGTACTGTTCTTAGAACACATTTGAGATCTTCAATATGGAAAACCAAGCAGAATAGTACCTCTTAAAATTGATGATGGCCATCTCCTTTTAAGGCCTCTCTAATGCCTTAGACAATTTGAGGTTGCCACAATATATTGGAACACATTATAGAAGGGGCTTTCAACCTCTTGGCACATTTGTTACCAGTTGGCTGGACAAGAAGCTGTTTTTTGGGTATTTTCCATTGCACACACATCTGTGTTCGTCAAACTCCAAACTGTCTTCTAGCTGGAAGGAAAAATTTCAAGGCTTTTTGCCTTAGCAGGAAAAGTGCTTTGTTGGCTAAAGAGAACACAGTTTAAAGACAATTTCAAGCTAGAATAATTATTCTTTCTAGATAAAAACATAACCCCCAGACGTTTTTGCATATTTATATAATTGCCTTAACCTTGAAAATTTTTTAAAAGTTTTTTCTTGAAATAAGAATTCAGCACATTTTTGTTTTAGATGAGAACATTGCTTTCACAAAAGTGATTTAAATAATTAACACACAAAGTTTCATAAGTACTACATGTTTTGGAAAATACAACTTCAACCAAAACAATGTAAATAAGATCCATATTCATAAAGTCTGATATGATGAGTCTGTGCCTTTGGCAATTAAGCTGCCTGTTTGAAAATTGTTACAGGATTCTTCTACTGAAAATATTGATTATCCTGAAGGAGTTGTCTTTGGCTTGTACTTTTTAAGGTGTTTGTTAATAGAATTTCTTCAAATGAAGAAAATTAAACAACTGTCTTGTAGTTTTTGAATGTCAAGAATCTGTAAAGCCAAGTTCTTTCTCCTTTGTTATTTAGCTGAAATAGCTTTAAGAATTAAAATAGTCAGAAGCTATTTATTTATAGTGACATAAAATAGTATTAAACATCACTGTAAGAAATTCAGAGTCTTGAACATAACTTCATCTCAAGTTAAGCTAGACCCAACATACAATTGTTTGCAAATTTTAGAAACTTGTCATTGTCACCTCAAAACTTTCACAGGAGATGCAAATCTATATAGCCCAAATAAATATGGGAGTTTGGTTAAGTGCCAAAATTGCAAGCAAAATCCTGACCGAGGCTGGAGTTTTCTATTTTCACAAGAGCAGGACATTATAGCCTATCTTTATGGCCCAAGAAGTATATCAAATCCAGAGTAATGAGTTCAAGCTCTTTCTGAATCTGCACCAAATCTCACTGCCAGTCAGACCAGTCCCATACTGGTCAGTGCAGTGAGTGGTGCTGACATGGAGTTAATCACATCACTTTCCTGGATAGCTAAATTCAACATGCCTTAAATAATGTTAGTCATACAGCCACCTTGGTTACCAAAGCAAGACTAATGTTAACACCAACCATTTTATAGTAGTCATAAATAAAAATAACACTGAACATTTAGAAGCTTCCAGTCACCTAGGTAAGGAAGTTAAGGCAGCATTCTTGATCTGATGGTTTGCCAAGATGGGAGACTTGTTTGAGGAACAGAAGTGGTAGTTTTAATCAACCAAGATGGGAAAATCCCAGGATATAGGAAATTGAGTTGATTATATCATTGGTTATTTGATGTATTGGTATCTTAGAAAGATGCCAATTGAAAGAGAATGCTGTTCTTTCAGTCCTTGCCTAATGATATTAATCACATGTTGTTTGGTTTTTGGTCACCTCTGAAAGCTGGAACAAAAATTGTCATCTTTGAAATGTGTTTTTGCTTCTGATTTTTGTTTTGTTTTTAGCCTCTGTTAAAATTTGACAAATGTCAGAGTTATAAACACAGTGTACCCAGATTATGGTCAGAGTGTTCAAATCATTCAGACTGTTTAGTGTACCATTTGTTCATGCTACCTGTTAAACTAATTGATGTTTCTGGGATCTGGGAGTGTTTTTAGCCCTGATAGTAATGCTAGGGATATGATCCAGTCCATGACCATCCAGGATAGGAGATTTGGGTTGGTGTTGGTTTTGGAGTTATTTTTAACCTGTCTAGTCAGCCACAGATATTCAGGCTATCTTTTATTGTTTTCATCTCTCTGGAATCTGTCCTGGTACTTGAGGGATGTTGGTTTTACAAAATTTCAATCTCTTTTTTCTTTATCACCTTTCTGAATATACTTTATCCTAGAAACTTCTATTAAATGAAAGAGTGGTTTTTCAGACATGTAGGCAAAGGACCACCATGTGTTTTATTTGAAGAGGATTGGAGTGTTCCCAATTTAAAGGTAAACTGTCTAAACTGTCTTATCTCTGCTGCTACGTAGGTGTGTGTCAGTGCTTCTCTGCTCAGCTCTTGAATTAATTTCAGTTGCAGAGTGAACTGCTGTGATCATAACCTTCACTAGGAGGCACTCCAAAGTCCTTTCTTTTACATCTTTATCTGATTTCTGGAGACTTGTGACATGGTTTTCATCGTCACTCCACACCTGCACCTCCATAGGTGGGTGTTAGTTAAACCTTGCATATTGTGGTGTCGCTCTTTAGCACAAGGACCCACAGCTTCTCCCAGGTGTGACTAACCAGCCAGACAGCAACCTGTGCTGTGACATGGCAGTCCCAGGAGCTGGAAGGCTGCCCCTGAGGAGAGGTGTGAGCTGGTAGTGCTGAGACAAGAGTTACAGCCTGAGATGTGGTGGTGGAAAAGTAATGGTGAGGGACAGCCAGGTGTGGTAGGAAAGAAGTGTGCAATAGGAAAATAGAATTGTTTGCTTACCAGGATGTATCTAGGCCAACATCCCAAAGAGAAGAGGGAGAATCAGACTTGCATTGGTGGGCAGAAGGGCAATTCTGCCAGACCTGGCTGTGGTGGATGATAAGGTCTCTTCCTCTGGCATATCAAGATAATCCAACCTGATGCAAATATACCATTTGTGGTAACAGTAATTTAATTGTTAAATGCTAAAATAATTAGTTGATATAACTGTTGATGATAGATGCTATTTTGAATTATGGATGTGCAGATCTCTTCTGCTTTTTCTTAAGAAAAGTAACATTATGTTGTTAGGAGCATTTAGTCACAGGTGTTTTTCCCTAGTTTCTTTTTAATTTGCTGCCCATATTGCATGAAATTCAGTTGATGCTTTAGTCAGCCCTTTGTGTATGTGGAGATATGAGTGGATATGAAATTCAGTTCAGAACTACATAAGACTGAAGCCAAAAAATTGTTTCATCTGCAAAATGCCATTTAAAAAGAGTGATTTCACAGGATGCCACAGATGCTGTTGCTGTATCTGACAAGACCAATGAATTTCATGTGGAGAGACATGTTTTTCTTCTCTTCCCTGTTAGGATTCCTACTTGAAACATGCTTTAATATTTAAGAAAATTTACTACTTTTTTTCAGTGTGCTTCAAAATTCAGACATTGCTGTGCCATCGTCTTTGCTTTCACCGGAGCTTCCCCGAGTTTCCTTAGCCATTCTGTATTGTGAACCACCATGTGCGCTTGCATTTAGTATTCCTCAAGTCTGGGATTTCGGATTGCTGCTACTCAAGCTTGGATCACTTAACATAATGTGGGGACCATAGTTTTGTTTCCATTTCACTATGCTAAGAATTTTCCATATTCATAAATTGAGATTTGTTCTTGAAAAGCAATCCCTCATAAGTGTGTTTTTCCCATGTACCATGTTTGTTAACAGATTGCAAGAAACAGTGCCAGACATAAAGCCCTAAGAAATGCATTTCTTGTGAGTACCAATTCCTTGGAGCTGGTGCTTTGATGTATATTCAGAGCTCTGTCAGCTCTGGTTTTTTTGTAACAGCTAGTGAGACTTTCATCTCTGCCTTTATGTTTTATGCCCACTTGCAGAGTGAGGAGGTTTTGTATTGTATTATCTTTTCATTATAGCTGCAGCAACAGTCTAATTGGCAGCCAGAAGGCCATGAAGCTAGTCTTCATGTCACTTTTCACTTTTTTTTTTTGGTGATTTTCTGTCTTTTAAGGAAATGCAGTGAACTCTTTTTGCAACAGTGCTTCCATGTAAGGGAGGAGGGCCTTTCTGCAACGTGTATGGTCTCAACAGCGTTGCCATGAAAATCGTGTATAACTTCTTGGGATCTGTGTCCTGGAGACCAGGTTCAACAGACTTCAAAGTAGGCACCAGGCCATCTGAGTATATGGGTATTAATGTAAGCATTGGATATAAGTGTTACAGACATGATTCCCAGTTCCAAATGTTATAGAATGTTGTCTTGAACTTCTACCTCTGGATGTAAAGGATTTGTTTCAAATCCAGCTCAGAGAAGAGTTGGCTTTGCAGTATTAGAAATTTAGATCTTGGATCAACTATGTCATTTGCAGTGTTGGAAAAGGGTGTGAAGTTGCTCAGAGGAACTTGCTTGTGTTTTTGGAAGAGTTCCTGTAAGTAACAGATGAAAACAAGCATCTGTGTTGTTTACCATTTTCATATGAATAAATTGTATTGTGAAGCCACTGTAGAAGAAATAATTATTTTGTATTTTTCTGTGCCTGCAAGTACGGATGGCAATTCATTGGGAATCCAGTGAACTTAATTCATCTCACCAGACTTGTTTGCTCCTTTATGTAATATGATGGTTATTTAGAGTGAAAAGTGGGGGTTTTTTTGCCCTTTTTGTCCTGTGTTTTTCTTACATGTCTATGGAAGTGATAGATTCTTTCCTAGTCCTTGCTGACAACAGATGTGGTTTTTCTTGTTAGGGTCTAGGCAGTCTCTGGGCTCTTCCAAGGCTTCCTCCAGGTCCCACCAAGCTGAATTTCATCTGTCCTGACAGAGTTTACATAAGACCTGAGTGTATAAGCAGTTGAGGAGCTTTTTCCACTCTGTGTCCTAACTTGAGGTGTAACAAGGCATAGCTTGGGTGATCTGAGTAGAGTGATGAACATTGCGCAGAATCCTGGAACAAAGAAGTGTCCATGGGAGAAGTGGTGCCATTGTCACTCTTATGCTGCTCAGGGAAAAGCACGGAGATGTGAAGTGACCAGCAGAGAGGCTGTGTTGGAAGTCAGATGCAGGACCTATCTTTTCAATGGTCTCTGCATGGTGGAGGATATGACCTAAATCCTACTCTTTTTCTGCTGACACAAAGATATTAGAATATGTATTTATACTGGAAGATGGCTCCTTTTCCACATGATCAGATTATTTATCTTTTACATCCTGCCAAAAGTCAATGGAATGCAATTTGTTTGTTTATTTGGCATTTCTAAACTATCTGTTAAAATAATTTCTTTTGGGGAGAAACATCCTCCAAATTGTTAGTTTTCTTACAGTATGTCAAGTCCAGATAATTTCAACAAAAGTTAATGTTAGTGGGATCATCCACTGAGGTCTTGGCTCTTATTCAGTCTGTACAGATGTTCTTTTAGTTTTATCCTGTCTAGATAATAGGAAGCATGCCTAGTAAGCAAATGTGGAACATGTTAGCATAATTCACATAATTCCCTGTACCTCAGCATTCAGCCTGGGGCTGGAGACTAAAAATAGAACAACAGATTCTGCACAGCTTAATCCTACCTGCTCGTTACCCATTATCTTCTTAATAAGCAACTAGCAGCTACCTTTTGTTTGTTGAGCATCTCTCACTCAAATGATTTTACCTTTGATTTGGGAGTGAGACTGGGGCTTTGGCCATCTTCTTTAGCAAAGGGTTGTGCATGTGTGTGTGCTGGTACTAAAACTGTTGTAGTTAGATGCAGTTTTACAATTTCTGTTTTAGTTTATGTAGACCCAAACCAAAGAAGAGCAGGTGTTGCTTAGTAAGAGAGGAATAAATTAAATGGGTGATATGCTGTGATTTTTTTTGTTTAAATTTTTGGTTCTGTTTTTCCTTGGGCAATTGTGTGCAGTAAGAGTGAGATTGTCTTATCTTTTGGGACAAACAGGTTGTAGCGGAAGGCCCTACATAATTTCCAGATACCTTTTCCCCCATACCTCCATGCTCAGCATCCACATACCATGTCATTATTATGCTGAGCGGTTTTGCCAAGACAAAAGAGATTAATGCATGTATAAGTGAAAGTAGTAAGTGAGAATGGTAATCAAAAGTATTTATGACAATGAGTTGAGAGGCCAGCAGCTTTAGTGTAATTTCTGCAACTTCCAGAGATAATTTTTGAATTTTTAAATGGACCATGAACCTGTTTGGTTCTATAGGGTTTTTATAGGGTTTTGAGCCTGTTTTCTGTGACAGAGAGAATCCAGTTTGCTTTGCCTCTTTTTTAAACTCCATAAAAACACATATAGTCTAATGATGCTCTAAAACTTGGCTTGAGCCTTGGTTTTGAGGGCAAGTATTGATACAAATATCCTGCTAATGGAAGCATAAGAAATTGAGGAAAACTATTACATAGCATTTTTGGAAACTGCAGCAAGGCTGAGCAGACTAAAAATCTTTTTAGGATAATTGTGGGTGAAATCTGCAACACTAGTTCATGTACACTGCATATGTTCTGTTTGTTTCAGTTATTTCTTTTTACAAATAAGACTGAGACATCTAAATCACTTAAGTGTTCTTGAAAACTTAATTGGTTAATAAATGTGGATCAATATATGTACTTGCTGCATAGCAGCTGGAGTTATAAACTACAACAGAAGAAATTGAAATCTGTATTATTAAATGTCAATGTAAGTTTATTACCTGTGCTAATGATGTATAGAAATTAAGTTATGATTTATTGATTGAAAGAAGGGTGATGTTGATCAGTGGATGAAATGTTTGCATAGTTTCTGAAGTTTGTGACTAAAATTCTAAATTTGGGAAACTTTGTGATTGAACCTCAGGAGTAAATGAGAGCTGTACTGGAAGATATCAGTTATTAGTGTTTCTGGGCTGTGATTCCCAATGTAGCTAACGTTAGTTCATCTGTTTTTAGAAATTCACACAGGAATCTTGCTAGGGACATTGAGTCTTCTCAAACGAATGAATGAAAGGAAAAAGAAAAATCTTGTCTGAGTGTTCTTCTGTATATATATATATGTAAAAGAGTGCTTTACAAACCTGAGAGCGGTAGTGATTGATTGTCTAATTGCTCCTGAGCTGCTGGAATTTGTGGCTGGCAGACCAAAGCTCAGCTGGCCAACTGGTACATCTTTCAGGACATTGTAAAGTTCATTTTCTGGAAATTAAACCTATTTCAGCTCTTCCTTTAGGTTGACCATTAGGCCCTTGTTCTGTTCTCCTCATTTTGTATATGCAACTGGCAGTGCCAGAGCATCACAGCTTTGACCTGCCTCCAGTTTAAGGTTAGGGAATGTCTGGTTATGTATAACCAGGAAGCACAAATACTATTTTTTCACGTAGCAGCAGCTACACACTAACATACTTTAATATTGTCTTGTTGATTTTGAGCATAGCTGTCTGGTCTTTGCATCAGTCAGTAGAACTGGAGATGTCAGCAACCAAGACAGGTATTTTAAGGTAAAACTTCTGAGAGATTTGCAGATTACATTTACTTTCATAGAACTGTCATTACATGTAAGTTAAAATTTACACAAGGAGGTATGGTTCAATGATAACTACTTGAATGTCAAAAAGGGCTTCATGCACAGTCAAGTTATATTTAATGCATATTTTATGATGCAATTAGTCCCTAAATATGTGAAAATAATCACCTGATAAACTTTGGGCTGGTATCTTCTTGTACTTGGGAGCATTTTTGATTTAAAGCCTGCCTGATGTTCCCATGAAAACTGGAGTTTCTTTTATTCCACTATTTTTCTTCATGAGAAGTTAGCAGGTCATGGAATTCTTTATTGCTGAAAGTTGTTCTAAAACTTCTAAAGTCTTGAACACACCCATAATTCATAATGAGCTATCCTGATATGCAAAAAGTATTGTTGCTGTTACTCCAAGTCAGAATAACACCCTTGGAAGGTTGGTTTTTAATATTATAGTGTTTCATATTCTGTGGCTGCATGTGATGAGAGCTGTTAAAAAATGAGAAATTTGTCATCAAACAGCACAATTGTAGAGAACTGCAATCTCTTAGGCATTTCTAGAGTCTCCAAGTGATAAGAAAAATCTGTATTCTGGGGCATTTAAAGCTTATCTTCTTGTCTCAAGGGCTTCCTGCGCCAATCCCCCTGGCACTAGTGAGCAGCGTGGCCAAAGTGCATCTGAGCTCAGGCTGGCTGCTGCCCCTGGGCTGCTGTGCAGAAGCAACCGAGGCACTCAGTACCCTTGACATGGGTGAAGTTACTGGAAAGGTGTTGTAGTTTGTAGTTTGGCATATTGGCTCTGAGTTTGGTTGGTTGGGTCCTTGGACTGTGCCTCAGAGCATCCAGTTTCTGTGCCTCATTGTGGCAAATCAGGATATGACAGCCATGGACATGCTGTGCTCTGCAAAGTATAATATTTGTATTTTCTGAATGCCCCAAATGGTTTGAGTACCTGAAGCTATAGCATTAATATCAATTATGAAATGATTACTTTAGCGCTTTGAAAGATTTAATTTTGCACAGTTTTCTTGTTATTGCATAATCTGGGCATCTCTGAAAACAGTAGCAGAATCAGTTTTACTCTGCTCAAAGGCCAGTGTTACTGTGGAGTAGGTAAAGGCTAAGGGTGATCACCTTATTGAAGGGTTTGAGAAATGCTCTTTCTGTGTTGGAAGAAGGGGACATCTTCCAAGTGCTCTGACCTTTGAAGACCTTAGGAGAAGAAAGGTTGCAAATACTAGTTAGCAATGTGCTTCAGGAAATGAAAACTACTGAAGGAATTACATTGTTCTCATTCAATGTGCATTCTCAGTGGAGTCATTAGTGAGTCTGAGCTCAAGAGAAACCTCCAGGATTTGACCCATCAAATATTTAGCTATTGCAGTGTTTTTGAATTATTTATTGTGCCTAGTTTAAATATGTCTCTGAAGTTTTTCAAATTTTCCTGGGCCACAAGCTTGTTTGTCTGCCTTTCTAGAATAATCTGATCCTCTGTAGAAGTAACAGTATCATTATTATGGAAGAGTGTGCTTTTGGGTTTTGTTGTGCAACACTGGTCACCTCTGCAGAATAACAATTTCCCAAGAAGAGATGGGCAGTCTGGTCACTTGTTAACAGGACTCCAATGACAGGATAGCTCTCAAACTCTGTTCCAGACAGTCATGGGTTGTTCTGCCTAATGTCTTCTGATCTAGGCATGTATTGAACAACTGATCTAGTTCTTGCAATGGGTTGTAACATAACATTCTAATTTTCTTGACAGCAAGTGGTTGAATTGCGGAGAGTGACAGTGCACTGTCACTGTATTAATTATGGGTTCTGCAGAAGCTGTAAAATTGGAGATTTGAACTACTTTTCTTTCCCCTTGAGTCATGTTGGTTGGTGGGAACACACACATCTCAGTTGCTCTTTGTGCAAGTGGAAGACATCAGCAATGAGCCTGATTTGCACAAGCACAAAAGTCGCATCTGTAGAGCTTTAAAACAGTAGTATTTAAGTGGTGTTTGCTTCTGACAGCCAGCCTGGCCTATCACCCTGTTCTGATGAGATGCTCAACTTGTAATTCTCAGCTCCTCTCTTATCCTCTTGTAGCAAAATCTTTGCTGCTCATTGGTCTTTTTAATCTCTGCTAATATTTTTGATGGATCTTTAGTCCTAGAATTGTTCTGTTCAGAAAGTTGGCATACAGGTAATTAAGTAAAATGGTCTTCTTTACATATCTTTTAAGTTCTGCTGCCAAAACCCAGTGAATCCCTTTTTGTATCTTGGTGCACAAATGGTTTCTAATATGCAACACATTTTTAATGTAGCCCTCGCATCCGCATTATTACTATTTAAATGCCAGAGCCTATCTGTGGCACTGTTTGATGTATTCTGGATAGGAAGGGAGTTCTGCTCGAGCTGTATCAGATGTAACTCCATATGGCATTGTTGTGTGCAGCTGAGAAGCTTGCCAGTTCTTATTTGGAAGATGACATTCAATGCAAATATATCATGATACAACTGCATTGCAAAGATTTGAGCTGATTGCTGTGCTCTGCTGGTTGTAGGAATCTATGATTTCAGTGTTGAGGTTATGGAGTGTGCTTTTGCCTTCAGTGCTTAACAAGTTTAAGGTGCTCTGTATACTCAATTGTAACTTTTGATAATTGCTTTGTCTTGTGAGTGTGCAATGTACTTAACCATTGTTTCAGTAGGTTAAGGGGGAGTGGTGTTTAAAAGGTACAAAAAGGTACAAAGGTAAAAATAGAAAAAGAAAAAAGGCTAGGTTTCTGAGTTACCTGAGTCCCTGCTACCAGGCTTAGGTCCTAAAGATCCAGCCAAAGGCAGAGGTATTTGTGAAAGGGCGGGTAAGGAGATGATTTGCTTGTGTGTTTGGGAGTTTTGATTTTAAGGCTCTCTTTCAAAATATTGGCACCAGATGCTTCAGAGGGGACAGGTGGTTGGTGGGTTGTTATCTTCCTCTTCCTCTTTGGTACCAGCTTGTGGGCCTCAGTGATGGAGGGGAGATCATGCTGTACTATGGAAGGTTGGCCGTGCCTGTGGTGATGTGCAGTGTCTTTACTGCCCTGCCTTGAGGCAGGCTCTGGCCTGCTGTCCTTACCTGTATGTTTGCAGTGATAGTGTTTTGGACCCTTGGAAATGCTGGGTAGGATTTGCCTTTCCTGCATCTCTTGGTGTAGCATCATACGTGTTCTTTCATAATGTTTTCCTGAGTTTGTTTGTCCTACATCCTGCATGTCAGCATCTTCATGGCTTCTTGGAAAAACACTCTTGTGCTCTCTATCTTCAGCATGCACAGTTCATCCTGGAATTGCGATCTGTATCAAAGATTTTCTTGGGCTTTATGTAAAGAAAAATAAATCCTGTCAGTTTCCTGTAATATGCCATTAATTTTGACCCAATGTTTAGATGAGCTAGAAATGCAAATATGTCCAGAAGTGCTTGTAACAGCAATTGTAGTTGCATGCTATATATTCAGCAGAGCTTCTCCTGAAAAAGTAGGGTAAAAATGAAGGACCAGAAGTAAAACAAGCATTTATCCTATTGTTTGTAATGCCAAGTAAAGTATATCAGTAATTTAGAACTCACTGAGACAATTTCAGGGTATTACTTCTGAAAATAATCATATTTTTGCCTGTTGTATTAGAGCTTAACACTTTTTTGCAAGTGAAAAAAATCATAAAAAGAATCACAGCAACACACAGGCATAGCAAAAACAGATACTTATCAGGTTGTCTTGTTAGTGACTTAAACACCACTGTGGATGGGTACAGAACTGACAGCCTATGCTGTATCTCTGCTAAGTTGCACAGGCTGCTAGGGAACAAGAAGTGTGGACATTGAGAGATAAATCTGAGATCCTGGAAACTCTTAGAGCAGGCTGAAACACTGTTCTGTTGTCAGTAACAGTCCAGGATGCCTGAAATAAAATCCATTTTTCAAAACTTGTTGGCAAGAGATTTTGAAAGGAATATCTGACATATTTTCAAGCTGTGTGCAAATCAAAGGGACTATTACTCTGAAATCCATGTGATCAAATGTTCCATTCAAGTGATAAAATATTTTAAATCCTTCTTAATGGGATTCAACCAGTTAGCAGATGCTGCTTGACAGTTAAAATTGCAGCAACAGAGGTGCAAATTTGGTGGCTTGTCTGCTGACAGCTGTGTAGCTAAGTTGGGAGTAAACCAATATTGGACATGACTTGTAATATATTTAAGTTCCTAATAATTTACCACCTACTGGGTATGAGATGGCTGAACTATTTTGTATATTGAGCTATTTACAGAGATCCTGAGCTCTCATGTAAGACATCATGTGAGAGACTTTGTCTTAGAGTGTAGCAAAAATACTAGATTTGAATGACTGGAAAAAAAGTTTTCCTTATAAAGGAGGGTGATGGCTTCAGCTCTGAGTTTGCAGTAATTTGCAGTGACAATTCTTTTCCCTTGTGGCCTGTTTTTGTAGTTTTGCTTATTCCAGCTGCCTGTTTGTTCAGGTGAAATGTAAAGGAGCTTTTACTTTTTTATCTATTGAAGGCCATGTGCATGGCTGCTGGATGAATATTGTGTCTTGCAGGAGGGCAATTTTGCTTGCACGGTTTTGCATTGTGTTAATCACTGCTAGTTCTGCTACTAATGTTAATATTGCTTCTACTTCTCAAATTTTAAGTCAAGACTGCAAAGAACATGTGATGACATTAACGATTGTAAGTTTTAAGTAATTAGGAGAGTTTTTATCTTGTAGTTTGTTAGTCTAGTTTCTTTCATTTGTCTTAACTTAGGTCTTCCTGGCAGGAGTCTGTAGGGTAGAAACTTTGAAAAAACAAAACCAAAAAAAGCCAGCTGAAAGCTAAAGTTTCCATGTAGCTGTATGGACCGAAGTATTTTCAAAAAATGCCACAAATGAACCGATGCTAAATTGATCTTTGATCCCAAGTAACTGCAGCTGATTTGTCTGGAAATTTGTCTTTGCTTTTTGTGCTGGCTTATAACTGTCTCACTTTAAAGGCAGATGTTTGATCAATTACGTGTTGCTTGCCTTGCTGGTCCTAGAAAATGCTTATGAAAGTCACCAGCAGGACCAACCTCCAACAGTTTGGGAGAAAGAAATGATTCATATCATATAATCCATGATGGTTCTGCCACAGTAATTTTTTGAACACTTTGTATTTCTTTCTTTATTGCTTGAAAAGATTAATATCACCTGATCCCATTTTATTTTATGTACGATTTTATTTTTTCTATTGTCCCTTTCTTTATTTCATCTTTGTACATGTGGGGAAAAAGCTTTACAGTACATTAACTGTTCATTCACAAAACTCACCTTTGAAGATTTGCATCTATGCAGTCATTCTGACTAAAATTTCCTGTGTGAAACAAGGAATTTGCATTTCAGTTACAGAAAACAGAATCTGTTTTGATGTTTTCTGTTTTTCCCATCACCATGGCATCTTAACACTTGGTAATTTTTCCAGGCTGAAAAAGAGCAAACCAAGTTTAATAAGAAAATAGAGACATACCACACATTTACTTGATAATGCAGTAGAGTTTAAGAATCCCCACGTGGTGGACTTTTGATTAAAATGTGTGTGAATTCATTAACCCTGAGCTAATGTAGGTGCAAGTAAGAGATACTCACCTACAACACTACTCTGAAAAGTCTTCCTGGCAGAGTTGATGTCTGGCATGCTGCACACTCAGTGAACAGTGGAAATCAGTCTGACTTTGAGTTGTGCTCATCCTGAAAATAACTTCATGGATAAGCCACCTGCAGGTATTTGCTGTTGGAAGTCCTCTCCCACATTTTTATTGAAGAGCAGCCATATGTTGGGTTAGAAGCAGGATGCCATGAAGGTTGCTATTGTATGAACAGAGTCCCTTGTATCAAGGTTTCCTGACACTGGTACCCATCTCTTCCATCCCTCCTCTCTGGGAAGAGACTGTGCCTATGAAGAGAGCAGATATTATAAAATGATCACAAAATCTTTCTGGTTTATTGGAGTGTTTTGGAAAGTATGTATGCTGAATGTAAAAGACAAGGAGTTGAGTTTCTTGGTCTAAATTTGTGCTCTTTGTCCTCTTGCTGCACTGCCTTCATGGGTCCTTCACAGAGACTTCTGTGGTTTTAGGTTTTACTTCAATGTCACAGAATAGTCTGAGTTGAAAGGTACTCAGAAGGATTGAGTCCAGCTCTTAGGTTCATGGTCCATATAAGGATCAAATCCATGATCTTGGCATTATCAGCACCATGCTCCAACAAACACAGCTAATGGAATCATGTAAACACCAAAATGCATGAACCCTAGCATCAATTTTCTACTCTGAGTTTGCCTAAAACTGATGTTCTTTTTTCATTGCTTTGTCACTAAACTTTGTCTAAACTTCTACAACTGTGGAAGTTGTAGATTGCGATGAGTGGATTAGCCTGGTATATAATAATTTTACTGCAAAGGACGATGAAAAACAGCATAAATAAAACAGATTGAAGATGATGGATCAAAAAAGATGCATTTCCAGCAGTTAATCTGATTTTAAAAAGGATTGGGTATAGAAACAGAAACTAGTGATATAATAAGGAAAAGCATAATCCAACTTTAAGTATTCAAGTTGAATGAAATTTTAACATCTAGATTAATTATGAAATAATGCTTTGAAACATACAGGAGTACAGATATGTTGAATGGAAAAATCATAATTGTTGTGCTTATTAGAATGTCAACCATGGGGCTGTTGGCAGACTGCTTTAACTAATTTATGCTTTTATATTTCAGACTGAAAATAATCCTTGTTTCAGAACTATCTGCAGTACTTGAACCCATCCTTTCCTAGATTCCCCAATCTCTTAAGTAACCTAGATTGTTACGTAAATAAGAATTCTATTCTACAGTGACAGATCTATTTCTGTGTGTGGATATGCTAGGACTATGTTTTTCTACCATAGAAAACATTTAAATTTGACTGTCTTTTTTATGGGGGGTAAATTTTAGATGGTGCTCTGAACAGTACAGGCTGAAAAATTCTTTGCAACAAATTGTGGAAAGTGGGTCTTAGTTTTCTCTAGGGACATTTTCAAGTTCATGTGACATCTATAATATCGGTCATGCAAGTCTCATCCCTAGAGCAAAGATTTTTATTGTAGTTATGATTTGTTAAGGGATTTAAAATATCAACAGTCTCAGTGAAACTGGATCAGATTGGATGGCTTACAGAGGAAGCTCACTTTCTGCATTATGGTTTCCTTCTGTGGAGAGTCTTCAGCTGTTCTGAGAAACTGGTGTTGGCAAGTGGGAGAAAAATGGTGGCTTTTCCATTGGTAATTTCTATGCCTTGGCACTGCACTGAAAGGTGGAGGAAGGGAACCTGGGAAGCTGGTACTCTGGAGGGTGAAAGTTAGAGAAGTAGGTTAGAGATTGTCTATCTAGCATGTGCAATGCTGCTGGTCCTTTTTTAGTGTAGGAATTTGATGAATTGGCAGATAGCCAGACTGGGTTTGTGGTGTACTACTGCAAACTTTGATGTGAAAATGGGAACTTCATGTGGTGAAGTGGGACCTACAAGCTGAAATGCAGTGTGAGGTTTTACAACGTTAAGCAAGTCTGCTTAGAGATGGCTGTAATACAGACAGTGAAGTAATAAACATAGCTGATTAAAATAGCTCCTAGAAATTAGCAGAACATAGCTTTAATTCAGTGGCTTTCCCCACCAGCTCAAGTGTGGGTTAGCTATGCCACAGGAAGCTGCACTGTTTATGTCTCTGATTTAATACAATGCTCGGGTACCGTGAGGATGAATACACATAAAAGAATATATAGATTAACAACGGGCATTAAACTTTTTGGAGCAAGACAGAAGAGGATTGTCTAAGCATTGAACACTTTTGAAAAAACGTACAAGCTTTGTTCGGCATGACTTTTTTATTGCAAGGTTTAAATAAAAAAATGGAGCTTATGTTTTATCCTTTGGGCTGATGGAGCTGATGTGCAGATAACAAACAAAAAAAAGTTCTATTATTCTATCAAAAGAACTTGGACCTTGGCTAAAAGAAAAGCTAAGACCTTTCATGTGAGCCTTATCTGTAGGTCTCTGTATCTGCTTCATCAGTTGGGATAGCTTCTGAATAAGACAGATGGAAAACATTTTTACTCAAGTTAGGCAGGTAATGCATCTCTTGGCTCTTGAAGTAGTAATATAGAGGAAGTTAAATGTGAAGGATGAAGGGGGTTTTGTCAAATTTGCTCCCGCTCTACAGCCTGAGCCTCTCTTTGTGTTTCTCTGAAGTTTCTTGCTGGTTGCCAAAGAAAAGATTCAAGCTAAAATTTTAGGACTGAAGGATGAGATATGTTCAGCAAGATAATGTAATAATGAGAATTGTTTTTTTTTCAGTTCCAATTGTTGAAAAAAGGTCCAGTCCCTTGTAAACTGCACTGACTTCAAGAAGACCAGCTTCATATTAGAGGTGGTAATGCAGGTATTCAGCCAGGAGAGGTATTCAGACTTTATTAAGGGGTTGAATTTAGGAGCTAAAATGGGATAAAAGGTTTCCTGTGGAGCCAGTAAGTCAGAGGGTGCATTTGCAGAACAACTCAGAAGAGAGGTGTGTATCTCTATACCAGTCTCATAGAGAAAGTAGGTGCCTAACACAGACAACCAAATTTAGATGTCTAAAAAAGACTGTGTGAATACTATCCTAGAGTGTACGTTGCCATAGACACAGGGAAGACAATCTGCATCCCGTGAAGTATTTCTGTCTCATAATGATTTCATTGAATAGCTGTTGTAATGTTTGCTCTTTGCTGAAAACAGGATTATTAGTCCAGTCAGGGCCTTGGCATAATTTTTATGCATAGGAATATAATTAGATTTTTTGGTAACAGAGGCAATGAAAAATATATATATTCAAGACTCCTGCAGTGAAGCCCTGTCTAATTTCACCCACCCTGAAACTCAAAAACTGGGTGTGAGAGTACTCATGAAGGCTTCTAATGTGCCTTTTTCGTAAAATGTTTTTTGCACAACCTGTGTTGTCCTTTGTTTTTACTGCAGCCACATCACACTACTTTTCCTGCCTTGTGCCAGATGTTTGTTCAGTCTCTCTGTGTAATTTTTATTTAATGGAAAAGGGAAAACTTCCCCCCTACCCTGTTCCTCGTGAAATAGGAATGCTAATTAATATAAATCCATTGCCAAGGGCCTGGTATTAGCGGGAATTTACTCCTCTTCCAATGAGGTGATGTTGTGATTGTTCCTAACAAAGACACCTTACTTCTTTAGAAAAGCAGTTGTTACTGGCAACAGCCTGGGTATATTATGAAATAGACCACCAGTCTGCTTAATGTGCCATGTTAAGTGGCTGCTGTGTGATATTTACAGCCACATCTCTTCTACCATATGAAAGCCGTTTTTAATTAGAAAATTTAGGGCCTGTTTGTTATCACTGTGTTGACTTTGATAGAATTAACTCTGGCACCTTGTTTACATGGAGAGGTCAGTGAGTTACTGAACCTGCTGTCTGGTCAGATGGAAATCACAGCCCTCCTTCAGCAGCACAGGAACCCTTGGTGTTATCTGGACCCTGAGCAACCTTTCCAATGACGTCTTCAAGGCTCTAAATCTTTTCATGTGAAGCTATTGCAAGTGGTGTTTGCAGAATTAAATCAATATAAAATTTATCTATGGCTTAGTGAGGTCACTGACCAACCAGCTTTTGCATGCAGTGGTTACGTTGTACTTTCTAAAGGCTTACTAAAGATGAAATTTATATTTTGTCTTCATTTAATGATTTTGAATCACAGAATTTAAGCTCTTCAAGCCAAGCTGGGAGGCCTAATCACAGCTGTATATATTGCATAACCCCCTAGAGTGCAGGTTCTGTAGTTTATGCAGAAATCCTTGGGAAGTAGGATATAATCTCTAACTAAATATATATATAACTGGCAGTTATGTTACAGTCAAAACACAGCTTGTGTCTTCATAGCAGACCTGACCAGATTTCTTGTCTGCAGGTTTTTAGTTTCCAGTTAAGTAAGATAGTTTAGCTAGGGATGATACCAAATATTTTTTAATGTGCTGACTGGTTCCTTGTGGCCTTGTTCAAATGAAAATTGCACTATTGCACTTGGTTATGGGCAGACAACAGCTTTCCCTCTGCAAAAAGGATGCACAGCTTCCTTTTCAAAGTGTACAATAGAGAGCGGGTACGGGAGGAGACAGAGAAGCAGGTGACTGAATGCAAGTTCAAAATATTTGTCTGACTTCTCTGAATTGGGGATTAGAAGAGAGGTTATTAAATTGTTTCTCTGGTGCTGCTCCATAGTGCTGAGTATTGACAAGAAAACATAAGCCTTTTTTTTCTCATGCCAAGTGACAAGAATGGTACATTACAGCTGGAGGCAAAAGGCACATCACTCTGCTTTTGTAATTTGGTTTTGTATGAACCTCACAGTATATCACCATTGTGTATAGATCAACCAGTTGCACAAGGTAAGCAAAGAAATGTTGCATTTCTGAAGTTTGACAAGCTTTAAAATAAATTAATTTAAAATATGCAATAAATACGATGCAAGTCTCACAGCTTGACTGTCACTTGAGTTTAATGGGAGCCTTTTTTTGAACAACCTAAATTACCATGTGGCTGCTACCAAGCATCCGTAATTTCATGCCCAACACCGATGTAAAAACTCTTGTCACTGGCTGTGTTTTGCTTTTGACTACCAGAAACCTCAGCCATTATTGTGTTTGCTGTGGCTACATGTGCAGCAACCACAGAAAGTTGTTTCAAACCACTGATCAAAATTCTGTTTCTGCTGGTCATAGCTTTAACATGGTTTTTTGTTTGTGCTTTTGGGTTTGCTTTAGCTTTCAGAATACAGTGAGATAAATTTATTTTTAAGAAAAGACTCTTTCAATTTCAAACACTAGTAGGAATGGATGACTGCCTGTTTCCTTAGCTCTGAATTTGGACAGTGAGGCTAGAGCAACAGGTATTGCTAGTAATTGCTGGGTTTGATATACTGTAGGACTCCAGTCACTGCAGCAGCCTGAAAATGTGAATAATTTGGCTTGTGGTTCATACTCAGAACTGGAAAATCTCCAAACTGGAATTTGCAGTGGAAGATATTAACACAGTAAAAGTGACTAAAGAAAATTTCATTTTGACATGAAAGGTTACCCTCTGTTAAGACAGCTGTGTCTCACCCTGTCTGTATGTCCCTTGAAATCTTGCTTTACTGTAACAGTAGGATGTTCTGTCATATGCACATTGGGAGAGTTTGGGAGTTTACCTCTCTGTATCTTCTCTGGTACTGTCTTCAGTCTCTCCTTTTCCCTATCAATTTCTGAACAACCTATCAGAGAACAGATACTTCTGAAAACCTACTATTACCAAATAAAAGATTATACTGCAAGGTGGGACAGAGAAATGAGCATGAAGACACTTTATAATATCTGTCTAGTTATGTTGTGAAGCTTAGCTCAGTATAGTGAAACACCTTTGAATGGTGAAGCAGCACTACAGTGATTTCTGCCTATTGCAGCCAGGAATGTGACTATCCTGAGAGGCTGCACTGATAAATGTGCCCTCTCTAAAAACTGATTTGTTCAGGATGGATTGCCTTTGTGGGGGATCCAAATTAGTGCTGGAAAAGGCAACATCCACTATGAGAGAAAAATGCTGATCTGGACTTCTGTTGTGCCATTTTCCTAATCTCTTGAGGTCCAGGGAAAATCTCTCCTCTCTTCACTGTACCTTTGCTTTCTTAAACTTGAGCTGTGTTGTACAGTCTCTGATGGGACACATGCAGAGCTGCAGATGAGACTGAGTGTAATTTCTGTAGTTTTTTTCTTTCACTGTTAGAAGACTAAAATGCTAAAAAAATCCTCACTGTTGTTTAATACCCATAAGCTCAAGTTGTCTGGATCTTGAAGGTAGAGTTTGTCAGCTAGCTAAGGAGGCAGTTAATAATGTTTTGTGTTATCTCATCACTATACTCTTTCCCTGTACAATGGGAAGCTTGCTCCTCATCCGCTCCTGGGATAGCCCAGCTGGGCTCCTGTTACCTTCCTTTGGGAGCTCCCAGCCTTGTTTGCTGTGCCTTATGTGTGGAGCAGATGTAAAGTGGTGGGTGTGGGATTATCCTGGAGCAAATCCTTGGCTCACCTTGTTTCCAACTGTGGGACCTTATCCTACCTCTGGAACTGCGGTGAATCAGCAAACTTGACCAAAAAGGCTGAACAACACAGGTTCAGTTTAACTGGAAGACAAGTTAAAAAAATTTGAGGTGCAAGGCCACATAAAAGATCATGGGTTTATTAAAAAATAGCTGGATGATTGACAGGTTTTACTGTAAGTGGGTACTTAGTTTGGAGAAGAATGTACCTGACTCTGATGTTGTTTGGTGAGTGTTTGTTTCTGCTTTAAGAAGAGACATGCAAGATAGAGGCATTGGCAGAGACATGTACCGTAAATTTATTTATTGTTAAATGAGTATAATCATTCTTTAAGAGCAAAAGGCAGTGCAGATACTATATCAGCCCCTCATGGGATGGGGTGGTTGTCTCACAGATAAGGATATAGACAAGGCAGAGATGTTTACTGCTTTCTTTGCCCATATCTTTAACACTGATGATAGGCTGAGGGGTGTCCCAGAGCCCTTAGCTGAAGGACCTGGACTGCAAGGACTTTCAACTTCCAGCTGACCCTGAAATTGTGGGGGATCTGCTGGTCTAACTGGATCCTTGTGAGTCTGTGGGACCTAATGGGATTCCTCTGAGAATACTTAAAGAGCTGGCTGATGTCACTGCAAAACATCTCAATTATTTTTGAATGGCTTGAGAACCTGGAGAGGTCCCAGTTCACTGGAAGCTGGCAAATGTTTTTCTGATATTCAAGAAGGGCAAGGAGGAGAGCTCCGGAAACTACAGGTCCATCAGTCTCACTTCAGTAAGAAGCCTGGTAAGGTTATGAAGATTATTCTGAGAAGCATTGAAAAACATCTGAGGGACAATGCTATTACTGGTCATAGCCAGCATGGCTTCATGAGGGCAAAGGCTTCATGTTTGTCAAATCTGATTTTCTTTATGACAAGGTGACACCTGGTGGATCAAGGGAGGACAGTAGATGTAATCTTTCTGAATTTCAGGAAAGCTTCTGAATCTCTTGCAGGATTCGCTTGGACAAAATATCGAGCAAACAAGATGAGCTGGGTGAGCAACTGGCTCATGGGTTGGACACAGAGGGTTACAGTGATGGGGTGGCATCAGACTGGCAACCTGTCACTAGAGGGGTTCCACAGGGCTCCAACCCCACCCTTGTGTTCTTCAACTCTCCATAAACAATTTTGATGGGGCCTGTAGGGATGCAGATAATGCAAAACTGGGACGAGCTGCTGGCTCACACAAAGGCAGAGAGACCTCAACAAATTAGAGGACTGGGCAATCACCAACTGAATGAAGTTTAAAAAAGGGAAAAGTGCTGGATTCTGCATTGAGACAAGTCAATCCTGGATGTGCAGACAGGCTGGGGAATGAGACACTGGAAGCAGTGCCAGGGAAACGGACCTGGGGGTCCAGGTCAATGGCAAGTGAATCTGAGTCTGCAGTGCCCTGGCAGCCAGGAAGGGAAGGGCAGCCATACCCTGGGGGCATCAGGCACAGCATCACCAGCCAGGCAAGGGAGGGGATTGTCCTGCT
>PYHW01009916.1:7720013-7751443 GCA_013186435.1 Turdus rufiventris
TTAGGGTGGATATTAGGTAAAGATTCTTCACCCAGAGAATGGCTGGGCACTGGAATGGGCATCGCAGAGAAATGGTCACAGCACCGAGCCTGGCAGAGTTCAGGAGCCTTTAGACAATGCTCTCAGACACATGGTGTGACTCTTGGGGTCTCCTGTGCAGGGCCAGGAATTAGGCTCGATCATCCTGATGGGTCCCTTCCAACTCAGCTTATTCTGTGATTCGCCTTTGTCTTTGTTGATCTGTCAGGGACTCTTTCGCACAGATCCAAAACAAGATAAACCAGGCCCAAATGCTGGGCCAGCAAGCAGAAGATAGCTGGTAGTCACACCCCATTTTGCTCTGCAACTGAACTCCAAATGCCTTGTCCCACTTTCTTCTAAGGGTGTTTTCTAATTTTTCGTGTTTCTTTCTCAGCTCCATATCCTTTCCTTTCTAACCCTTCTCCAGATTTAAGAAAAATAGCCTCAGTTTATTTTAATGGTCCATATTTGTCTGTTAATGTTGCATCTGTTTTTGAACAAACTGTTCCAGTTCAAAGGGGAGCAGTTCTTCAAGAGGTTGCTCTCCACTTCTGGATGCTGATGTTTTGTCTGCTGAAAAATTGACTTTTCTGGTCACTGGTAAAATACATTTGGAAAGATATGGAGCATCTGTTCAGAACTTGTCAAGCAGATGGAGCCAACTAAGTGAAAAAACATTTTTATGCCCATAGCCCCTTTAAAGCGTTGCCTTCCAGCTGCTTCTTTCTTTAGAAAGGGTGTCTTGCAGATGACACACCGAGTTAACTGGAGTTTCTTTTGGCAAGTCCAAATGGCTGCAATCAGATGATGTATTAACTATAATACTGAGTCTGGATGGAATAATCTGAATAATTTTCTGTAATGCCTAAACAGACTTAATTTAGCAAGTCAAATCACTGTATTTTTTGCGGAGGAAAATTGAGTTTTCCAGTTGAATGGAGTGCCTTGGATATCCCCCTGAAGTAGTGAGTGATCAGGATGATACAATTGAGACACTTAGAAAAATTTTGACAGAATTCCTCACAGAAGATATTCATGTAATAGGATAACTACTTACACAGAAAAAGGAGGTGGTGCATAATTATTTGGCAACTGGCTGAAAGATGCAAGTAGGAATTTCTGTTGCAAATTTTCATAGATGTTCAAATGTTGCAGCATATTTGTTCCTGATAATTTGTTTGAACACACTGTCTGTGTTGATGAAATTAAGTCTGACCATAAAGGTGAAAACCATGGATCTTATTGTCAGTTAGTAGGATTGTTTATGTAGATGAGTACTAAATTAGGTATTTTAGATCTAGAATTTTGAATAAAAATTAGAATGTTTAATTAGAATATTAAGAATTAAATTAGACTTTAATTTAGAATATTGAAATATCTCTTCTCCTGAAGTCAGAGATAGCCAGCTAAGCTGAGAGGTGGTACATTTTGCAAAATAATAAGTAATTCTCCACATAAAATGTGACTACCTGCAGTTAGCAGAGCCTGAGAAAGAAGAGCACGTTTCGGCATGCCGGGATTCTTGCCTTCCCTTACTCTGGAGAAGGGACTCCCTTGGGTCTGGCAGGCTGTTGCTGGTTCTGCAGCCCAGAGCAGCCCTGCAGATGCTGGGAGTGCATTGCCTGGTGCACAGTGCAAGTCAGTGTGGTCTCACAGCTACTTCACCTTCAGAGACAGGTTCTCCTCTCTGCACATCTCTGTCCAGGTGCTTCTCTTCTGCACCAGGGCAGCTGTCTTACAGCACTGCTAGCCTGGAGGAGGTTTGAAGTTTTAAACAGAAGATTTGGGCTGTGTGTTTGGGCTGTGTATCTTTGAGGCCAGGTGTGTTAAGGTGGTCTTTGTGGCTAGGTCAGTTCTGTGCTAATTCTCACTTGGCTGGTGCTGGCAGAAAGCACACTCAAAAGCCGGCTGTTAAAAAGCAGAGGTGCTGCCAAATGAAACTGGGAGAAACTTTTTTGTGATTTCATGTTCTCGTAGTAAACTGCATTTGTGTACTTGCAAAAGCGGAAGTCTCTTTGTCTTTCTTACTTTATCACTGCTGCATACAGCAAATGCTCTTTCTGCCTTGCTGGTGGTTGCACACTTCCTCCCTCTGCCCGTCTGCCAGCAACCTCAGCTTTACACCCAAGCTGTATGGAGGAGAATTTTGTTTGTCCTCTTCTAAAAGTCCAGCTCTCCTCTCTATTCGCCTACCTTTGAACATAAATGTAATCTGTATAAAATGATTGCAGACAGGTAACTTTTCTTCTGAGTCAGGAAAATAAGGACTTCAGAAGTCATTTATGTAAAATTTGGGCTATGACTCAAATTTCTTGCTCTACCATTCCTCTTTTCATTCTTAAGTCCTTAGCTTTGCCATCTGCACTCTCACTAGGGGCTGGGATTTAGCTATATGTGAAGTAGGGTAAGAGAGCTGAAAAACTGTTCTAGGAAAAATTGCTACTAAAGATGTTCTACTTTTGAATGGTGAGTGCTGAAAAGGAAGCACTTCTCTGCTTCCTTTAGTGACTGTATCATGACTGCTGCTGCTATTTTCCTGTGCTTTATGTTTACCTTCAGGTAGATTCTGCTAGTACTAGAGAAATATTTCCACTTTTTGTGTTTACATTTATAAATCAAAGGTCTTTCCTTTTCATATGTTCAGAAACTCCCTAATAGTCACTGAGTAAACTGGGCTCAGCCTTTTAAACATTCTCTATCCTGCCTTTTTTGCCTGGGTTTGAAGAAGTGTGTGCATGGGCTTTTTCTTCCCCATGAGGACAATGAGAGCCAAATCGTTCTGTAGCTGAATTCCATTCTCTCCTTTTTGGCAATTGCACAGAATAGCTTATGCTATGTGGAGTTTGGTGCAATTCCACTGGAATTTGCTGGAGTTGCACTGATTTATACCTGGTGTGACTCTCATCTTTCCAAAATATTACTGATGCAACAGAAATGCAGGGCTGAAAATTCCTCAACTAAGAAGTGATCTTCCTTTTGTTTTGCAGTAAGTGAATAGATTATTGTTATCCCTGAATCTTTATCACTAACTTCAGTTTTCATTATCAGCTGGTGAAAGTTGAAATACTTTGAAAAGTATCCAAACAAGATTATTATTCAGTAGTTTTTAGTAGAGTGGAATCCCTGCAACCTTGTTAAGACTATTTTAGAAGCCACCAGAGCCCTATCTCATATTGATAGGCTGCAAAGCTAAACTTTCCAGTTACTGGAATAGATGTTAGTATTCCTGTGAGCAACTTCCCTGTGTTGCTTCCAGTGACAGATTTTCAGCAGGGTCTCAGAAGGGATGGTAGTTGGAAGTACTCTTGTGATTGGAACTTAAATGGGAAGAGCCTTGGGATTTGTTTGGGGTTGGTTTTTTTTGTTTTGTTTTGGTTTTTTTGTTTTTTTGTTTTTTTTTTTTGTTTGTGGTTGTGTCACCCAGGCGTTGTTGTATGTGATAGAAACATTAATTTTATGTTATTTTCAGAGTATGACTCTTCCATTTTGATGGTGCATCTTTTTCCCCTGCAAGCATTCAGGCAGTCCCTGGTCTTGGACTAGAAGGATACTCATGACTACAAAAGAAGTTGGTTACTGAGTAAAAAACTTTTCAGTCTTATGTGATATCATTCACTTCCTTCTTCAAATCTTAGTTCTGTATCCTTACGTCCTTACGCAGCTGAAGTTGAGCACCTAAAGGCTGTTTTCCTGCAGCAGTTGAGCAAATTCCTGTGCATGTTCGGCCTTGTAGTCAAAGAACTGCAACAGAGAATATACCATGTGCAGTTGGTATTTGTTTGTAGTTGTCCCCAAAATGAACATTACTACATTTTAAGAGTACATTTGCCTTTACAAGATTCTCTGCCTTGTAAAGAGCCTGGATTTTTTCATATATGATGGGGAGAGAAAGGAAAGTGGAGGACTATGAAGGTAGTGGGGGGATCTGTTGGAGAGACACATCTGTATAAGAGCCAATATTGTTTATGGCAACAGCTTCAGGTCTTGAGGGTTAGTGGAATACCTTCCTGAAAGTTTGGCAACCAGCCTGTTGTATTAGGATGAACTAGGTTGTTCTAAAAGCAGGGATCTACTTTATTTTCATGCAACTGTTTTCTTAGCAGCAGCTAAATAAATGAGATCTAGATGTGTGGCTTCTAGGATTCTGTGTGTTGTGAGTTAAATTTGGTCCTGCAGCCAGTGTAGTTCACTGTAAGTTCAGTATGTTACTGAATATTTATGAATGAATATTTTTTGTGTTTTACAATGACATTTAGCAATACATTACAGCTAGAGCCAAATAAAATAAAACCTCTTGCAGAAAGAGCAGACTTGGGGGAATATATCTCATCAGATTCTTGCTTTTTTCCTTGACAGATAGTTTGGGGACCTGTTCTGGAGTTTTATAAATGACTTGTTTGTGAATCTGGCATAAAATCCTGGCCTTGCTGAAGTTAATGAGTGTTTTACTGCTGAGTCTAGCAGTGGTAACACTGGGATTCTTGCTTCTACCCTCCTGTCCTTCTCTGTTCCTGATGTGTGGGAGGTGTGGGGATGCAGACAGCGAGAAGACAGGTCTTTTCCCTTCAGCTCAACAAGCAAAATACTGCATGGAAGGATTTTTGGAGCTGGGATATCTCTAGAGAATAAACTTTTTTCCATATACTCTTCTCCCTATTCTGTTTCCATAACTTTCCCTCCCACCTCCCAAGCATTCTGAGATTTTCTGTGGAGAACAGGGAAGGAAAACCTTGGAGGAAAGATTGCTGGCTATTAGCTGAAGCAGGTTCTGCCTTAAATGTTTACATTTGCTGAAGGAAGGAAGGAAGACTGTTTAGATTTGCCTGCCCTTTAAGGGTCTGGACAATCTTTGCATTTACTTTTGTGTATCAATACAGTAAAACCTGACACAGAGGTTTTAAACTTGACCCTCATGCAGTGTTCTATCCTAGTGCTGACCAATCTGTTTTAGCTCTGCATGGTAAGATTGTTTTCTTTGCTACTTTGTTTGGATCAGTTTTCAAGCTGATCCAAGGGACTTACTCACCTACATTCTTGGAAGATCTTGTTTTGGGCTTGGAATACTTCTGATAATTCTCTTTTTTTCTGGTGAGTTCTCTAAAGTCAAGCTTACTGACTTTCTTTGACCTCACAGGTTCTGTCCTGCCCTTCTCCATTGGTGCAATAAATTGTTTTAATTTGCTGGAAAATGTTTTTACTGAGATCTTTATATTTATTATGGCTCTTTTCAGGCTAAGGTAGAAATGAATAGCATATGGCTATTGTGAGAATAAAATATTAATTTTGGCAAATTTAGTCAATTCACTGTGGGTGTTCTTAGCCTTTAAAACAAAATTATCACATATTTGGCACAACTATCAAGTGCCTGGGTTTTGACTCTAAGCCTTAATCACCAAACGAAGAGAGCAATGTATTATTAACATGTTAGCAAGAGACAGTAGCTATGACTGTGTGAGCTGAGGGTGGGTGTTCTGCATGGCTGCTGCATGGTAGGAAAGAGGACAGATTGCAGTTAGACCAGTCTTCAGCAATTAATGTACAGTACTTTCACGACTGTAAGGTGCACTGGATTATAAGGCGCGCTTTCCAAACTTTTGCCCATATATAAGGCGCACCGGACTATAGGGCGCACTTTTTTTGCAGCGAGGATCCACTGCCGGCTCCCCCCGCGCAGTTGCTGGCTGCAGCTCTGCCTCCACTCGGCAGCCATGGGCCCCCGGCCATGCGTGTACCCGGCAGCTGCGGCCCCGCCTCCACCCGGCAGCCACGGCCCTGCCAGGTCCTCCCATGGCTTGCGGCTCACACTTCTGGGTTGGCAAATTTCCGAACTTTGTCCATATATAAGGCACACTGGACTATAAGACGCACTTCTGGGTTCAAGCCAAAATTTTAGTCAAAACGGTGCACCTTATAGTCGTGAAATTACTGTACTCAGAATGGGCTTGTCTCCATGGTACGTTTGAACTGAGTATGCCAGAGCAATGATTTTGGGTTCTAAATTGAAAAATTTCGCAGGTAATGTTTGGTGTTATCCTGAATATTCCAGTGTATCTTGGTCCATTGTTACTGTCAAGTCTCAAGGAAAAAGAGATTTATGCATTGAAAAGCAGCAGAGGAGTATCAGTTGGTTCATTAGAGACCCACTGATCATAAATACCTGCATAGTACAGCATCTAATGGGCAATGCTGTGTGACAGCACCATAGGCAGTATCACTTACAACTTTATTGTGCAGAGTGCTGACAGCTCCTGCAGAATCCTCTCCTTGGGAAATGAGCAAAGTCAGTGTTACATGGGAGGGCATTTGAGCTTTTTTTTTTTTATCTGCATGGATGGATTTGAGTCACCTTCATTCATTTCCAAGTACTTCACCCCTAGTCTGACTGCAGTCCAGAATGACATTTGCATTTTGGATGGCATATTGTGACCCAGTGGTGTTACTGATGATGAATCTCATTTTCATGAGCATTAACCAAGCAGGGCTTCATAAACTATGTCAGTGCCTCTGTGCTTCACTGGAGCATGATCTTGTGTAGCACCACCAGCTGATGGAAAATGCAGGGCTGGAGACACGGCCATTTCCCTTTTGTTGTATATAATATGGTCTTTGAGTTATGCCTGCTCTAAGATACTGTCTGTCCTTATGAAGGGACTGATGACTCTGTTGAAGGAGACCCCGAAACTGGGACAGATCTGACACCATCACTTTTAGGGACCTGACTGGTGCTGTCAGTCATGGATTCATGAACTGCCTTTGGCATTGGTGCTTAAAAGCTGTGGAGCCAACCTTGTAGGATTTGGATGTCTTTTGCAGATAATAGGGAATTTTTGAGGGAGCACTAAATGAAAACTTCCTCAAATATTGACATTTTTCATTCACATGAAACCTAGTTTCTGGAAGAGTTTATTACTTTCTAAGAATACTTGGGAAAATGTACAATATTCTTGAGTTTTGCTTTTAACACAGGAAAGGAGACGGGTATATTTGCGTGTAGGTCTGCGCAGACAGATATTGGGTGGCAGACAGACTGCCCAAAGGGAGAGCAATTTTGAGTTACCCTGCATGTAATTTCTGCTCCCTGTCTGGACTGCTATTTGGAAGTAGTATGAGCCACTGTATTACTGTCTCCTAGAGAAAAACATTGTCTTCTGTTGTCTCTCATATGCTAAGTAAATACAAACCAGAGGAGAGGAAAAAGGATGGGGAAGGGAAGAGGAAAAGTCCATTTTTTTAAACAAGATTTTGATCATAGATTAGTTTTTTTTTCTGGAAATGAGTGTACCACCACCAGAACATATGTTATGTTGTAACTTGAAGATATTTTGATAATGTGTAAAATACCTTCCAAAACCTTTGAGTAAGGCATTTTGAGATTGAACCTGTTAACTACTACCAAAAATTTCTTGTTGGTTTTTGGCAATGTTTAAAGGATCTCTCAGGCTTTAATTATTTTTTTTTCCAAGGCCTTGTTAAAGATTGGAAATACTGGAAAGTATCTGGGAAGTGACTTGAAGCAATGGTTTTGTATCAAGCTTTGTTCAATTGTGTGAAAGTTGTGTAATGAGATTACTGGCAAAGCAGAATAATAAATTATGAATAGCACTTAAATGACTGTCTGTCTCATGTTCTGAAATAGCTTCAGTTCAGGAGTCAGGACTGATCTGGGGTGGTGAGCTGGTGTTTTTGTTTGTAACAAGAGCATAAGCTTCCTGCAGGTGATTAAACTGTGGCAGCATCCTACTCTACTGGAAATGGGTCTCCTGAAAAAAGTGCTGTGAAACAGGGGTCAGTATTTTGATATGTCCCCTGTTGTAGTGTGATTGACTCAGAACATTTATTCTTCCCAGCCTAGTGCTCAACTTCCAGTTTTAAGTAAGGGCCATTGATTAGCACAGGAATGTGAGTGTACGCAACCTTGACCTTGGTCCTTCCAAGTCCTGGGTTTGTAATGCCCAGACACCATCTCTCCCCCGGTGTGCTGTGTGTGTGCATCACTGGGCTCTCCTGCACACTGCAGTCTGTGTTTGGGATGTGTCCATGCCCTGCTCCTTCAGCCTGTGCTAGAGGGCAGAGCTGAACACAGGGATTAACATGAAGGCTGGCATCTGGCTGTTTCTTTAGAACAGTTCACAATGGAAAATTCATTTTCTTTTTTAAGCTGTAGAGTTTTATGAAAGAACATGGGCTGATTTTTTTTTTTTTTTTCTTCAGTGATGATTTCACTAGGTTTCTATGTTAGCTCAGTTCTTGAATATTTTTAAGGCTAACACAAAAACTTCCTAAAATGTTGTTTGTAGAACGGTTTGAAAAATTTAGAAATGCCTTCATGCATTTTGGTTCATGTCTATGATGCAGACATCTGGGTTCTTTAAAAAAACTGGAAGATTTGACCTTTTTTTTCTTTTCTTTTTTAAAAAGTAATCAGGATGTTCTTTCCAGACCTGGTGTCAGTAACTCTCCCTCTGATCATGACAGTTAGAACTGGAGCCCTCTTTAATTTGGAGTGTTTTTAATACTGCTCTAAGCTCCTGATTAATGTTACAGGAGGTTGGTTGAGTGTAAATTGAGATGCTCTCTCCTGTAGGATTTAAATGTGCTGTTTCCATTGCCACATCCTGCTGATATAGTGGTTAAGGATTAAATTGAAGATCTAATTTGATGTGGGGGTCTAATTATAAGCCTAGGAGCCTTAAAAGCATATATTGCATTTATTATTCATTCAGTATATTTTTGAGGTAGTCTTTATTTACGGTTTAATGCATGTGTTGCCTAACTTGTTTGTATTATAAACTCCTTTCCCCCCATGCCTGTGATCAATAAAGCTTGGATTGGATTATTATTTTTTTTAAACAGAAAATGCAACTTTGGAAACCATGAAAAATACTGCAGTTTGCTCTCGATGAGAGCATATTCTGCGCTTGCAAAAGAACCAATATTGCCATCTAGTGGGAGTGACGATTCTGACCTGCCATGCTCCTCCCTCTGTTATCTAGCAGTTCTCTTGGAGGCATCACGTATGTTTCTAATGAAGGTGCAGAAGCACTTCTTTCCCCAAACTATGGAGAAAGCCTCACTATTTTATGGCTGAAGTTACTCCTGCTTGTACTGCTGGAAAATCAGAAGTATTTTTCAGGTGTATAGATCCAAATGTGCTTCTTTCCAAGCTGCTTTCCGAAGTGCTCTGTCAAAGGAAGCACAAGGGAGTGTTTCTGTGCTCTGGTCTGTCTGTGTGATGTCACTTTTTCAGTGCCTCTGCAACATGTAAATGAATTTCAGCCTTTGAACATGCTGGTTTTCTAACACCCATAAAGACTATCAGAAAAATAAATATTTTTCAAGCCATTGTGTAAAACATTCATTGTAAGTGTTCTAGTATATGTGGGAAATCATATTGAAAATGTCCAGTGAAACAGAGCAGGAAGCAGGATTTGGCCAAAGCTTTGGAATAAATTCATTTTCAGAATGTTTTTTCCTCCCTTTTCCCCAGCTTTGTTTCAGATCAGGGCCCACTAGGGGTTTGTAGAGATGGAGATAGGATGGCACCTCATTAAACTAATTTTTTGTTGCTTTATATCACTATATTCAACTTTGGTTGCTTTATTACGCTTTTTTTCCCTGAAACTGCAGCTGGCTAGTATTGGCTAAGTAGCAGGGGTTTTTTTGTGGATTTAATCATAGCGTTTAATTAATCTCCCTGCTTTAGTCATCAGTCTGCAGCTTAGCAATGCAGGGTCCTAAGAACCTAAGCCTTAGTCCTAAGTGCATTTTAGTGATGGTTTTAATTCTCATGCCTAATCTCTGTGCTTTTGAATCAAAGTGTTAAAAGAAAAGTCACTAACACAGCTCTACCGCATTTTGCTTGTAAAGCACAGAACATTTAGCAGTGATAGTTATGACAGTGTCACTGTTACAACTCTTCTTTCCCCAGTCCTCCAGCAATGAACTGAATTCAATCTAGAGTGCTTTACATATCTCTCGTCAAGCAAATTGCTACCTGTCTTTCAGAAAACCTGTATGACCTAGAAAAGAGGCCAATCTATGTGTTTTTGTCATATTCAATACACTTGACTCATAATCATCTTTCTTAGCTGGAGGATCTTACTCTGTGTTTCATCAATGGCAATTGGTATTGCAAAGCTGTTTTTGTGTTCAGTGCTGCATCACTGCTGATGCCTTGTCTTGCTGTTTGTGATTGGGTGAGCCATGTATTGCAGAATTCAGGAAGGCCAGGGCTGTGGATGGAGAGAATTTGGAAGTTCTAAGTTGGCTTGGGATCCAACCAGCCCGTAAGAAACACTGTGTGATGCTTGTTTCCTTTATTTGTACCAGGACTTCAAAGTAATTGTAAGATATTTATTATAGGGGCAGGTTTGTTACAGTGATGGTGCTGTTAATATTGTATTTATACTGTGCAAAAGGTAAAACTAAAAATTTGGACTAGGATCTGGTATTCATGATCAATGCAGGAGAGGAGTAATAAGGGGAAGGCTGGCATACAAGTGGACAATTAGAGAAAGCAGAGGACTACCTCAGTATTGGATACTGGTGAAAGCTGTGGTGTCATCACTCTTTGGCTTAATCGGTGTAGTTGGCATTCAGGGTTCAGGTGTCCATAATTTTCCATTTGTTTCTCTAGCCCTGCAGGATCAGGCTGTTGTGTAGCTGGGAATGAAACTCCCGGTTCAACAAAGCACTCTCCTACCCCACCTAAGGTCCCTCTTGGACCTTCAAAATCTCTGGTTAAACTCTGTAGCCTTAAGCCTTCTCACAGGCTTTGTGTCTTTTCATAGTGACCATATACTCTTCATATTGTTTCTTTGGGTGACTTTCCCAGTGTTTCTTGTCACTATTTCTTGTAGACTGTAATTTCTGCTGGACAAAGACTGAAGGCTGTGTCTTGTTTACTGTCAGTTGTCCTCTAGGTTTGATTGATGATGATGTGCTTTAGTCTGGGTGATCACATTGGTTTACAATTCAGAATTAATACTACTGCTGGAAACAGATTTTCCTTCTCAGACCAATGTTTCTGTAGTATTTTCATGGTTTCTAAACTATCTTCTCCTAATCTTTCGGAGTCTCGCATAGTACAAATATTTAAATGCTAAAATAATATATTTAATTTTAATTCACTGCAACCAAGAGAAGAAAAGAACAAAGCTGATAAGGCATGTGAAAAAAAATAGCCAGAAGCCAATGGTCTTTGTTAAAGTAAATAATTTTTAAAAAGATAAAAGGTAATTAGAATTAATCAGCAAGTGTTGATACACTATTATGACAGAGAGCTGGCAGAAATACTTGCAATTTTCAGATTTTGCATAATTTGGAAAATAACAATAAAAGTGTTTTGAATTTTTCAGGTTTTTTTATTTATGTTATCTGGTTCTTTCTGCTTTTCTATGTGAAAAATGTTTTGATTGCATTTCTGTGAGTATGCTTTTAATTCACTTTGCCATATTTTTCTTTGTTAGCATTGTTTAAAAATATATTTTTTTATTAGTACTGTATAAAGAGAAAAATTGCTGTGATAAAAGGAGGAGTCATTCTTTAATCCCTATTTAAAATCCCTCTGACTTTCTAAGGAGCTATTCCCCCCAAAAACTGGCAAACTTTTCTCAATATGTTGCAGCAACAATAATTTTTGTCTGCCTTCCTTGCTCTTCTGAGCGAGGACACAGGTATCCTGAAGTTGCTACCTTGTTATTCTATAGCCTGGAAAAGAACATTATTCAGAGAGAACAAAATATTGCTGAGAGCATCTGCCCAACTTTTTTCCTTTTAATTTTCCTGCAGCTTTTCCAATTCATCCTACACTATGCTTTTAGAGCTACATTGCTAATGTTACTTGAGCTTGGTTGGCTTTTTTTAAAGAGAATTTACATATGCAAATAAATACACTTGAAGTTATTTTAAGGGATATGTAATACTGTTATTATTGCTATTCTTGATAAGCCTGAGCATAGCAGGGTACTAGGGTGTTTTTCCTATTCATAACCTCTTTCCCAGGGTGAATGTTGTGTTGTCAAGAACTTCGGAACGTCTGCAACTCATATAGTCTCATTTTTTCTTATTTGCTACTAAAAATTGAGATGAGGGACATTTTTTTCTATTTGTTGGTGGTGTGGTTTTGCTTTACCCCAAAGTACTATTTTTTTGATTCAAGTGGGAAATAGGATTGCATTTCTCCTTTAATTACCTTATTTCATGGCTTAAAAAACCAAGACCTTGATTTCTTGAGCGTGTATTTTCCAGGTGTATTAGCTATTTAAAGGTACTTCCTCCCCCTTTTGTTTTGAAATTTGTCTTCCCTGATTATTGCTCCATAGCTCATAACTATTCATGTGGAGTTACCCTCTTGCTGCTCCTTGTATGTCTGCAAGGACACACATTACATAGCTAAGACAGCAACTGAATGATCTGAATAATAATGTGAAATACAAGATCTAGAAATAAACCATATAAACAGGAAAAATTACTGCAGCTTTGGAATGGCTAATTATATTGCACTTCATGTATTTTATGGTACATCCTATTTGGTATCTAATTATAAGTACATTTCCTATGTAATCTTAATTTCTCAGGACCCTGTTCTGTCACCCACCTGTGCTCTCCCTGAGCAGTTCCTTGAAGTGGCACCTCTTGGCTGTTGTGTGGGGCAGAAGGGAACACAGCCAGCTGTGCTGAAAATTGGCAGCTGTGTCATGTACTAGCCAATCTGGCCTGGCTGGTAGGCACAGCCTTTAAAAACATCCATCACCTTGCTTGCTTTTGCTTGCTGACACTGGAATGTTCGATTTCAGAAGGAAATGTGGGAGGCTTTGAGCTCCTCTGGCTTTCCTCTGTAGTTTCTGTGCGGGTTCAGTGAGACATTGGTGCTCCTACTGCTGCACATGTCACGTTGCCCATGTATATATTTTCTTTTGGCAAGATCCATCAGTTAAACACTTCAGGCTGTCACAGGGGCTATGTTCTACTTGCCATGAAAATGGGTTTTCACTGATGAAACTGAAAGTGAGAGACAAAAATCTAAATTGAAACACGTCCTGGTCTGTTGTCATCATCTCTGTAAAGGAGCTAGAGAGCCATGCTGTGTGCCAAGGAATGACTCCAGCAGAGCACCTGGGATGCAGAAATAGTACGAGAGAGAGCACTGCTCTTTTATTACAGGAGAGGAACTTTTAAGGATAGCTGAAAATTTATCTCTTGACAATAATGAGTAAACCATAGAGAAGTCTGTACTTAGCTTCCTGCATGGAGGTGTAATTGTAGTACAGCTACCAGGAAAATCTGCAATACTGGCTTTTGATCCAGACAGTTTTGTAGCCTAGAGGATAGCTGTTGAGATTGGGAGAAAAGGAAGAAAAATTGTCAGGTCAGAGCTGAGTTTTCTTGGGAAAAAGAGGAAGCAGGTTATGCAACTTTAAACCTGGTATTTACTGTCCATTTATTTATTTCTGGTTTTGTGCTGTTTGGTGAAATAAGATGCATTTGAAGTTTCCTTCCACATTTGTTCAAATGTGTGCTGCCATGTTAGCCCATTGCTCACAGAATTTTTGTTCCACTGAAATACAGGGAAAATTGGATATCAGGGAGCATTCAGTATATTAAGGATTTTGCTATGAATAGATTTCACTATGACATTACATTCTAGAATTACAAAGATCTGTATATTATAGCTAGCATGAGATATACATATAAATAATTGCCTTCTGAAATAATAATGGTAATCCTGTTCCTCTTCCATTTCCTTTTAGTAAAAATTTATGAGCTCACACTTCTTTTATTTGTGAGCTGCTCACAAATTTTCTGAGATTGCCCAGGGATAATTAAATTTAAATAACAAGATCTTTATGCTATAGCTAGCATGATATTTCCCTCTTAATGACTATTCATTTTCACTTTGTAATTTCCAGAAAATGTCAATCTTTGCCTTGTTACTTAAATTTCACCATCTCCATGCAAAAACCTGACTCCACGCTATGTATCCTGTAATCAGTTGAAATTTGTACTTGAATCTCAGAATATTCCATCAGTGGGAGGTCAGGGAACATATTTTCCAAGATATGAGAATAATTATTACTGAAATTTGCAAAATGAAGGGTGGATGCATGTTTGAACAGAGAGAACTTCCAAAAGCCAGAGCTAGCAGGAACCTCAAGAGCCAAGTACTGGCATCACGCAAGTTTTGGGGATGTTTTCAGCCTGAAACTTGGCTCGCTTCTCTTAAGCCTAACAAATACTGATCCTTGAATCTTAAGGCACAGAAGTTGGTCACAATCTATAGTGTTGTGAATGGCATTCCTTTTGGCAGGTGATTTGAAGTGTCTTTGGCAAGCCAGGACTTTCTTTCTAAATATTGTTTGCATGTGCATGTTTCATGGTTTGCCTGTTATTTTGAACTTGGCTTCTGAAGTTTGTTACATTGCAACACCTGTACCTAGGTGTTCTGAAACATGAGGAAACCTGCCTTTATGTAGTTAAATGGAATTAATTTTAATTAATCTGCAAAATAAGGAGAGTGGTCTGTGGTCCATTTTGTGTTTTGATAGTTGCAGAGTTGTTCTGGGACTTTAATGGGGATCCTGAATTTTAACAGTGTTATCAAAGGTATCTAAGCATATCCATTTTCAGGGTTTCACACTAGGTGAGTGAAGACTTTTTCATCCTGGTGTTATTTGCAGTTGAATTTAAGATGGTTGAACTACAATACTACCTGTAAACTCGGTTTTCTGCTGATTTGGATTTTTAGAAATGTTTAAAAGGAAACAAATCTCTTGAAATGTCTGGTATTCTTGGTGTGGAATTGCTGTCCGTATAAAGGTAAAAAATGAACGTGAGCAAAACTATTTCTAAAATATTACTTTTAAAGTACTTTCACCATTGCTTTCAAGTGTACCTAATAATTCTGCATAAGTAATTATATAAAGGTTTTAATTGAGGTGCTTCTTATTCTGGTGCATGTGGTATTCCATCTTGGATGGGCCACAATTCAGAATGAGACTCAAAGAATCCCCACAGACTTCACAGATATGCATCAGTCTTCACAGTGCTGCCTAGAGCTGGTTTTTGGAGAAAATATTCCAAATTCTCTATGTCTGACTTTGTTCTTCTGTGCCTCACAGAAAAAGCTGAAAATGCCTGCCAGCTGTTTTCCCTTCCATCCACTCCTACACATTGTGAAGGTTGTTTCTGGAACTATATCAACAAGTTTGTACATACGGCTTTCTACTAGATGGGATCAATAATTCCTGTAATAACAGCTGAATCCTCTTACCATCTCAGGTGCTTCTGGGAAATTGTTGCATTATCAAAAAGTCTGATTCTGTAGAATTTGCCAAAATAATTTGCCTTGCTATTCTTGGTATATTTGTCATGGTGTCATGAAGTAGTACATCCACACGTTCTTATTTCCAGAAGGTATTTAATGGGAGTATAATATATTTTGTAAATATATCTAAATTAATTGAAAATTATGCAAAAACTTACAGAATTCTCAACTCCAATGATTTATTTATTTCAGTGATGTTTTCAAATATAAGTATTCAGAGCAAGAGCTGAATTTACCAAAACAGAATGTGTTAAGATCCCATAGGTTGCAAGTTTGCAAAGCAGCTTTTCAATGGTTTCTGCCAGGGAGTTTCAGCTGTGTGGTAGCCTTGGTACCCTTGGCAGGTAGTCTTTGGCTGAGCAAAGAATACTTGGGCCCTGGGTACTCCCTTCTGCCTGCCCCCACACCCCTCCACTGCTTCCTGCAACCAGCAGCACTCTGCAAACCCTCTGTGCCATGCAGCTGCTGCAGCTCCACCACAGCAAATGTGATTACCTCAGTGGAGAACGCCTTGCAGGGAGCACTGCTATTGATTCTGGAATAATGGTCCTTTTATCTTTCACTTATTTTCCAGCTTTCAGCGATTGGCTTTTCCTTATTATTGCTCCCATGGACCTATTTCAAAACCAGCACAATATTTGTAGTTCAGCAGAAATAAATGGCAAGCAGCATCCTCTGTCTCTTCTATGAATAATGAAGCAGCAAGGGATGGATTTGGTCTGTAGCATCAGTAAATAATATTGATGGGATAGATAGGAAGGAATTAAACACTTGTGACTATGTAAACTGTCTTATTCTATGAAAGAATTTTTTTAAAGGTATTTGAAGGCTGATTTTTGAGCACCAACTGGGGAAAAAAAATTGTAGAGGTTATAAATTAAGCATTCCTTCAATTTGCAGGACGTAAATAACAGAGGCAGACACGTAGTAGACTTTTCATGGCTTTTCTACACCTCCCAGAACTATGCTGGGAGAGCTGTTTCTGCCACTGCCAACAGAACTTCTTGGGCTCCTAAGGTCTGAGCACAAGAACCCTGAAGCTCTGTGCTTTCAGATATATGGCCCCTTCCCACCGACAAATAATTTTCTTAAAAACTTTGCCCTAACTAAAAGAACTTCTCCCTGCCTACCAGCAAGCAGCTTTCTGCTTCATCTCACCAGCCCTGGTTTGTATCCTTGCTCAACTGGTTCTAGACCAAATACCCTTCAACTTGTTTATCACAAAATGATTTTCTGACCCGAGTACCTTTTGCTCACTTCTAGCTCTCAGTAGCCATCCTTTCACTGGTATTTTTACTGGGGCTTTTAGGTTTAGTCAAGCTACACCGCATGGGCCCTGATAACCTTAAGGTTAACCTCCACAAACAGCAGTATCTTATCTTTCCTGTGAGGTTTCCAGTAAAAGTGACAAGTAGAATGTTATAAGGCTGAGTTGTGTGGAATTGCATATGCTAAGTAGGATCTGAAATAGGACCATCAGTGTTTCCCATGGGTGTTCACTAACAGGGTAGTGAGAACTGTGTTTGCTTATCAGTGGGTGTGTTTGATAGTTTTGACTGGATCTCTGTCCCCCTGACCAACATCTGTCAGCCTGCAAACCTGAGCTGGGCACACTGCGACAGAAACCCAGCAGAGCAGGGACCTTAATGTAAGACACCACTCCTCTGTGTAAAAGTACTAGACGGAGTAGTTTTTCCCTTCCAGCTGAAGCTAAGTAGAACACTGGCAATTAGAGGGATGGTGGTGTGGGGGGAGGGTGGAAAAGGAATGCTGTTCTGTACTAGTGCTAAAAGCACAGATAAGGACCTTTGAATCCTGGTTATCAAGGTGGGGTTAACCCTGCTCCGTAGTCTGCCTGGCAATTTGCAAAATTCTTGTGCTGTTTCTGATAGACTTGGAGAACAATCTGTGAACCAAGCTGAGGTAGGTGCTGCTGCAGAATTTCATGAGCTTTTGTCTGTATTCAACAGCAGCTGAAATAATTTGAATACTACTGACTTTTGTGGGGTTAAAGTTAGGTCAGAGTTTAACCTTATAAATGAAATGCTGTTAATGCTTTCTCCACATTAGATCACTTCAACATATTCCATGGATATATGAGATGGGCTTGAATGAGGTGGATGGAAATACATTGCTTGATAAGAAGCAGTCCTGTCACCCTGAGAATGCCAAACTGGGACATTTTTTCGTTTTGGTGAAGTGCAAGGAATAGTACCTCATAATTTCTAAGAGTGGCAATTGCTGAGAAAGGTGATGTTTTTGGTTTTTTTCCTTATTTGACCTTCCTGAGCCATGTGACTGGATCACAGTGAAGTGCAGGGAGCTCTGGAGATGGCACCAATCTGTGGCAAAAATCTGTCAGAGGTTTGGAGATGAACACAGCACAAAAGTAGGAAATATTCAGGGGTTTTATTATCACAGGGTACTTCCATCTTTTATATAATTTTTTAAAGAATAACATCCTTCTATGGAATTCTTTGTGCCATAGCAATCCATCCTGTTTTTAATCACAGCATTCTGAGGAATAATTAATAATATACATTTTATGTCCTCTAAGACATGAACTAGAAAAGCTTTCTAAACTTGCAGTTTGAAGGTTCTTCTGCAGAGTCAAACTTCTTAAACTTCTGTTGCTCATATAAGGGGAAAGGCAATTTTAAAATGGCAAAAAATAGTTTTTTAATCAAAAAAGAGATGACTGCAGTTGCAGCTTGAAAGGATAATGCAGAGCAGTTAGAAAGTGCATGATAATTCTGAACTGGTTACTTTCCACTGCAGAAGGTTTTATTCACGCATTCATGTTGTTTTTTCTGTAAGTAAATTTAATTTGATTACTGCTCAGAGTACTCATTTAATGTTAGTCCAATGCAGAAAATTGTTTGCTATTATAAGCACAAAAGCATCCTGTTGTCTTCTTGTCCTTTGAGAAGTTCCCCAACTAAGCCAGTTGTTAATAAAAAAATTAGAGCATAGTAAAGAAGGGATTGAAGAAGAATAACTTAGTTCCATATATAAACAAAACCCAAACAAACAGGACATGTTGATTGCTGAGATGAATTTGCACTGTAGTAAGTAAAGATGAAATAATTCACTGATAGACCCACACTGCTGCTGGCTGACACAGGGTTATGGTGTCTATTTCCTTTGTTCTTTGGGGCTGGGTTTGGTGCTATACTTTAGCAGAGTTTGTGACCTCAGATGGGTTTTACTTGAGCAGGAATCAGTGGGCATTGTTGAAATAATCAGGTTTATAGGAGTTAAGCTGCAGTTTTAAAAGTGTTTGTCCTTCTCTAGGCAGATCTTCAGTGAAATGAAAATTGGGCTGAAAAATGTTATTGTTACATAATAAGCCAGACAATGCTCTACTGGAACAGTGAAACTTAGAAATGTTGCTGTGGCTGTAAAGCATCAAATATATATTTAACTATGTCAGTTGCTGTGACAAAAAGAAAGTACAGACATTTGTGTTTGTCATGATTGATTTACCACATGAAACATTGAGATAATGCAGAAAAGAGTACAGAGCACCAGACAATATTACAGAAGTGTTAGCCAGTTTTAATTAAGGGGCATTCTTGGTCTACTCCAGCCTTGCTTCTGTGTCTGCTCATGCTTTCAAGGTTGACCAGGCTCATTTTGTGGGGCTTCTAATTGTGGAGTTTCGTTCGAGTCACTGCTGTTCCTATTTCTTACAGGGGGTAGGGTGGGTTGGTCGCAGAGGGAGGTGAGGAGTGAAGTCCTGTCCCCAGGTGCCAGCCCCTACAGCTGCTGCCAGCAGCCCAACAGGGCTTAGCAGAGCAGTGGGAGCTGCTTGCAGAGGTGGGAGCTGCTAACAAGGTGAATTGGCACCATGCACTCCATTCCTGGTGGCTGGAGGACATCAACCATGAGCCGGCAGAGGCTTTGGAGTTGCTGGTGCCGGCAGATGGATGAACAAGCTGGGTGAAGTAGGTAGAGACCGATGGGCAGCACTGTCTCTAAGAGCATTCACAGACAACTTTAACCTCTCCTCCAGTGTCCTGTACCTGAGGCTTTCTGTCCTGTGTCAGCTGCTAAAAGCACAGCACAGTGCGGCACGTGGGTATTGCTGGGTGTTTCAAGGGCTGATTTGTGTTAGTATAAAACCAAAATGTTTGGTTTTCCAGGCTGGCATGTGGAATTGAGTGAGCATTTAGACCAGTGATTTTGGAACCTTCTGTTCCGTGTGTTTTCTTCTTAAATCTGATTTCCACTCAGATGTTCGTAATGGGAAGGATTAAACAAAATCATGGGAGAAAATTAGGGATTTTAAAGTAAAACTCATTTTATTGAAGAAGTTAAGCAGGTAGTAATCCATTTATACTTTTTATGCTATTCTGTGTTTTGTGGATTAGTACTGTTCCTGTTATCTCTTTTTCATTTGCTTTGGGTGGGACAAAGTATATGAAACTAAAACTAGAAAAGCTTTCAGTTATTTTGTTTCTGGGAAGGGTAAGGCTTGGATGTGTTAGTCTCATGTTGACCTTTGACAGGGCTAACAGGTTTTTGGATGGGAGTTGTAGCTTAAGTTGTTCTGTTTAGGCTAATAGCACAGATGTTTAATAAATTGTTTCTAAGTTGCTGTGGTAACACACTTAATTTTAATTTCAAGAATAAATCTACTTTAAATTCTAACTTTTAAGTCAGATATTGAGTAATGTTATTGTAAAGTTACTAGTTTGACTTTTTAGAAAATTACTGCCATGGAAGTTTAAACATAACCAGAAATGTTCTAAATAATTAATTTTCATAACAAGGGGGAAGGGATAACTATTTGAATTTTCAACATCACTAAGGTGATTTAGAAGCACCTGCTACTGTTGGTCAGGTTCTGATGAGCTGCTTACATTTTTTTAATCATCTGCTGCTTTCTGTTGCATTTTGTCTTTCCCTAAATTTGTTTTTCAGTGAAGAAAGGAAATTTAAATGGTAAGTCTTCTTTTTTATTGAAAGCCAATATAATTACAAAAAATCTGACTTTCGCTTGTGGCAAACAACATTGTGCATATGGAGAGTGTATTTGTTTCAGATGAGATAATTTTTGAGAATTTTTGAAGAGATTTACAAATAACCTTTAAATTGGATGAAGTGCTGCATTTTCCCTTAGCTTCCTACTTATGTACCTGCTTATTTATTTGAAATTTGGGAGGATAACTTTCTTCTTAATCCTCAGAGCTGGCTTGTTAAGGTTGCTTGGGAAACAAGATATATACAGACCTGTAAATTGTGAAGAATTTTACTTCTCTTTCAAGAATAATGGTTTTCATGGAATAGAATCATCACTAGACTGCATCAAAGGGAAGACAATTTTCAAAAGCCATGAGTAACTCTCAGAAAAGTCACTGCCTTACAAAGAGGGCAGAGTGTGTGGAGGTAACACTCATGGCACCAGTCCAAAAGGCTGAATTTTCTGTCGTGCTCATACTCCCTTATCCAGAGAAGCCATATTTTTATTAATGATTGCTTTTTCTGTGTAGGTTTTTGGTGGGGTTTTTTTTGTTTTTTTTTTGTTTTAGTTTGTTTTTAATTTCACAGGGTTTACAAAGCTAAGTAGTTGTAATTCTGCCAGTATTCCTGACTTTAACAATGCAGAAGACCTTTCTACCACGTGAATGGCAGGGAAGGTCCACGCCTTTCCAGCTTGGACCTGAAAACCTTTATCTTCTTTTTTTAATCGCCTTACAAAATGGCCTGCTCCTGCAAAACTGCTTTCTGACAATGTACGGTGAATGGCTATGCAGATTTGTATCAGAAAAGGACAGTCAGTCACTTTTGGGGAAAAAAAACCCAAAAAGCTTTTGGAGGAAGCTTCAGAAACACCAAGTTGACTAAAAATATACATTTCTCTGAAAAGCCAAGTGTCCATATCACCTTGGGAGGGTGTTTGAGTGAGAGGGCTTTCCAGGTTGTGCTTCTTATGGAGGGGGTCGTGCTTCCAGCTCCACTGGGTGTTTCTGAATGTCTTATTGTATAAATCAAGAAAATAGATGGGGAAAGCAGGTGGAAATCTCTCTGGGGGATTTTGTTTTTAACTTGCTGTAATGGTTTAATAGTTAGCAGTCGGAGCTAAGCAGGTGTTTTAAGAGCTCTTATTTAACAATTATCACTCATTTCCGGGCTTCCTGTTTGTTCAGGCTGCTGGAGAACATCACAAAAATCAGCCAACTACTCTCAAAACCTCTTTTAACCCTTTGTCATCCAGTGGAGCTGAGAACATCCCCTGTCAGAGTACGTGGGTGAAGGATGAAGGACTCAGCACAAGGCTGTTGTGCAAAAACTGTGGCAAATGTAAACAAGGCTTTTGCAGATTTTGAGATGTATAAGAGCATTGCATCACTGTAAAAATACAGTATCCTTGTTTCATCTCTTAGATTAGTATTTTGGGTCAATTAGGGAGCTCATTCCGTTTGGTATTTTTCCTTGGGGTTTTTTGTTTGCTTTTTTTTCCTATTCCCTTAACATATCCCATTACTTATTGGTCCAGGAGGTGACCAATATGTGAGGATTCATGAAGAAGATGGCATTACTTAACCACTCTTCAAAAGCTCAAGTAATGCTCAAAATATTCTTTGTTGTGAATCATTGTGATAAATTAGAATTTGGAAAAAATATTAGAAAGTTGTGCAAGATACTCTGTCTTTAGTAACTGCTGTTCTGCTGATAAAATGCAAGTGAGTTTTTCATCTACTCATAACTGTTGTTTCATAGATTAGTACTAAACTATGGGGAAGGTGTGATCTTAATCAAGGTTTTAAAATTAAAATGCTGACAGCACTTTGGTATTTGGACACAACAAACTGGAAGTTCGTGAGGGATTTTTTGGTTAGTCATGTAATAAGACTTATTGTCAAATGGCCCACATTAATATTTATTCATAAAATGAAATAAATGTCAGCAGTTATTTTCTGGGGCACATGTGTAGTCTGCTTTTGCACATTGTCTGCTTTTTGAAGTGGGGAGTCTTTAAGAAACGGTCTCAGCATGTTCAGAAATCCTGCTGTACTTCCTCGAGAGATAAAAATGGAAAAAGTGCTTTTTAGTTGGAGTGCCTGTGCAGGTTGTAGAGATGTTTAAGAAAGGACAGGCTCCTTACTAGTAATGGCCCTTGAGTGATGCATCCTGGTGAGAGTAGGAAATCTGGGGTATGTGTCCATTCCTACATTTGCATGCTGCTGGTGGTACCCATGCTACCTTCAGCTCTGTTCATACTTAAATAAATACTTTTCCTAGTTTGTCTGAAACTAAACCTCCATCCTCCCCATGTAACAGGACTTAAGTCAGGCCAGATGTAAGCTCTGCTCTGGCAGAAAGGCTCTTGGTGAGGAAACTGTTCCTGCTATCAGCAAAGCAATTGTTGTGAATTGGGAGGGTGGGGAGGAGTGTGCTGTGTGTGTGCACATGCACCCCACAGCTGGTGTGCAGGGTCAGTGAGCTTACAGGGAAATCTTTCTTTACAAACCCTCTTGTGCACATGTGTTGATGCCCCGTGTTTCTGCTGTCATCTGTACTGGTACCAGGTATCATTCAGTTCAGGAAATTCTGATGGCAAGTTTAAAAGTGTTGCTGAATATGATGTTACAAGCTTTCTTCAGCTGAAATCACAGAGCGTTTTCATTTTACATTTCCCAGCAGACTTGAGCACATGATAAGAAAGCAGGTACAAATGGATAAAGCCAATGTACATTGAGCACAAAAGTAGTAAAATAGATTTGTACTCTAGTATGCTATGAGTTTGGCCCTCAAAAGACAACAGGGAAAAAGCCCACTATTTTGAGTTCAGGTTTGAGTACCTTTTGGTTTCCTGCTAAGAAATGTATAATAATTTCTCCTGTTTCCTTTTAAGATAAAGTACATATTCTATGTATTTTTTTCTCTCCCATATTTCCTGGTTTTTTTTTTTCTCAGCCCATGTCTAAAAATCAAAATCCACTAACTCATCAGTGGGAGTTAATAAATCTTTTTACTGAAAACCTGAGGAAACAAAGCAACAGAAACTTGTGAATGATTTCCAAGGAATGAAACAAAAGCGTTTGCTTGCAGTGCCAAACCAGATTGTTATTCTTTGAGGTTCCCCAGAATAGGAGGTGGGTCTTTTATCCTGGAGCTGCTGGATGGGCTCAGAGTTCTCACAGGCACCCTTCAGGATTACTGCTGCAGAAATAACAATTCATTACTCCTGTTGAGAGCCTACATTGTCTTTGCCAGAGCCACTCTCCTGAGCTGAAAGGGCTGCTGGCAGCAGAGTTGGACTTGGTGCTGCAAACAGCTGATTCAGCTTATGACAAGGTCAGGATTCCTGGCCCAGGTACTCAGTGCTGGTTTGTATTTATTCTTTTTCAAAGGTATGTTGAGGATTTGGAGGCATAATCCAGGAGATTTTGAGTGCTTGATTCCTCAAGTTATGTTTTGGAAATCTAGCCTCAGTTAGTTTCAAGTAAAAGCTGTCCAAACGTAGATAAATCCCTTGGTAGGTAGATGTTTATGGATGGCGATGTTTTTATTCTTTATCCAAGCATTCTAGTAGTTGAAGGGTTGCATGAGTAGCATATTAGGTACTGTCTTCTGATATAAGGGTCTTAAGTGAAGTTTTTGTCTTTTCCAGCTGGTGATCTGTTGTGTGTGTTTTGCAGCTATTGTCATTTGGAATAGTTTTCATCAATTATTCTGCTTCAGTGACTCTTCAGCTTGTCTTCAATCTCACATGAGGATCTGTGTTTTATGGGGAGAAGTGGTAGTAGGAGAGATTTTGTATAATGTGGGTATTTTTATTCCTACTTTGCTGTTCCTTTTACTACCAACAATATAAATTTCATTGGAAACTTTTTAGATTTTTAGGATGACTGTTTTGTGTAGCCGGTAATGCCAATTTGTTGTGTACTGCAGGTGAAAAAATCACAATTCATAAACTTGCTTACTTTAAAAATAATGTTAAGAGGTTTTAGTCAGTCTATGATAAAGGAGCATGTGGAATATTTAAAAATCTTGGTTGACTAGGTAACTTGTTTTCTTTATAATGAAATGTTTTTCTTTATAAAGTCTACCTCTTGTTACTTTTTTTCTTAAGTTAGTGCTTGACCTGGGACTGTAGCATTGAAACATAAAATCAGTCAGTTTGTGTGGAAACATCAGGAATTAATTCAGCAGTTGAATCTGTGCTCAAATTCAGATTAATTAATATGATGTAAGATCCCATGAGATCACTGTGTGCCCAAATTAGTGCTCTTTCTTTCATATATTTTTATTCCCCATGACAGTTTTGGAAAGGATTTTCTTTCTCTTTGTTATAGATAGCTTATAACAATATCAAAGACAAAGCATGATTATAAATTTTGCAAGATTCTTTCCTTTTTCCTCCTAACACATGCTCTGAACCGAGAAGTTTCAAAACTTTACATGTATGTGGTAACTAGAAGTGGATGTGCATGTGATTGAGAGATGGAGCAATAACAGATGTTCCCAAAAGCAATAGGTAATTCCATGGCAATTCATCAAGAAGGAACATGCAACCTAGGGGAAACCAGGCTTCTTGTAAAGGGAGCATTCTCAGCTCCAGGTGTATAAATCAAAGACCTGGTGTACACCAGGCTCTATTTTGGTAGACCAGGAAATGTAACAAGTTTTCTGTAGAAAGAATCAAATAATGTTGGTCCTGTAAAAGTTTGCAGAGTGTTCTTTTCATGTAATAGGAGACTTCTCGACAGCCTTCTCCTGAGGGAAGGCAAGCATTTCTTCATGCTATATATTTTATTTCATTTTCAAGTGCCTTTGTCTTAAGCCTCTTCAACAACAACATCAGAAAAATTCTTGACATCTTCCTTGAGTCTTCTGACTTGTAACACAGCCACGCAAAATCCTTTGCTTGTCCAAAACTCAGAAATAAAGGAATGCAAAGGGGAAAGAAGCTGCAGTGCCAGCTTTTGAGTCCTACATCTGCCAAATAAGGCTCAAACAGATTTGCATCTTAAATCGTTTCTAATGTGTTTTTAGTAGGTACATGGAGACTGAACTCTTTTATGAGAGGCTTAATGGATGATGTAATCTTTCCTTGTGCCAAGAGTCCAGAATGTAGATCAACTTTTATAATAGTACTAAGCTTATAAATATCAGGTAGATTGCATTGAAATGGTGTGATGGCAAATGGCAAAAATGAGCCACAACTGACATTGCCAAGAAGAAAAAAAAGTCTCTCAGTTTCAAGAATTTTGTGTATTGGGAATGGGCGCTTGGCTTGTGCATGGTGTTCCATATTCCTGTGTCCTTTGAAGTTCTGGGGGGTAGTATTTTTTCCATCTGTGTTACTTATTTTCATTTGCTCATCCTTTGTCCTCTGTGAGTTTGCTGTTGTGTTGGGAGAATAACAGAACTTCATGAGAAGTCCTCTCTGCCCTGCGTGCAGGCTGCCAAGACATGCAGTAGCAATACCGAATTAAATTCATTTCCCCAATTTATTCAGTAGGAGAGAAGGTGTTGGATGTTGCCAGTGGTCTCTGAACACCTCTGGGCATGCCTTGGGTCCCAGATAATACTGAGCAAGTAACACTCTGTTCCAGAATTTGCTATTCAGTGTAGAGAGCTGCTTCTTGTAAGCCTAGAAGTTAATGGTTAGTTATTTTACCCTTAATGTTCAAGTATTTGCAGGAAGGGAGCAAAACTGAAAATAACAGCAAACTGGGATATTACTCCTACACGTACTTTTGAGTGATTCCCCCTTCTTCAGTCCTTGTTCTCACAGAAAATAGCAAATTTTTTCCACATTGGAAATTATTTCTGAAAATTATTCTGTGTGGGAGCTTTATTTATATTTATTCAACTTGGAGGAGTTAAAAAAAATCATATTTGTGTACACTGTTTTTGAAGTAGGAAATATAAACTAAATCAGGATTAATTTCCATAATCTAAAACTGGATTAATTTTGCAGATAGAGATTTGTGGACTTGAAGGGGGGTTATGTAGTTTGTACAAACCACAGCTTATATCTCTGCTCAGTATCTTGCTTGCTTCAACTAGAAAGTAGAAATGCTCACTTTCAACCTGCTTTACAGACTTTGTATTAGTATGTCAATTCATTTTTAGCTCCAAGGTATTTTATTGTCAACCTTTGTACAAAACATGCAATGTGAAAGGAGTAGAAGAATTGATTAAGCCTTAGGTTTGGAGTGCCACACTCAAACAGAGGTCTGCTGAGACCTTCCTTTTTTGAGTTGGATAAAACTAATAAAATTTAAAAGGAAAAGTACTGTTTTTTTCTGACAAATCTGAGCCTGGCAGCATTGGAACAATATTAAAGCTTCTGCTGTTGAGCTTAAAATAGGACTTCATTCAGCTTTCCTGTTAAGTTCCCCTCTTTTGAAACCTACTCTCTCTTTCTGCTTTCCAGAGATGCTGTGTGTGGTTTGTAATAAACTTGGAGGATGAAAGTATCCATTGCATGTGCGCATCTTTATTTTTGTGCCATCCATTTAGTGGCACTTGGTAAAGTCAGCAGCACCACAAATAGTAGAATAAGAAAGAAAAGCAAGGGCACGCTCATAACTGTATCTGTAGTGCCAGGTATTTTCAAGGAGAGTAACTGAGATATGTAACTAGATGGTTTTTCTGTTATGTGTCTGATTTCTCACAGACCAAATGTCCTTTTGTGAAGTAAGCCAGTCTTTCATTCTGCTTTTATCAGCTGCATCTCCTTTTGTGGAGCATTTCTGTAGCAGTAGAAATGGTCATGAGAGGGAGATGATTTAGGGGAGAGAAATAAAATACTGTGTCAGGGCTTAATTTCATTCTGTCTCTCCCAAAATATGTTTCTAGTAAACATGGAGCCTTGAGGTCTGACTTTTTTTTTTTTTTTTTTTTTTTTTTTTTNAGAGTCGGAGTCACTGACAGCAGTCTGATACAAGCAGTCAGTAGGAGGTTTGGTAGGTTTAGGACAGCTCATTATCTTTGAAATATCTTTGAAGTTGAGCTGTTTCATTACTAAAGATTGATTTAGTCATCACTTCCAGACTGCAGCCAAGTAAGCCCACTGCTGTTGCTGTTCTTCAAAACTGTCTTTCAATTTCAAGTATCTCCAAGTTCCTTGGAAGGACCCGCTGTCTATAGTGACAGCTTCAGTAGCTTTCAGTTTTCCCTTCTCTGATGGAGGTTTGTGGCCACCTTGGTGTGGAGGGGAGCACTGCCACGAGCTGTCAGTGTTCCAGGGCATGATCCTTCCCAACAGCTCTTACGCTGCCCTAGAGCTTGAGTGTTGTTAGAAGTGCTTGCAGTGTGAGCTCCGAGGGTACCCTGATTCATGTACGAAGTAAGGGGAGGTACAAGGAGGATAAATGGGTGGGAGTAAAACATGGAGTTTGGTTTGATGTGTGCTCTGCCTGCTTAGCCATAGGACTAGGAAGCCATGCTTGTGTTTGTCTTGTGTACCATTTTTAATTACTCATTAAATAAAGCACTGTTATTGACATGGTACAGAAAAACACTGATTTAAAGTTCTCAGAAAATTGACATTCAGTAATTTTATAGAAAATAACACATGCATAGTGGTAATTAATAGATTTTATGCCTAGCTGCTGAAATATTTTAGTGTAAAAATACCTTTTCACGTAACTACTCAAGTGTCTATAAAAAGCTACCACAAAATAGGAATTCGGGAGTCAGAGTAGGAGGTATCTGAAGCAGTTGTTGCTCTAACATAAGTTAATTGGACTGTGAGTCCCAGAATGAGCTGCTGTTTCTTGAACTCTCAGAATTAACTGGTAATTAATTTCCAGCATGTAACTAATATAGAATCATGTTTTTAAAATGTGCCTTGGTTCATGGTTATAAAATTAAAGCCACACATTAAGAAGATAATTCTGAATGAAATATTGATTCATCCATTGTTGTTAATTTTGTACCTGAAAAAAATCCATAAGAGCTGATGGTTCTACAGATGTGTCAGTTCTCAAAATGTTGCAAACTGATTTTTTGTGTATATTGTCTTTTATTCCAATATCGGTTTTTCTTGCCAAATTGTCTGTTCAGGCTTGTGAGATCTGTGCAATGTGCCTGTGGAGTCAGAGCACTGGTCTCCCTGTTGTTTCTAATGGTCATGTTTGCTGCTGCTTGTGGTTTTCATTGCTTATTTTATAACAGAATTTGAGAGGAGGATGGAAACCTCATCCCATTTAAATAGTAACAAAATAAATTGAAGTAAACTAGTCTGGTTTTAAGTTTATACTTTGAGTCAGAGAGGTCCAGTTCCTTCCTTTGATACTGTTCGTGCAGCATGAACCAAGTGAAGTAAAGAGTTCCCTTGCATTGTGGTGAATTGACTGCAGCAGTCAGAAAAGGTGCCTTTGTCTACATGAAATTCTTCAGTTTGCCAGTTTCTACAATTGGCCTGATTTGGAGATGTCCTTTGGATGCCTGTAGGATCCTGGCTGTCTCAGGAGTGAGTGGCAGCTCTCCTTGATGCCAGAGTTCAGTGTTCACCTTTGTCCTGAAGCTGAAAAAACTGCCATGAAAGTATTTCTAAAATACCTGGTAAGGTTTCAGGTGTTACGGTTGTGGCTGTTCATGGTTTTAAAAAAAACCCAACAAAACTTCTTTTGAAATGATCTGAGATGAAAATGACAACAGGTCACAGTTGAGATTTTTAACCTAATTTTTATTACTTTTTCACAAAATAAAGAAAATAAATTGGCTTAACCAATGATCTTAAAGAAATTTTAACAGTAAAAAAAACTTTTGTATTTTTTCCCCCAGCAGTTCCTCAGGTGTATGGAAAATGCTGCTAAATTGCTTGTGTTCTGAACACAATTCCAAAATTGCATAATATCTTCGTTTTTTTTCCCTAAAGACAGTATAAGAAAAATTACCAGATTCACAAGAACTAGTCACATCTTCATGGCTAAATACCAAGTATGATTTGAGCCAGATTCTGAGAATGCTAGCATTGTCATCCTTTCATCATTACTGGATCCTGCTGCGTCTCTAAATTCAATAGTTAGTAACTTTATTACCCTGCACATAGGTATATAAGTACACTGAATTTTGAGAGAGGAAGTCCTTTCTCTTGATGGAGAAGTGGTTTGGAAATGGGATAAATTGAAAGCACTTTGGAAGTTGGCTGCTTTGCAGAGAACAAAATCTGAAACAATCGCAAAGAGAAACTATGTAGATTCCTGGGAAAAGTTAAAATGCAATATACTTGACTGAGCCATGAGCAGCAGATTGGGCAGGATCAGAGAATCGGGAATGGAAAGAGTCCAACTTACTCTGCAGTATTACACAGGCATCATGAATGTCTATTGGATTCCCCAAAAAAACCTTACTTAAAGGGTAGTTCTAGATGGTAAATAAGGTCATATTTATCCGTTAATCATTTCCATCTCAAACATTAGAAAGGAGAATATACTACACTAAAAATAACAGGGAAGGGAGGTGAAACAAATACTCAAACCAAACAGTCACTGCCCTTCCTTTCTTCCCCCAAACCCCACAAAAACTTTCTTCCCCAATACAGAGGTAACTTTCCTGCCTCCTCTGTCCTTGAAGTTGCTGGAGTAAAGGGACTGTCCCTGTTGTCAAGCAAATCTTTGGGAACTGTTTCTATACTTTTGTAGAAAGTCTAAATATGTAGTTCCCATTTCAGATCACTTGTTGAGTTTTTCTCGGAATGTTATGAGGGTTTTGAAACAAACCTGGATACAACTGAGTTTTGGTGATAGGGTTGTCCAAGGCAGAGATTTCTGCAAGCTGTGTGCGATAACGCTTATGAAAACTGTAGTCCAGTCATGGAGGAATGAGGAACAAGAGAATCCAAAACTTAGATGCATTCCTGAGGAAGCCTATCCTGCCTGCCTCCACCCTTCTTACAGCTGACAGCTTTTTCATGACACTTCCCCCAGGTGTGAAATTATTCCTCCTTCTTCTGTAGGCTGCACATGGGAGGATTATGGGAGGTCGACATTTTAAAAACTGGTTCGAAATTGAGGAAAACAAGTGTACTGAAGGCCAGCTAGACCTGCTGTGCAAGACCTTTCTCTGCCCTCTCTGTGTGGAATTAGGATTGCTAAGCTTCACGCTGTAAACTCCAAATGGTTTTTTTTTTTGTTTTTTTTTTTAAGTCAGGTGCTAAGGTTCCATGCTTTGTGGGAAGAGATGGGTGCACCAAAGCAGGTTTAGGTGCAGGACTCTCAATGGTTACTCCCAGTGGGTTTAGCAACTCAGGTTGTTCCAATGGCAGAACCTGCCAACTCCAGTGTGCATAATGGTAAAAGCATGAAGACCTAACTGCACAAATGTGTTAAAAAGAGCCTGGACTTTTAAAAATTTGAACTCTAAATAAGACTAATAATAGAAGGTGAAATAGGCACATAGAGGGTGAATCAAGTTTGTTGCCCAGGGTGACCCAGCAAGTCAATAGCAGAGCTCACAGTAGGATTTCTGAAGGCATTTACATACAGGAGAAAATTCTTTAAAGGGAGAGACTCTGAGCTCACTAGTTTGCTTTAAATAAAAAGAACAATGGGAGGTTGCTTAATTTGGGTATGTAAAGTACCATTTAAAAAAAAAAAGGAGCTTTTTAATCTTAGAAGGGTAAAACAAGAACTGAGGGCTATCCAGACATTAAAATGGGCAGCATAGCACATAGTTTCTTTCCCATTAAACTGATGAAACCAGTTAGCAAAGGACGCAGCATATACTTCATCTCTAGAAATTTTCAAAAAAGACTGAAAGCCTTTCTTGGAAGACAGGTGTTACCCTTGCTCTACTTAGCTTGGTTCAATACAAGAGTAAGTGGGCAGCACGCTGTGCCTTCCATTAGCAGAACTGGATGGCTCTTAGGCATTTGGAACAAAACTTAAAGAGCTAAATAAACAAGAATTATTCAGCTACCTTGAGCCAGGTTCCAGGAATTCTGTCAGACTATGTGAAATCTAACCTGAGCTCTTGCAAAGAAATCACTCAGATCTGGAAGAGAATGCTCTTGAGTTTAAATTTTTGGTTTTGTTTTCGGTTTTAAAAAAACCCAAAACCAACCAACAAAAAACCAGAAACCAGAAAAAAACCTGAAAAAAAAAAAAAAAAAAAA
>PYHW01009916.1:7752954-7854361 GCA_013186435.1 Turdus rufiventris
AAAAAAAAAAAAAAAAAAAAAGCAAAGGTAGCTTTGCAAGAAGCTTGTATTATTTTTTCTTTAATTCTGTTTTCTGATTTCAAATTTCTTTACAACTTAACTTGATCAAAATGTTTGAATCTATGGAATTCTTGGCAGGCTTGTAAGTAGGAGAGATATTTCCAGAAAGGATGCTTTTGTTTAAATACTTGATGCCAATTTTGTGTAACTATTGTGGTTTGTATATCATGCGGTGTTTGTTTATTATAATGTCAGTGTTTGTTGTAAAGCAACTCAAGTTACAGATACGTATGTGAAAGGACATGGAGAATATTTGTGTAGAACACACTTTTTTCTTCTGTCTTCATAACCCAGCAGAAGAACATTGATTTGTAATTTTTGAAGCTTGTATATTTGTGTTTCATCTTTGTGTTTGGTGGAGGAATTTTCTTTAACTCTGTTAGAAAGGAGAGGAGATTGCAAAAATATAATGAAAATATTTGTTTCCCAAATTTAGATAATTCTATAAGGGCCTAATTCCCTTTTTAATTTTCAGTCTCTTTCCTTGAAAATAGGGATGTATCTGTGGTGAACTTGAACAGGAAAATAGGAGCCACATTTTTTCAAATTGCATTTAAGTTACTAAAATCATCAATTGCAAGGGTTAATGAATAGAGACATTTATGTTAACAAATGACAAGCTTTAAATTCTCTAGATGAATAATATAACATCTTAAGTAAGCTGGCATGGCTTTGGTGTCTTGATCCAAAGACTGTTTTAAACTTCTTTATTACTTTTTCAAAGCTTACCCCTTATGCTTGGGTTAAAGCTGTGTCTTCTGACATAGGACAGCCTTCTCAGATTTAAGAAGGAGGTTAAAAGAGGTTAATATTTCCGAAAGACAACTTTTAGAATGATTTTTTAGAGTAATTTTAGCTTAGCTTTATTCTTGAAATATTATTTTACTTGCCTTTTGTTTCCTTGTGACAACTTCAAGCTACTTCTAAGCTGTATATATAATTTTGATCTCTGCATGTTCCCATGTCTCTTTCCCTAATCCTTTATTCTTCTCATTCACGTGCGGTTTTTAATTGAAGATGTTTCAAACCCTGTATTTTATTTCTGCAGCTTTCTTTAGTTCTGCTCTCTTGAAGCAGTGTTCTTTGTTTCTTGCCTAGTGATGTTCCACCGAGCTGCCCCTTTTAGCCACTGCCTCGGGGCAGTTTGGCCATCTGGGTAGGTCAAAGAGTCCAGCCCTGTGACCTTCTTCTTTGGCTTTGGGTGCCAAGGTGATGCTTGAAACAAAAACTCAAGTCAGTCACTGTGTGTGGTGTCGCAGTGCTGGCAAGTTGATTACCAGCCAAATTTCATAAAAGGTATGCTAAGGTAAACTGCAGAGGAGGTCAGGGATTTTGTTAGAAGTCCAGTTTTGCATGGATAGAGGAGCAGCTTGGATACTGGGGAATTTCCAGGAAAGTGTCTATAGCTTCTAGAGGTGTTTTTTTTTTTTTTTTTTATTTTAATAAGATATTGTTAATTTTCTGGAAACTTGAGGGAAAGGACTTAGTCATTCATAGGCAGTTTGTGAGATCAAAGGCACCTCTGGGCACACCCCTAGGGCTGTCTTAATTGCATATTCTGTAGTTTTAGCCACTTCAGTTGAGGGTTGTGGGGAGAGGCAATTTCATTCATATCTAAATGAAATTGGCAAGAGAGAAGAGTAAAAATTTACCCATCAGAGTTGAATTTCTCTCTGATGATGCACTCTGGCTTGCAGCCGATGCTGGCGTTGCACATCAACAAGCGACTTTAAAAGTTCCAGCAAGTGTCACTGAAGTACAGTTTGTCCATTTGCAGCATATTGATTCAAGCTGTTTACTTCCTAATGCAGGATTAATGTCTGTTGGGAATGCAAATGGAGAGTACATTTAATGTGCTTGCCTTTCACCTTTCTTCCCGGAGAGCTGAACTGAATTCACACCCATAAACAGCAGTGGATGTTTTAATGTGGGGGATTTTTAATTGAAACAAAACCTAGATGTGAGTTTTGTTGCTAGCTGAAACAAAGCCAGCACAGCTCTACTTACAAGTGAGCCTGAGCTAGAGCTGAAGTGGATTCAATTCCCTGCTGCCTTCTTGGCTCATTGAAGACTGAGTCCAGTTGGACTTCTCTCAAGAATTCCTGACAGGTATTGCACAGCAGTGTTTGAGAGACTGAAAATGTGAACCTCTTGTGGAAAGGGTCTGAGACTAATACTGAAGTGTCTGCCTAGGCTAAGGTTTCATGTAAGGCTTATTTTCTAATATCTGTGAAGATGTTTACTCTAAGGCAGATGAAAGCTTTATTTAAACCAGGTATCATCAATGTTCTTAGCCTTTGTCTTGAAATACTGTTGATTCATAGGCNTTTTTTTTTTTTTTTTTTTTTTAGGTTTTGGGGGTTTTTCGCTGTAGTGGGTTTTTTTGGTGTTTGTTTGAATTTTTGGGGTGGTGTTTGGGGTTGTTTAGTTTAGTCTTTTTGTTGTTGCTTTTTTGTTTTGTTTTGGGGTTTTTGTTTTGTTTTTGGGGGTTTTTTTGGGGGTTTTTTTGGGTTTTTTGGGTTTTTTTGGGTTTTTTGGGTTTTTTTGGGTTTTTGNTTTTTTTTTTTTTTACAGAGGACTAGAATAGGAATGACAGGAGAAAACTGAACATCAGCTTAACATCATCTAATATCACCATTTCCTAGGACTTACTTATATCCTGTCTTTGGATTTTACCTTGTTTAGGAAGAACTTTAATTTATACCTAGTACACAAAAAATGAGTATGTTGCATCAAAGTCTTGGATCTTCCAGCTGTTAACTTCCCTGATTTGAGAACTAAAAACCAGCATTTAGTTCCTTTATTCTTTGTACAGAAATGCTATGTGGATATTGCCTATTGTACACTACCTTGACTTCCCAGAGTATATGTGGCAGGAGGAGAGTACAAGAAAGGAGTGTTTTGGCAATCAAGAGAAGATATACATCTTTACAGGAAACAGGTAGCATTGCTTTACTTTCTTAATCTGTAAGTCTTCAGGCAGAAATTCTTGTTTAAAAGATGTAAGGAAGTATGGGAATTACTTAAGGAATTCAGGAAAAAAGTATGCAGTTCACCAAAAATATTTTATGTGGCCAGGAAAAACTACCAGTCAATCCATGTTCTTACTTTTATACAGATGCATAGTTCATGATGGTGGTGCAAAGCCTTGAAAAGTTGTCTACTCAAAGGAGTCATTATTGTAATTTAGGAGAAACTCCAAATATCTGGTTAAAGTAATTTAGGAAAAGGTCCAAATATCATCATGTTTAGGTGCTTCCTGAGACTGACCAAATGTACTACTAGTTTGGCTTTGGCATTATGAGCAAGTGATTGTCTGAAATTGTACTGTGGTAAAATAATTTGATAGCCTTTATCAGTTTTTAAGATGTAGTAATTGGCTAACCACTATGTGCTAGAATCCCTGACTCCCTGCTCAGCGTTCCACTGCTGGGTATAAGGTAACTTCCCTTCTGGTTGCAGTTCTGTAGCATGACTTTTAAAAATGCCTGTAAGCCAAGACAACAAATGTGTCTTAAATACTTTGTGACAGTTAATTATTTCCCTGTGGTTTCAAGAGTGCTGCTGCACTAGTGCATTAAGAAATACATTTTGAAAAGTGTTGTGATGAAATTACAGGTCAGATCTTACCACACAATGCAATTCCCTTATTCTTAAATCAAATAACCATCTGTTTGGGAAAGTGTTTTTGCTCTCAAGAGTTTATTTTCTTTCTTGAAATGCATTTAGCAGATGTTTCAAGAGAATGGCTTTATGCAGGCTTTTGTTCAGTAGGTGGTTTTGCTGTCTGTTCACTCAAAAAGTCTAGTTGGGTGTTTCTCAGTCTAACCCAGCTCTTAGACATTGTACTTCATTGTCTCTGAGTTTGTGTAGGTTCTTTGTATTTTTTCTTCATTACCATTGCTAAAATAATGCCACCTCCATTTCTAGTGTAGGTACAGTTTTAGTACAGTGAAAAAATACTACATAACTTTGACTTATTCCCTTGTTGTCATAAGGCTTAATAATGGAACACATTTACATCATCAGAATAACTATACTGGGTTAAATAAACCAACAGATAGCACCACACTTGTGTCTGGAACACTCATGCTAGTGAGTTTCCATTGAGCTGTGCACACACAGAATACCTGGAGTGGTCAGTCTAGGCAACCTTATCTCTTAAGGTCATTGACTTATTTTTCTGCTCATGAAGAGATTTCTCTCTCATTGATTTACTTCTCTTTGTCATGAACTGTGATTGGAGGTGTTTAGAAACCAATTTGCCATATAACTCTTAAATACTGTAATAATAGGTAATGGTTTGTACGTACTCTCCACCTTTGAAGCTTTCAAAAAAGTAAGGGTAATCGCTATATCATTGAGTCAGAGACTTGGTTTACTGCAGTGACCCTTCCATGGTCATGCTGCTCAGTGCTTCTGCAGTCATTTGTACCACTCTGCTGTCTACCACATTTAAATAAAGCCAATTGTCCAGGTTCACGCTGGATTCTACAAGAAAATGAGCCTTGAACACCCTAGGCTCAGCACAGTGGTCTGTAAAAGTTTTTGATCCTTCTAATCCATAAAATGAATATGTTACTTCTGCCAGTGCATGTGCATGTATCACCGTGCATCCAGAATGCTCCTTCTTTGGTGCCTGGGAGGCTTTAGGCACAACAGGTCATGGAAGACCAAGATCATGTCACATGTGATTCAGGACTCCCCAACTCAGCATCAGTATATGCTTTATTAAGTAATGGAAGGATTCTTGTTTTAGAATTGGTTTCTGAATACTGTGGGTTATTTCAGCTGAATCTTGTTTCTCCCTGGCTGCTGCTGTTCTGTATTATGTCAGTGCATGTCTCTGGCACTGGAAAGTGTTTGATGTTTTCTGTAGGTCATGCAAGATGTTTGATATTTTTTTTTGTTGACTTTTGAGTATGAGTAAATAATTGATAGAATCCCCTGTGGCCAAAATTTCTGAACCTTTATGTATATCATTGTGGTCAATTACAATGCGTCAAGCTGTGTTACGTTTCTCTCTAATTATAATAATCAAATATGTAATGTTCATAATGAAAGGCAGATTTGTGAACATTGTAGCAGTGTACTGACTCAAAATTTTCCTGCTGCCTTTGCCAGAAGAGCAAGGGGCTGGTGGGGTGAAGAACATCATGGAGATAAATGGAGATTCTAAGGAAGTTTTCTTAGTATGTTTTTGGGGTAGTTTCTTTTGAAAGTCAAGTTTACTTATGATGCAATGTGTAAATGTCTTAATGTTTAGATATTATTACTAAATAACATTTGCTCAGCTGTTTTGCTGACCTTATGGAGCTTATTGCAGACCTGTTCATTTCAGATGAGCTTGTTAGGGATTCAGGTGTAAATGCTGGGGTGAGTTTGCAAGGTAAGTCATACATCTGGCTGTTCCTTTGGTCAACAGTTTGCTTCTGTTCCAGTAATCATGCTGGGTTTGAAAGCTTTTAAATTACTTGGGCTGCAGTCATTTTGGCTATATTGAAAAGTATCACTGCTAGTTTTATTTTCTATTAAATAAGTTAAAATAAGTACTCTATTAGCTATTTAAATTGAAGCACAAAAATCTTGTGGCTAAAGAACAAAAGACCAGTACAGCCTTTCCAGTTGTTTTCTATTAGATTATAGCTGTTCTGATTTTCATATGCGCTTTCATGGAAATATTTACCAAACTTGGTAAATACCTCTAAGAACAGCAGACAGTGGAACCACCTCCCTTCAGCCTTTGCAGCTATCAGCACTTTAAGCTCAGTGTTTTCCCTTCTTCTCTCAGAAGTTGTGTGTTCAACAAGAAACTTTGTTATGCTCCACTCAGGAAGGGTTAAACCATACTGACTTCCTAGGTCTGACATGAATCAAATAACCATCTGCAGTGACAGATCACGTGCTCGGAGGTTTATGCTTTAAGCTACCCAAATATCAGATAATCCTAGAACATCACAAGAAGAGGTGCAAAGCAGGTTTTATGGTTTAATTCTTTCTGTTTCTGTGGCTTACACAGTCCATTTAGGTTTATACTGTTGCCAAAATCCTCAACAGCTTTAGGTTTGAAGGGGTTTTGGAGTGTTTCCTTTACATCTAGCTAAGGAAGATCAGAGTAAAACTTAGTCATTCTGCTTTTAGGAATTTCAGTCATTAAAAATGCATTTTCCACCCATTTTTTAATTTCAGATCTGGATTTATGTCAGTGAATGTTCTTAAATGTCTCTTGAGACGAGTTGGCTTTTAAATGAGTGCAGCGCACTAAATCTCAGGTGATGTCCTTGTGGTGGACCATAGGTGGCTGATGGACTCTGTTGTGATCAAAGGAAACCCTGTGTCAAGGGGTACAGAGCCACTCAAGACAGTGGTTTGTCATTTGCTCACAAAAAGTCTGTGCCACAGAGCATGCAAAATCTGTGCTGATGCTATCAAATAGAAGGGAAAGAACTCCACCAAATGCTGATGGAATTATTCAGACTGTACATAAAATCTTATTCATATTCAAATATGATGCATCAATGCAATATAAGTATTTCCATAGCATATTCTTATCTTCCTTATCCTTTTAAGATTAAAGAGAGTGTTTGGTTTCCTTAGAAAAATCTTGGTCTAAGAGAATTCTCTCCAAGTTTCAAGTTTTTAGGGGTGGGAAATAGTGTCTTGCACATGAGAGGAGGAAAATGGTGAACTTCTGAGTTTAGGGCCCAGTTTTTCAGAACACCCAGGAGTTAAAAACTGGTAAAAAACAAACCTCAAGGAAAAGCTGGAACATTTTCACAGTCTTCTGCATAGTTTGATTAAATTTTGCATTATTCCAGGTTACCCTAGAATTATGATCCATTGAAAATGCTGCAGAGAAATATTTCAGCATATTTTGTTGTTTTTACCGATGAGTATTGTCTGAATGGAAAAGAAAAGAAATTGTATCCTTGATATGTACCTATTAAAGCTGTCTAAAAAAAGGAGGGAAAAAAGTAATAAAGTAATGTTTGATACTGCTGGAAGACAGGATATGTATTGCTTGACAAAGTGAAGCCTAACTGAGGAATAGAAGAAATGGTCCAACGAGCAGTCTGGGCCTCCAGAGACCAGAGTTCAGCTCTTCTTCAACCATAGGTTTCTTGTATTACTTGCCAGAAAGTCATTTAGTCTAGCTTGTGCCTTTGGGTGTATCCCATTTTGCATATGGGGAACTGTCTCAGAAGGGTGTTGAAAATAAAATCCATTAATGACTGTGAAACTGTATAAATGCTTTCAATATGCTGAAGTTTGGCCTTGGTTTCAGCATGGGCTTTTTCCTCTGAAAGTATGTCTGGTTTTATGGATGGTTGCCTTTTGTTCCCTGAAACAGGCTACTAATAGGTTTTATTCAGGCCTGGAGTTTTTGATTATCTGTGCTGCTTTCCAGCAATGATTGCACTCATCTCAGTGTGCTGCCACATGTTGTTATTTGAACAATATAGAAATTGTTTAAATTACCTTTTTAATTAATGCTACTTGCACATTCTAAAGCTATTCCAGCAAGTCACAGTAATATCATGGGTCAGTAACAGGACAGAATGTTTTGGTGATGAAAAATTTTGCTCGGTGATAGTTGTCACATCTTTTACTGCATGTGGCAAAAGTGATGTATGTGTGCAAGGCACACATTTTGCAATATACACGTTTACAGCAAAGCTGTTCTTGTATCAAGTCCTCTGCCCCATCCCTGGTTTGCATCTTGTACTGTTCCTATTTCCTTTTGAACAGTAAAGTCTTTTGTAGATGTCTCCTCACTGCATGTTCTCTCTGCATGTATAAAAGCTGGGCTGCTTTCAGAGAGAAGTATTTTTAGTCGAGGAGAAGGGTCGGAATCAGAATTGCTGTGATCAAACTATTTCCATTGCATTCAAGGATGCCTGTTCTATTCAGCTGAATTTGGCCAGCCATTCTGTTTCTGGTTACATATGTCTGAGGGCATTTTGCATGCAGTAACTTTGATGGCATTTGGTAAAAAATGCATGGGAACTTTAGGTTTTGCTGTATGCGTCTTTTGTTCCTTATTTATAAAATTGCATTGCAGAATCTAAGCATAGTTTAATGCACAGATTGAAAAGGAAGAGCAAGCATATTCTAGTAGTCTATCTTGGAAGTATTTATGCCATTATGTTTGTAGGCATTAAATTAGATATTTTTAATGAATAATTAAGATTGAATTGGACTTTTTTTTCTCTGTTTGGCTTGATACATAAAAGACCTGAGAAGAAAAGAAGGGGTAGAAAGATAATCAGTAGACAGGGTAGACAGATAATCAGCCTAAGGGGATTCTGCTTTTGTTAGGGTTGTCATTTCATGTGTTGGGTCAGCTCAGACAGCTGAGCTGCTGGCTTCTGGCAAAAGTACTAATTCATATGATGATAAGACTGTCAATGCAAGTGCTCACTGAAATGAGATGTGTTATTTCATAAATCTAAATATAAGAATATGTCCATTCTTACTGGCATTAGAACATATGAAGACTGAAACATGCTTTCTTTGTAAAAGAGACTTCCTTTTATAAATAGTTCATTTTTCTTAGAGCATCAGCAAGATTTCCAATTCAAAATCACTAAGCATAATTTCCAATAAAATGTAAATTGAAACAGTCCACTTGCTGGGTAATGGAAACTTGGTTTCAGGCCTCCAGTCTTTTTCCTGAGTCGCTTCCAATGCAGTTTGTAATTAAAGGGGCAGAACAGATTTTGTGATGGTGGTCAGTAATTTGTCCAGATGCCTGATCCTTCTGCTGGGGGGTTTGTGTGTGTGCGTGCATGCTGAGATTTGAGCTGCATGAAGTATTTTACTGAAAGCTTAACCAAACAGTGTACAGTGCTGAGACAAACAGAGCATCAGACAAGTCTGTCTTTAATACAGCCATCTGTTGAGTGCTATAGCAGTTTTTCAAAAGCCTCCCTCAGCATAGACATCAAAGTCTATCCATGCACCTGTGCTTCTGATCTTCTAATATTTTTCTTATTTAAAAATGGCAAAGGGAGAGGAGCAGTATTTAAAGATCAGCAGCTTTATTTAAAACAAAATACAAAAAGCCAAAAGCTCCCAAAAAGCTCCCTCAGAAAACTCATGATGCTAGTTCTGTAATAGTTAGAAATGTCTTTTTTGGAAATTCAATACTCTTATTTATAGAAAAACAGATACCCACACTTTCATTTTCCCCTCCTTTCAGTAGCCCCATGTCTTGCTAGCACTGTTTCCTGCCTGGTCTATTTACAATACAAATAATTTTCTTAATGTGTTGGTCTGATGACATCAGCAGGATTTGTGAGCTCTTCTCCCAGCCCTCTCTTGAAGGACAGTGGTCAGTGCAGGGAGGAGCTTGCATCATCCTGATGCATTCAGCAACCATGTCCTGAAAGAGAGGGAAAAGCCTCTCCTAAAAAGTTCCCTCAGGTGGTGAGAGAAACCTGAAGACAAACCTGGTGGCTCCGTGGGGGTGCCCACTAGGCTGGCAAAACCTGGCACAGCCAGGGTGTTCTGGTGTCCCCTTATCTAATCACTGATTTGTGGAGAGCTGGTGGACAGGCTGGGGTTGTCCTGGTGCCTCCTGGACCACTGGCTTCTGCCTGCAGTGCTGGGACACAGGATAGTTCCTGGTAGACAAGGTCCCTTGCAATCTTACCTGAGTAGTTTTCCTACTGAAATAGGTTGAAAATACAGTATTAATGAAAACCAGGTGACAGTACCTGTTATTACAGCAGAAGCTACTGATTACAAAATGTTTTACTTAGTTTAATTTTGAGAGGTGTGCGTCAGCAAAAACAGTTTTCAGTTTTTTGTGTACTGTTAAGATACTCAAATGCAGCAATATTCAGATTTGTTGATGAAACTTTTCTGCTAAAATGCAGGAAGATCTGTAATAAGCTTTTCATTGTGATCCCTAAACTTTCCAGAGCTTATTCCAATACCCTGTGAAATTTTGGAAGTCCAGCAGCTTGATACTGAGCACGTGTATTTCATGCTGAGTGAAAGTGATCTCCACATGGGCAAAGACTCCTTAAAATCCACCAGAATGGTGCAGAAATAAACAGATTTTTTGTTTCAGAAAGAGAGGATAAAGCATGTATTTCCTTCTCCCAGTGGGGACACAAAAGGAGTATTATAAACACGTGTTAACCGGCTGTAGGAGCCGTGTGTGTTCATTTCCCTGATCTGTGACCAGAGCTGATCTGTCTTGCTGTCACAGTGTTGGTTTCCACATTTCCATATCTGGGCTCAGTATAAATTGCAGTTAAAAAGTTGCTCAATTGTGGCACTTTCTGACTTTCTTGACAATAGTGGTGCAAATATATGTTGGAAAAGTACTTTAAATGTTTGAAATGTGAAATTCACTGAGCTCAAACTTTCCAGGTGTGCGCACATTTTTTATTCCAGTGAGGGTGCAGGGTCCTCAATGCCTCTTTGTAAAGGGAGGCTTTATTGGTAGACAATGTGTCCTGCCTACACCTTGACTTTGTGAGGTTTGGAAACTTCTTGTCTCCTGCAGGAGCAGTCACTTGCTTTGGGAGCCATTCTAAATTTGGTTTTTTTTATCTTTTTCTTTCCTTGATTACAGATTGACTTGGAGCCAGAAGGGAGAGTGTATGTCATCATAGACCTTTCAGGATCGTCAGGTGAAGGTAGGGACTTTCAATATTTTATCTTACTCTTTTATGAATGGAATCTCCAAGAGTGTCTGCAATGAAAGAATCAGGGGAGGGGTGTGTGCTGATATCCTCAAATCTGTAAGAGCGCAAGTTAAAATGAACACATTTTATTCTCTGCCTTTGAGTCAATAAGCAGTTGCACTTTATCTTACCCTGTTAATCACTGATGGTGACAATACCAGCTAAAATTACCATAATTAAATGATCATATTTTAGTAGTACTAACTTGTAGAGGAAACTTCCACGTTCTTTAATTTTTAGAAGAAGTTAACCATTATGCAGGTAGAAAGGATAAGATATCAAAGATGAGGGACAGGAGTTTATTTGCTTTTTAAATTTTTCCAATATTTGGGTTTTTTTCCATTTCAACTAAAGTAATGACCAGAATGTTGTAGTTGTATGAGGTGTTTTCATTTTTGTGACATAGCAGTTACATGTTGAAAAAAGCCCCAAATATGGAAGAGAAGTATTTATTACATTCTTAAGAAAAATTCTAAAAATAGTTTTCAGCTGTTTACTTTAAACCGAGTCAAGTGATATATGGTAGGAATAAGATAATTTATGAAGAAGTAAATCTGTGTGTCTTAGTCATGCACTTGGTGACAGCCTGATCTACCAGAATGGCCTAGATGATTAACTTAAATTATGTCCAGCAATCAGCTTTGGTCAGCTTCCCCCAGTAGCTCATGGAGCTCAGTTAAATGAGGTTATCGTTGGTTCACAGTACATAAAAAGAAGATGCACATGAACCCTGACAGGAGCTGAAACCAAAAATACTATGAAATGAAATTATTTTGCCTGGCACAGTGGAGAAACAGCAGAAGAGCATGTTTATCTTTCTGTTCTTTGTAATGAATTGCTGCACTCTGACCAGCTACTCGCAGTAGCTCGCAAAAACACATATTGCTACAAATCCTGAATTTTAAAAACAAGCTTTATCTTTTAGCCCCTTTTTTGTACCTACTATTTTTTTCTTCATGCACATTGAAGAAAATAGTAATTAAATAGTTGCTCCCACACATCTCTTTGAGTGTCATGACAAGGATCACCTGAAATACGCTTTAAGGCATTGGTGTGATTCTGTCCTAGGGCAGGTAGATGTTCTTCCAACCTTACACTGATGGCTAACTGATACCCAGGTGAGCCTGCTGTTACTATTTCATCCCAAACTGCATTCAGGTCTGTCTGGCTGTCAAAGGATAGGAGGAATGGTGTAAAGTGGTTCTTCAGAAGTTGTTTAAAACTCTCTAACCTTTTGTGGGAAAGTAAAAAAAGGTTATCCTAGTGTCTCCTTTATTAGGTGGTGACACTTGAAGGGTACTTGGGAAACAATTATGTGCCACTACTGTAGCATTGGAAGGGAACACACAAATGGAATCAGGCCAGTGAGGGAAAACAGCTTATGAAATACTTATGGGAAGCTCTCAGGAAGAACAAGAGGATTTAGTCGAGGTCAATTTGGTAGAAATTAGAGAAGTTGGTGCTCTTACAAAATGTAATAAAACTTGTCTGTTTTTTGAGCTTTCCCATGCACTTAAATAGGGAATGTAAAAGTGTATAAAAATGTGTAAAACTTTTTACGCACTACATAAAAGTGTTGTGTATAAGTATTGCAGAACTCTCTTGGTGAGTTCCTGTTGTAGTCACAAAGGAAAGCAGACCAGGTTTGTACAACTGTTGGTAAACCATTTGTAAGGTGTTGTTAGTGATACTATGAAATCCTGTTATTTGACTGTTTTATTAGGACTACAGCATAAATAACTTTAGTAATATTTTTTAAGCCCCTAGTTTAACCTAACTATGTGCATCCTTGTGTAGTGAACAGAAACACCTAGACCACATGGGAAGTAGCTTATTCTACATGTTTCTAAAATGCCTCTTTAATTTTATGTGCATATATATGTAGGTAAAGATAATGTATCTGAGAGGTATTTTATGAATTTCAATGGGTCAGTTCATTGTAGTGGATCTGTATTTCTTGAATATTAAAGGAATATCAAGTTACACCAGCTGCATCACTTTGGAGTGGCCAGGGTTGGTTGAAATCGGACAAATTTCTCAAGGAGGATTTCTTTTTTTTTTTTTTTTTTGCCCAGTTGTCACTTTGAATAGCAAGAGTACACAGCATTCTTTTCATGATGCATAAATGGGTATCACTATTTCACCTGGAGTTTTGGAGGTGGAAAATTGGCAATTTATGAAAATAGAAATACTTACAGCAACAATTTTAACTGGAGGAAGCAATCAAATTGCATGTTTCTTGCAAAAACATACTTTGTACTCACCAAACATTCTTGTCTTGTAATGCTGTGTACTGAAAATTGGACTAGTTTCTCCTATGTGATATAAGCAGGTTTCTAGTTACCAGCAGTCAGTAATGTAGCCTCAGTTATTTGGCACTTCCAAAAGCTTTGTCAGACTGATATCCAAGTTCTTTTTTGGAATAATTGACTCAAGGTTAGTTCAATCCATCAATATGGACAAAGAGCATTGTTCTCTACTGTACTGCCTCTAAAAGGCTAAAAGTCCTAATTTTCCAAATGAGCCCTTATATGAGTAAATTGGTACATAAATTGAAAATAAGCTTATGCTGTTACCATATACCCCTTAAAATCCAATTGCTGCCAGATTGCTTGTCCCTCTGCACTATTTGCGTTTGTATGGCAAAACAATGAAAACAGTTCTTTGTTATAAGCTGACTTCCTCAACAAAAGTGCACAATTCATGTTCCCCGCTTGTCTAAGCTGAATCATTCATGGATTTGTGTGGCTTAGGTGTGCAGAACAGATGGAAATCTGGCAGATTACAAAGGCAGGTCAAGAGTACTTCTGCCTCTTCCTAGGCAGAGACAGACTTGAGAGCCACCCTAGCATATCAATATCAGCATCTGGCCAATATAGAACTATAGACAGAACAGTAGAGTTGCTGGCTTTGCTACTTGAGTTTTCCAATGGATTGTTCACATTTCAGGGAATTTAGATTTGTTCTGAAAAAATAATTAGAACTTGCTTCCATCCAGTTCTAGTCTTTAAAGCAGAAAAAGATTGGAAAACACAAATGCTGAAGTCGGAGAAGTAGAAAGCAAGCTACATGAAAAGCACTTACAAGAACAACAACAAACACAAAAGGAGTGTTTTTATCACCGCTTTTTACACTAATCTTGTTTTGGAACCTCCTTATAGTTTCTGAATGTTTGTTTCTGCACTGATAGGGATAGTGAGTAACTATTTATTTCAACAATCTTCTGTAAAATCTGTAGTAGAAACTACTCAGCCCACATACTGAACATAAAATGCTAAATAAACTGTTTGTCACACGGAAGGTGATGTTCTCAAAAGTTAGGATTTACATTTTTCTGCTAAAGCCTGAAGGTTTCCATATTGTGCTACCAAATCAGTTCTGAAACATAATTTACCATTTTAGCGTTGACATAGGAAGAGGGTGAAAAAACAGCTCTTAAAATAAGTTCATTAATTCTCCATTTGAAACTATGTGAGCAGTATTTCTGTGACACCTGTGAGTCATGTTTTTACACCTCCCTTGCCAGAATTCATGTGCAGGATTATTTACCTTCTGTAGATTTAAAATGGTCTGTGCATATAGAGTAAATCTATATTTGTTTTCTGTGAATGGAAGCAACTGTATCAGTGGAACCTTCCCAAATGTAAATATGGACTAAGGTGTCTGTTCACAGCCTAAAATAACTGCAGCAGTTATTCAGCAACAGTTAACTGCAACAGTTAATCAGTAAAGTTCTATTTATAATTAAAAAAAATAATAATACTTTGGTTGTGTTTCTTTAAGTGTTTTTAAGTGCTTAAGGAACTGCCTGCCCAGAACTTTAAGGGACATTTCAAACACAAATCCCTTTGGTCAAACAAACAAAAATATGTGGCTTCTTGGAACCTGACACACCAACAGTAGGAGCTGGAAATGGTAACATACATTTGTTGGAATTTGGTACATAGTTATGTACTGTGCTGTATGCAGGCACAAAGCATCCTTAAGCATTGCTGATAGCTTGCTTTTGGGAGACCAAATCAAAATGTGGGTGGCTGCAGTTGTTATTCTACCTGAATAGTTTGTTAGTCTTGCAAAGCATCTAATCAGTCAGTTCTGCTATTATGCAAACATTTGGTGACTCCCCTTTATGTATGCAGTTATAAGAAAAACAAAGGCTGGTGTTTGTGAAAAGGAATTAGCTTGGAAAAGATCTACTGTATTTATTCTCTTACTTTGCAAACTCGATCTAATGGTTGCACAGGTTTTTAATCTTGTACTTTGAACTCCTGCCTGGTCTGTGGAGCAGGATGTGTCTGTGTATCAGTTCTGTCAGTGAACAGGAGAATCTGCAAGGCTTGCTGCCTTATTCATTCCTTCAGTGCTGCTTGTTGTGCAAGGTCATATTGATTTTCTGTATTAATTCAGCAGTGCTGTAGTGTATGCAATATTTCTGTACTGAAGTGCACTCACTATTTTATTGACATGCTTTGACAGTGTCTTTACATCTATTTTTTCATCTTTTTCTTTTACTTCTTATACAGTTTTGTAAGTAAAGTTTTTAAATTATTCGCACAATACTTAAGAGTTCCAGTGTAGCTGCTTGAGATCCAAATGCAGGCTAAAGTTTAAAACTTAACTAATATGACACAATGATTTGATTTACAAACTTGAGTAACAGATGGCCAGCAAGTGGGTAAGAGAGGTAAATTGCCTGAGGAATGATTAAAAACATTTTCAGCAAAGTCAGTTTTATATGTACTGAAAGACAGGTGCTGTTATATTTATCAGCTTTATCAGCTGCCCGCTGCGTTTGTCATTGAAGGTTTCTTCTTTCTTTGGAATTACTGGTTTATGTGGGACACAGTCACTTGTAGTAGCTTTCTGCCAACTTAATTCTTAAGTTACCTTTTGAAATATGTCAATATTAAATCAACTGTGGACAACTTCAGAATGACCTTTGACGTGTTAGGTTTTTTCCTTAACTGTGTTTATTATAGGTAACATGTAATACAAATTTTAGAACTATTCAAAACTTTTTCTATGTTCTATGACTAATCAGTTGTTATGATTATTTTTCATTTAGATGTTCCAATTTCCATTATGGAATTCTCTTTCTATGCAATCACAGATTCCTCATTTTTGAGTGAGCAGTTGAATTGCAATAAAATATAATAGCTTTTAATACATTCTTCTTCAGATTCATCTGCTTGTAAGGTACTAAAATTGCACACAGTGAAGAATAAAGCCTGCTGGCTGAAGTAATGATATCTTGTGAATGGAAAGCATTTTATTTACATATATTATCTGGCCTTTTTGCATTGAAATAGCCAACAAAAAAGTTCTTAGAACTCTGCACCAGGTTATGTATTTAACATGTAATTCAAAATCTATGAATTTGGAAGATGTTTCCCAATTCTTCTTAGATTATTTACTTCAAGGCTCTCAGGTTTGCAAATATGTTTATTGTTGATTGGCATGTCAGGACAGAAGGTCTGCATGAAAAAAGTATTAGTAGAAGCAGAGAATTATTCTTAATGTTATTTTTGTATCCCCTCCTTGATAGATCTGTAACAAAAATACATCTTATTAATCAAAATATCCAGAGGATTTGTTTCAGGCATTGAACTTCAGTAGAATTGATATGGCAAGAAAAATTATATTTCTGTTCCATGTTGTAGCATCCTTTTGGAAAAATCTGTTCATAGAAAATATCCCACAGGATAAAAACTTCCTCTACAATGCCTAATGTATCTTTTTTTCCAATGCTTTTCCTTCAAGTACTTATAGTTGTCACTGTCATCATCCTTAATTATGCTGCTTGTGCTATAAGGGCTTGGTGAATGAGATCTGTTTGTGCCAGGCACTGTTTGAACAGAGAACAGTGGAAAATGCTTAATCAGAAATCTCAAAGTCTGAATCGGGGAGCATTTTTGCTTGGTTGTTTCAGGAATTTGTGTTACTGAAGAGTAGTGGTTTCAGCTTCCCCTAGGAGTTCTTGGGACTATTGTGTACTCAGGGAGACACAGGGTTTGAAGTGTCAATATTGTATAGCTTTTCTCTCTCCCTACTGTAAAGCAAATATCCAGTCAGAAAAACCAGACATACATTGGTTGCTCTGCTCTGCCCAGTCTCAGTAAGAAGGACTTCATTCTAAAGGTCTAATCTCAGATTTTATTCATAGCTTGGATAAAGGTAGAGTCCTACACTGGCTTTTTGGTTTTCCTTCTGCTGGCTTCCCTGCTTTAAGAGAAAAACAACAAACAACCTTACAACAACAAACTTAACCACAATCTTCTTTTTCAGAATTCCTTATGCAGTATATCAACTGAGATCCTATTTCCTTTGAAACTTTGGTTTTATGTAAAGAGGTTTGGGGAATAACTTTTTTTCCCCTATTCAGGTTTTCATTTCTTCAGTACCAAATCAGCACTCCATTCAAACTATAACTGAGGGAAAAGGTTATAATCAAAGAAAGAAAAGAAACAAACTGATTTGCAAAGTTTTCTCCTTCTGATATGCCTTTATCTTCTTCTCTTAGGAGGGATAATGCAAAGCTGGTACTAATATTTTTTTCTCTTGAATCTTATTTGGTTTAAAACTAAAATAGATCAGTGCTGATGTGTGGATACTTATTTTAAAACATGAAAAATTTTTTCCAGGTTTTTTCTCCTTTTGAAAGTTTTCATCGCTTTTAGGACTTTTTTTTTTGACAACTATAAGAAATCTTTAACCATCCCTATATTGAGTTTCTAGTTCATTTGTGTTTTTTTTTTTTTAAGCCAACCAACAGATGAAATTAAAAACCTACCAAAAATCTGAAAAATCCACCAAGGATTGTATTAATACTGTGGAGATTTGTATGTTGCATTGCTCAGTCAGACAATTTTCTCATTTCAAATGAACCATTCCAAACAAATGTTATTTTCCCCAATTTGTTGGAATATGTTAATGTCAGTAGATAATTGCAGTACCTGACTCTGGTGGGTATTTGCTTGTTCGTGCAGTAGGTGATGTACTTCTTCTGAGACAAAATTTCACCTGTTGGTAGCGTGGCATCTGAGAGCAGATACTTTTGTGTTGTTACCCAAGTGACAATAACTGGAAAGTCTGAGAAGAGGAGCTGTAAAATAGTATGAGTCTGAGTCTACGTTAAGTTTTTTACTCTTGCCAGTTGACACTGACTTGAGTAATGGCACAGGTATTTATTTGGGAAAGTGAACCTTGCAGGTTAACAGTTGAACCCCAGATTTCCTTTTAAAGGTATCTGTGCACACACAAATCAGCACTTCGTGACAGTTCAGTCTGTTTAGTGCCTGAGCCTTTTAAACTGCACTGCTCAGTGTAGAGGTTCTCCAAAGGGTGCTTATATAAATTTAACTTTGTGTGGCAAATGCCTTCATAACGAACATCTCTCCATGGATTTATAGTCATCCCTTGGATTGTATCCAGTTAGCTGATTGAACATCTGGTAAGCATTGTGTGTTTGTACTAAGCCCTTACTTTATAAAGCTGGCTCAAGCTTTTCAGGCAAAGATCAGTGACCTTTCCTTGGCAGGCTTTTAGCCACTTGCCAAAATGAATGCTTTGCAGGGAGCAAGGCATAGATAGAAAATATTGGCTTCAAGACACCTTTATATTGGTGCCTTGGTACTGGAAGAGTTTGTACTTGCTTAAGGAAAACTGTGTTAGGCTGAAATAGGATTGAAACTCGTATACATACCATGTTCCCAACTGCTGTAGCTCACTTTTCCATTTATGTAGTAAAAGCTCTGATTTCCATATGTTGGCATTTTTTAACAAAATCAAGCAGGGCCTTTGGAATAGGAATGTTTAATTTTATCACTGCCTATGCCTAGTGTGTCTTTTGAAGAAAATGGGAGAAATGTATCACATTAAAAGCTATAGTGGTGTTTTCATACATAAATGAAACATGAATTACTAGTAAGATTTGAAATAAACATATTTTTTAACATCTTTGTGTGGCTAGCTATTTCACAATGGAAGACACAACATGGGTGAGCTCTCTGTATACCATGATGTGATGTGGAAAATGCATATAATGTCAGTTTTGAGGGAGGTTGTGGGTTGTACTTCATAAAATATGTAATTTCTACTCTTATGACTTGTGTTTTGCTCTACACTTTTGCTGGTGCAGTAATATGTTCTGCATAGATCTTTTCCCTCTTCACCTTTGTTTCCCAACAATAGTGAAACCTGTTTATTTTTAAATAACAGTGAAACATTATTTTTAGGGTAATTGAGGCAAAAGGCCTTGGTGTAATCTATTCTGATTAATCAATTAGGGGTGGACAAATAAGAAAATACACACATAAAGACAGGTCTAGCCATATTCCTGGCTATTCCATGCATCAGTTAGATTGTGAAAACTTACTTGTTCTGTGAATGTCATGAACCAAAAGTCTACTGCCTTCAACATAGCCTGAAAATCTACTACTGTTTTTAAAACATGTATTTTACAGTAGTATAAGCAGCCGGAGTGTCAAAAATCTGCCTTCTTTGAGTACAGTCTTGAAAGGTTAAGCCATTTGAACCTTTTCATGAACGCTCAGTACTTGTGGTGGGAAAAATTGTTTTGCCACTGTAAAAGGCAGTCTCTGAAATTAAAAATGATTGAGTAACCCTTGCATCGCTTGCAAGTTTGAGTTTTTAAAAGGAAGCTGCGAAGTCCAAAAAGGAAGATTAAGCCCTTTCATTATTTCTCTGATTTTTAGAAGGGCTGTACTAAGGGCAGTATTGCAAGCTGAGATACATTATCTAAGCCCTGCCTGCTACTTGGTCTCTTTTTTTTCCCCCGTTATAGAAGACATATGGCAGAAATAATGAAAGCAAGTATATGTCTTAATCAAAAGAAGTGGATTATATATTATAGATATCAGGAATAATGTAAAATGTGAATTTAAATGTGCACTAGAATCTTTAGCAAACAAACTGCCTGATACTTCAGACCTGCAGCTATTGCATTCTGTGTAGATCCTTGAATTCTTGTCTAGTAAGGATGAAGTATATTTCTAAGAAATTATACTTCTGTAATGTCTACACACATACACACGCTAAGCATTGATAAAGGGTCAAATAATATCAGCGTCTGGTCAAAATACTCAACTTGAATAAATCTGAGGAGTTTTAATAACTCCAGTTTGTACCAGCAGGGCTCCCAGTGAATTTTGAAGCATGTGCTTTTTTTCTTTATTAGATGCAGTGTTTTAGAAAAATCTTCAATGCAGCATTTTTTTAACTTCATCATGGAAGTCTGCTGCACTGTGAATGGTGCTATTTAAAGGAAACCTTTTCCACTGCAATTCATGAACATTCTGTAGTAGATTAAAGTGACCCAGAGTATTTGTTCACCTCTGCCTAAAATACTGGAAGCAGCTGTACTTCTTTTCAGAGCAACGTAATTGTTTACATTTGCACAGCAATATTGTAAGGCAAAAGAAAAAGAACTTTTCCTATTTAAATTTCAGAAAAATGAAACTATGTGAGTGTATAATCACTTTCAGACTTTGGTCAGGGCTCTTCATATCCTAGATATAATAGCTGTAATAGGTGTAATATTTAACCGTAGTGTGATAAAGACTTGAAACCATCCCATGTTCTGTTTGAAGGAGTGCCCATCTAGCAGTCCAGTTCTCGGTGATCCTGTGTCAGGACTTTATTTGAGGCTTGGTAAAAACCTGGTATCTCCTGTGGACCTGTCTTCTCATCTGAAGAGAGATCCACAGGCAGAGGTCAGAATTTTAGGATCAGGTTTGATGCTTGCCTCAAGGGGTGAGTTCTTAGTTTTACAAAAATAGTCCTTTGCATTTCAGTTGTGTAACTTAACCAGCAATGCACTGCTACCTGTTCAGTTAGCATTATATTTAATATTGCATTCAGAAGGAGAATTCACAAATATTTTAGTGCTTCATAAATGTCAGCATGAGAATCACACATAGCTGCTGAATGGAGCAAAAAGAGGAATAAAAAGGTCTCATTGGCTGCAAAGGCAGGAAGTAAAATTTAAATAGTGGGGAATTATTTTAATTTTACAACTACAGCAACTTGAGTTTCAATATCTGATTTACTTTGGATTTAGAGCAGCTTGTGGACTTAAGTTTTTATTTACTTTTAAATGCTTTAAAGTGTTTTTGAAGAAAAGTAAGGGTTTATGAAGAATTCTAAGGTGTTTTTTTTTCTATAATTCATTTGTATGCACTCTATAGGTGTAGCAGATTTTGTGAATATCCACAATGACAGATGTTTGTTTCAAAGCATGCAGTTTTTGTGTGCTCAGTTTTTGGAGTGAACAGAAATATTTAGTTATTGTATTGAATACAGTGAGACTTCTGCAAATCCAGTACTTCAGGAAAGAATATTAATGCTAAATATTAATAAAAATTATGAACCCATTTTATAATGTTTTTTAGTCTGGGATTGTCTGGTTAAACCCTGTAACTTCAGTGATTTGTACATCTGCCATCCTGACTTTGGGAAAAGTTCTTCAGTCCATTAGCAAACTTCTCTGGAAAACTGGAGTATGCCTGTCTATTGTGCTGCAAGGCTGATATAAGTGGAATAGTCCTAAAAAAAAAAAGAGCTTTATAAGACTGGAAAAGGACTTGAGATTTAGATTTATATCTTCTCTTGAGTTAATTGTGCACTCTTCACTGAAAGACTAGAAAGTACACTTGGTGATGTAATGAACTTGCAGTTAATAAAATGTATTTGTTCCTGTTTCAGAATACTAAATAAATTTTAAGGTTGGGGAAGGAGTTGTGTGTTTTAAGGGTTCATTATTGTTAAAATCTTTTTGCTGGCTGTAGTTACTAAATTATAGTCAGGTCCTTTTTCAAAATTCTTTCTCGAAGCATTTTACTGAATATAATACTTTGTGTACAAATGCAGGAGTTCTTAATCAGCAATTAAATGTCTAAATTTGACAGTGGCAAATTGACCATTAATGAAAAATAGTTTTTGCATTTTTTTCCCATGTGTGGTGGCATATTGGATTTAAAATTTGATTTTAAATGATCAAAATCAAAGCAAAACAGAAGCTGACTGATAGAAGCTCAAGTTGTGCCCGGGAAGGTTTAGGTTGGATATCAGGAAAAATTTGTACATCAGACTATGCTGTCCAGGGAAGTGCTTGAGTCACCATCCCTGGAAGAATTTAAAAGACCTGTGGATGTAGCACTAAGGGACAGCATTTAGTGGTGGACTTGGCAACGCTGGATTAGTGATTGGACCCAACATCTTAAAGGTCTTTTCCAATCTAAATGATTTTATGATTTTATGAAGACTCTACTAACTAATGACTTCAGGATTTGGAGAATTTTAATCTTCAAATCTTAATTATAGTTTGTTTTGGTTTTGCTGTCTTGGTTTGTGGTTTTTGTTTTAAATAAGCACTTTCATTCTGGGTCTTTATTATTAGAGAGGATAAATTCTGCATGCTTAGGGGAAGTAAGACATCTAATATGAGGTATATTTGACTTACTCATGTAGTCTTTGTGGGATGCAATCAGCACCAGAAATTACATCTCTTGTTAAGATACTGCTTTGGAGGGTTTAATAGTGTTATTTCAGAAGAATGTATAGCTCACTAAATGTTATTTAGCTCCCCTTAGGAAGATTAAGCATTTTCCTTATCTGTGCTTCAGTGTTTGACTATGTTGTTCTATGTTGTTCAAGTACTTTTCCTAATTTTTTGACCGGGAAAAGGGGAGAGGCTTTACACATGCAGTAATGTCTTGTTTGTTGTCTTCTCTGAAGGAACTCTCAGAGTTTCCACCAGGATAGCCAAGCCATTTGCCATATTAGTATGTGGTCCAGTTTTTCATGTTTCTGTTTCTTTGCACCATCATTTACAGCTTTGTAATTCTATATTGCACCAGAAAGGCTGAATTGGGCTGTGAGCTGTGAGATAGCATGAGCCCATGCTTCTGTGTTTTTTTTTTTCCCCTGAGTCTCAGCAGGCATCGTTGGAACTCTTGCCACTGACTGGACAGATCACTTGAGTTGTCAGGCACAGTATTTTCTGACAAACTGAGAATAGGACCTCAGTGAAATATTTGGAGTAGGGAATACAAACATTTTTCTTCTATGCCAGTTTAGCTGCACAGAAAGAACTATGGAAAGCATTGGAGAGTATTTAATTTCATTGCTTCTGCCTTTGGAGGAAAGTAATTTACAAATAACCTTGTGAAAAGCTGTCCAATACATCCTGCACAGTTTCTCTGCAGTGTTCATTTTTTTTGTTCCCTAGGGAACAAGACTCCCGATTCCTAGTTCAGTACATAGTGAGAGTAGTCAAAGCAGTTTTCCTTTGCTGTGTATATGGCAGACACACAGGCTATAAAAGTTGTATCTGAGAAATTGAATCTTCTTTATTTCTTTGCCCAAACTCTTTTAACCATATAAAGTATTGAAATGGAACTATCATGTTACCAAATTCTTTTTCTGAGTCATGAATACCAGATGCTGTTGAAGTCACAGCTACCATCGCTCAGAGTTGTATTTACATGATAGTTTCATACAGATTCCTTCTAACAATGCTGCTACTGCCAGCATTACTGGTATTGAAGGACTGCATGAAAGACTAAACAAGTATTGGATTTGCTATAGCACAGTTGAGACTGAAATTGTTGTAGCATTTCCGGTCTGAAATGTCTGAGTTTGGATAGCATCAGGCACACAATATTTCTTCTGTGATTGTAATGAAGGCAGCCCAGTTCCACTGAAACAATTTTACATCAATAAGATACTTGGAAGACAACATGGAAAGAATCCAACCTTTCAATTTCATACCTACTTTAGAGAAACTAAGAAACTAATCTGTCTTTTAAACATCTGGAATCTATTTCTTCAGTTTTATGGTATTGATGTTGGGTTTTCTTTTATTCATTCTTCTCTCTGTTTCTGGGAGACATATGGTTGGGGTTTTTAATTAGTTAGAAAATGGAAGTTTCTGTTAAGGATTATTCTGAATAAAGTTAAATAATGGCATTGTTAAATTCAGTAGGATCTAAATTTTATTGCTAGTTTCCTATTTTATAGCACCCAACTAAATATTTTCTTTCTTATCCTGCGTAGTCCTTCCTCAAATAGCAACTGAGGATGGACTTCACTTGGTGTACATTAATCACAGATGACCTGAACATCAATGTGCTGTTAAAGATTATGTAGTTCCAGTTTAAAAGGAAAGTTGTAGTGTTCTCTTTTTGCAAATTCGCTGCTACTTTTGCATAGCTGTGCAAGCAGTAGTGTTTCAGAAGATAGTTTTCTAAGAAACAGGCACAATACAGTAATTGTGAAGAAAGACTTTTTTTATTATTTTTAAAAACTTTTTTTTGTTTGTTTTTCACTTGGTTACTCTTGTTGGCAGCCCCTTCCAGTGAAGTCAATGGAAAAGTTGGAGCAGTTAGGTAAATGGTCTCTTGAAGCAAGCACCTGTATCCAGAGAAATCAGTGTCAGTATAAGGAACTTTCTCCTTATGTTCCTTAATTTACCTGAGATGTAAATACCTAACTCATTTAGGTTCTTATGGAAATCCCAGCTGTTGTCTGTCCTTGTAGGCACTAAAGCCTTAATCTGTCCTGTACTGCTTTGTGTGGGGTCGATTATGCACAGCTCTCAGTACCAGTGCATACAAGTGGTGTCTTCTCCTGCTAAACTAAACAAAGCTTGTTTTATGCCTTGTTACAGTGGGAGGAAAACAGCAGACTACCACTAATTTCATTGTTTGAATTTGGAGTTAAAAATCAAAGTCAAGCTTCTTTTTCTCCCTGTTACTGGGAGGCTGGCTTGTATTCATTATCTTGCTGACTGGCCTGTAGCTGTCTTCCCTTGCTTCCTGCTGAGCTGCTTATCCCGGCCCCAAGTGCGTTGCTTCCCCTTCCACTTCCTGCCAGCTTTGCCTCCAGAAGTGCAGGCAGGCCAAAAATCTCAAATCTCTGCCCTGACAAAACTGATTCTTACTTGGATATCAGTATTTGGAGCTGTAATTTCCTGTAAATCCTTCCTTGCTGGGCATTTTCAAGTTTGCTATATTAGGCTGAGTAAAAGTACTGACATAGAAGACAGAGTCAGTTGAACAGCAGAATGGATTTTCCTCTGGTTTGTTTTGGAAAGACCACTGAAATATGTAATTGCTCTGGGGAGAAATCATGACTTTACTGTGGCAGAGAGACTGTGGGTGTCTATTATTTAGAGTTGACCCTTGGCAGGAAAAAAAATCATTGCAAATTTTGTTTGTGTTTTATTATAAGCTCTAGGTATAAACTGGCCTTTTATGTAGAAATTATGATGCATGGAACTGCCAATCCAAAACACCACTTGTACATTTTGCTTTTGAGAAGATAAACAGAATCCATAGGAAAAAAGTGCTAAACAGGAGATGCCCTTGTTAAAAGACCACTCAATTACAAAACCAAAATTTATATTAACATTGTAAATAGGAAGAAAAAGTAGACTAAAGGGCTTTCATCAGTCAAAAAAGTGTGTGTATATACACGTGCATATGTATGTGTTTTGGTAATTGAAATAAATAATTTCTTACTGAAAATCTTCTCATGAATATCTGGAAAATGTTAGTATTTAATACATTGCATCAGAAAAATGAGGAGTCCTGTTATGCTTTTGACATACATTAATATGGAGCATATTAATAATTGACAGTGGTATTATTATAGTAATAATATAATTAGTAATAATTTATTAGTATTAATACTTGTTGTATTATATTAATACTATCAATATTAATACTAATAGTATTCATAGTACTATAATATTAATTAGTAATAATTAATAACTAGTATATTTATTAAAACTTATTAAACACACATTATTTCTATGCTCAAATGACCAAGTTACCTGCAGTTTTAAGTCTAGATTATCATTTTGCCTGTCTTTAATATTCCTGTGTAGAATAAATGTTATGACTTCAGTACAGTACATGAAATATCCCCTTACTAAGTAGGTTGTCTTCATGTTGTCTCACCTAAATATCAGTACACATCCCAGAACTTCACTTTGCACCTAGTTTCCCTTACTGCACTAATTTTCTGCTGAATGAAAAAAAACCTAAGCAACTTATGTCCATCATGCATTTCCATTGCAGCTGGTGACAAACATCCAAAATGAGTGCTTCCTTTATTGAACATTGTCCGTCTTGAGACAGATACATCAAAATACTTAAATACCTTGCTAAAGAATAAGACTGCTTTGCTAGACTTCCTTTTGCTTCCTATTTCTGCTTATGGCCTAGTGATAATTATGTTCTTGTGGCAAAAGCACAGAAATACTTGCTTGAAAACTAAATAAAAAGTCAAAGCAAATTTGTAACTGTTTCTGCAAGTAATTTGCATGAAAATATTGGTAAAATTTAAGCAGCCACTTGACTATGCAGGAAAACATTATGAAAGATGTTTTCAGTTTATCATCTCTTACTTGAGGGATGAAAAAACCTGGTGTTACAAACGAGTTGCAGAACAATTGGTTATGTAATTTAGAATTAAAATATTATATAAATTATAATCTTGATACCATGGTCATTGCAGTTATTGTTGATGTCATTTATATGGAAAGCAGTCAAGGTGTCCTCTGCATGGCAGTAATTGCATTTATATGGTATTTCTTATCATCATGGTACACTTTATATATTGTTTAAGCTTTGCATCTTTAGAAAATCTGGTTTTATGTGTTCAGAGATGCTGCCAGGCTGGGAGGATTATAGGCTAGTGGGTTGGTCAGTGAATACAGAACTCAGGAAGCTTCCTCAGCAAAAAAGTATTTGCGACTTTGGACAAGTCATCAGTTTATCCCACATCTCAATTCTGTTTGTATGTGCACTGTTATTAAATAGGACTGCCACGGGGATAAAATATGTGGAAAATTAATCAAGCAGCTAGGGCTGCAAAGAGTCTGGAGCATGTTGGAGTAGAGATTATCATGAGGCCCACCTGAACTTGGACAGTCAGCAGGAGAAAGACAATATAAAACCAGTGAATACATCTTTGCTAGGTACTACATGACAGAAATCTTTTAAATCCTTCTTGTTAACAAGAAACAGCTTTTCTGATTCTGGAGGACAATGCAGTTAGAAATGCTGGTATTTCTATTGCTCTTCTTTCAGTGCACTACTTCAGAGCTTCCAGGTAGTAGCAAGTTCTTTATTTTTTGCTTTAGGCAATCAAACTATGGCAGATTGAGGCAGAATTGTTTTTTGGGAGTTGGGTACTGGAGGTTGGATTCAGTTCTCTAAGGGAGGTCTACCAGCTGTTCTCTCAAATCAAAACCCGTGGATAATATTAAACTAGAGTACAATTACTTTAAAATGCAGATTTTAAAATTTGCACACATAGATGAAGGAAATATATCAAATTGTTCTGTCAGTTTAGAGGAAAAGCTGCTGGTCCAGATTGTGATTTTTCTCTGCTACCCTAACCTGTCAGCTGCTACTTGAAGTCCATGACAAAGATCTGCAAGGAAGGGTTTCCCATAGGATCAACCCTAGGCTGTCTTTTTTGGTGCTTCTCTTAGCCCTTGGTCACTTCAGAGATGTAGTGGAACCCCCTGTGTGCTTCACCTATGACAGCCTTGAGAAGAAAATCAACTCTGGCTAATTAAACCATGCAATAATATTGACATGAAAGTGATTAATTTTAAAGCTATTAAATTATGACTGACCCTCTTTTCAGGATTGTGCACCATGATCCTCATTCATGCATGGCAAGTGGGGATTGTTGATGTGTAGGTTTCAAAACAAATACTTTATCCTGTATCTCATCTGTGGGACACAAATAAGGAAAAAACAGCAGCTTAATGAAAGAGTGCAAGTTTTAATTTTTTAAAATAAAATATTCCACATTATGGTTTTAGTGTAGATTATCAAATTAGCTCTGATTGGCCAAGTCTTTTATCCATATGCTAATCACTGTAATGGAAAATATGAACAGTCAAATTTTCATAGTGCATTACCTGGAAACTCCTGGAAAAAGACAGCAATTGATTATGAAAATAGCTGAAACGTCTTTTAAAGCTACAGAGGTTTATGTCTGAAATAGGCAAACACCTTGGAGAGTTTGTTTTGCTCTTGTTACTCAGAATTTATACACTTGATGTTCAGTTGAAAGTATTTCAACGCAATGCTTTTACCTGAACAAAGTTGCATCCAGTAATAGTAGAGGGAATGGATTTTGATTTGTAATTGATTAACTGTCTTAATGTGTTTCCATCAATTGAAAAATGCACTAGCACAAGCAAAAGCTCAATATTGCTCCAAGTAATTTTCCAGGCATCTGTGTTTCAGCGGTTGGATGGCATTTAAGGTAACTACGCGATGTAACGGATGCAGATTTCACCCTATATTGCTGTCATGCTAATGACTAATAGTGCTGATAAAAGGCAGTTGAGCATGTGCCTGGGGCATGGAAAACTCACTCTGGGGTGAACTGTACCATGATGTCAACGTTGTTTGGAATGCATGGATTCCATCATGGCTCTGTGTTTTGTCTTTAAATAGTCCTTGCTTTTATGCAGGGCAGGTCTGCTCTGATTTACAGCAAAATTCTTGTATCTCTAGTGGTGTTGAATTGCAATCAGCACTGTAGACAAAAGCAAAATTTTAAAGTTTTAAGAAATAATCTCTGCTTTTGATATTGAGGGAATAATACTTGGGTGGCCTGTGTGAAATTAGTTGGTGGTCTAAGTCTAATTCCTCATGGATGCATAAAAAACAAACAATTTTAAAAAACCCCTTCATTATAAACAACACCCTTGCTGATACATTCAGCATGGAACAAAAACTGAGCCATGGAGAACTGAAATCCTTTGTGACCTTTAGTTTCAACTTCTCTTAGAACACTGTCCGTAGTGGTTGGGGGAAAATTGAGTCTTCTGTGTTATTTTGTTACTGGATTTCTTAACCAGCATAGAGATGTAGTTTAAGAAGGACATCCATCCGCTGTTCGCTCATTTTTGACTGAGTACAGGAAGCCATAAAAAGTTTTATTTAAATACTGACTCAATCCTTTGAAATACAATTTCTGTGTTTTACCTGCTGGCGTGCACTGTACTTAAATCTTACCAAATTTCTTGCCTTGGCCCTTACTGATTAAACTAACAATTAGTAAATCTCACGTGATTTTAATCCTGTGTATGACATTGTACTTTTTTAGTTCAGAGTGTTCCTCACTGTCAGTCAAAAGAAGGAAAAGGAGCAAGTGAGGCAGAGATCGACTCACTAAGACTATCTGATGTTGGGTGTCCTTGAGGAAATCCACATACTGGTTGATGACAGCCAAATAAACGAACTGGATTCTTGGTGAGATACTTGAGAATTCTTATGCACTGTGCCATTAGATTTCAGCCAACTGCATATAAATATAAATGTAGAAGCTGTGATTGCTTATTAGTGGTATCTGGAAATAAGCCTGTCATTTTCTCCTTCCAATATGGCACATGTTCTTTAAGAAAGAGCAGACTGCGTGACAGCCATTATATGTTTTATTTTGCTTGTGTGTGTCTATAGTGACTTTAAAAAAATTATGTAAGAAACATACATCCTGTATTAAATAATAGACTTCATTTATTCCTGTTAATTTATTCCTTGGTTTACTTTGGATATGGTTAAAAATGGGATAATGCAATTCTTGAGCCCCTAGATGAGAGCTTTGCTAAACCTGTTAGGGTGACTGGGAATGCAGAATGTGGGCTCACTTCAGGGTCTACATTTCACGTTATTTGGTGCTGCTGCTTTTAGAGGCACCTCTCTGGACAGCTGTACAGAAACAGCTGTGCAGTAACGGGGCAGAACACAAAGCATCCACCCACACCTTTGTGCCTGCCATTGTTCTAGGAGCGTGTCACAGTTTGTTTGTGGCAGATGAGGGTTCTCTGTACTGCAGTGGTTTCTTGGTGCTGTACACCCCTCTCGTGTTTGTCCAAGAGCCTTTTCTGTCTCATCCTCTCATATGCAATAACACTCCAGTGCCCAGCTGCTTGTTGAGCCTAATAACGCAGTGGAGTTTCTTGTTGGAGGATGTTTTATTTTAAACAAACCATTCATGTTTCTGCTTCTGTTGTTTCCCAGTATTCTGCAAACCAGGAATCAGGAACGGGAGGAGTCCTAGCTGAGCAGTCATGCAGCTGAAAGCCTCACGCTTCCTCTTGGCTCTCTGCAAAACCACTTTTATAAGTCTAGTGCAAGATGTTCTAGTCCAGTTTGACTGACACCTTTCCCTGTGCATCTTCAGGAAGGATGACTGTGGTTAAACTTAATGAAATCATATATCAGCACATGGCAATGTTTGCTGTGTTAGCCAAAGGCATTCTCAATGACAATGAAATGTAGCAATAGCAGAAGTGGAAATATAATAGTGTTGCATGCTTAACAGCAAATGCAGGTCCTTTAAAAGTTTAGTCTGCCTTTCTCAGTTTTATCTTTGTTTTAAATTTCAGTTTCAGAAATATCATTTTGTTAGGCTTACCTTCAATCATATACAAGCTGAGGCTAAAACAGTGTTTACTTGTCTTTTATTTCCGTGCAGAAGGCTCTTCTATGTGGAATAACTTATAGAAGGAAATAAAAATGCTGATAAAATCAGATCCTGTTGATGTAACTAAATGTATTTATTTCAAATTGTCATCCTGCAAAGATGAGATTTAGTAGAGAGAGGACTATCGTATTCGAGGCAAAGGAACATCTGCAGGTGCATCTGGAGGAAACACTTGGATCCTGTGTGTTGTGCTCTGTTTTTACTGGGTTGTTATTATTGGTCACTGAGAGGCAAGATGCCAAAACTGGACAGGAAATACTTTTTTTTTCCCCTTTCTGTGAGAGTTTTCAGACAAAAAATTATTTTGCATGGAAGTTTCTGCAAATAATGCAGAGTTTTGTAAAAAAATAATGTATTTCCCATCCTCTCCCAGCCTTTTTTCCTAAAGGGTTTTGGAGTAATCTTGACTAAACCTAGTGTGTGAATTTTTGAACTGAATTTGTTATAAATAGGTGTTTCCACTCAGCTTTGCATTTTGACAAAAGAACTTTTCAGCAGAAACTTCCTGATTTTTCAGGCAGTGCTGTTCTAAATATAGGAACTCCTAAAGGAGGTCTAAAAATGCTTCATGCTCAGGTACTTAGTATTCAAAACCACTATGATGACAGTTCATTAAAACTTGAGAGGTGGATTGGGAAAAAAATTCTATGCCTAGTCCATGTTGTTTTTGCCTCCTGCCTCTCAAGATTTTTAGCATTTGATTCCCTCATGCCACAACACACACTCCCCTTGACAAAAGCTGCAAAGCTGTTTCATTTTTCTAGGTCTGTGTCTCTTCCTAATGAAGAAGATACTGTTCCTTCTGGGAACCTATCGGCTTACTTCAAATGTGATGGAGCAAGTGAAGTGGCAAAGGTGATTGTGTTCCTGTGAGCTCAGTCAAAAATAAATGGCTTGGTAGAGAAGGGAGGACTTTTATGGAAGATTCAGAAGTGCTTAGAGACCATTCATGTCAAACTGGTAGGAAAGCAGACTTTTGCAATTTGAGGTTTTTATGGAAGCACTTTTACCTGTCATGGGCATCTCCATTTAGTTCATCTGCTGTTTTTCTAGGATTTTTTTTTTTGTTGTTTTCCCTCTTTCTTGTTTGGAGGCACTATTGAAAAAAATGTTCCATACTTTGACCAAAACTCTGTCAAAGCAAATATGATTTAAAAGCACAGGCTATTCCTAATAGTACCGTTCTGTGCAGCATGTAGCTGCTGATTCATCACTTTGCTGCTGGACATGGATCTGCTGGTAGACAGTTTGCCCCTTTGTCTGTGGCCTGAAGCTACTCTTGTATCCCTATGAAAGCTCTTGGGACCTGAGAGACTTAATGTGAGAGTTTGCCATGCTTCACTGAACTGAGAACACATATTTCAGTGTAATAGTCCAGTCTTTGACACTCAATGATCCACCACCCCTATCTCAAAGACCTCACATAGTCCATGAATTATCCTTTCTCATGAGATATGAGTGTCTGATCTGTGCTTGTCATTTGTATCAGAAGATGAGTGAGAGCTCTGGGATGCAGCTACATTGCTAGGAGTTTGACTTGTCCATCTCATGGAGAAAAAATAATCTACAGGGAAAAAAATTAATCTGTTCTTCTATGGAGCATCCATTCAACAAGACCATCATACCTGTCCTTTAAATTTTCAGCCTTGAGGGGATTTTGGATAATATTTTATTAAAATTTAGCTGATTTCTTTCTCTTTTGTAGCAATATTTTTTACTTTGGTAACTGCATATTGTGATTTAATTTTAAAAAATCTTTGAAATAGGATTGAATGATACTGCAGATTGGGAGAATAGGATTACTACAGTATTCAACCAATTGATGAAATTCATGTATATTGAAAAGTATCCATGCAAAGTTAATTTCTTTCAATCAGATTCTTTGTGCTTGTTTCACAATTGCAATGATTGCATAGTCCAACCTCATCAGAATTTACATGATTCCTATTACTATTTTGATTAAACTTTGTAACAACTCATTTATTGGAAGGACAAAATTATCTTGGTGTCCAAAAAGTAAGAGGATAAATTTATAATATATCATACAGTTTAAAGTTCTAATGCTGATTGTTATATTCAACTGTAGATGTTACTGTGCTACAACAGTATCTGGTTTTAGGTGGGTGGAAGGTTTTGGCCATGTAGCTAATTTGCCTAAGTCCATTTTTTACTATTGGAGAAGTTTCCAGTGATCCTGTTCAGCTTCACGCTGACCCTCATGGCTCAGTTTTGACCTTGGCAGCTCCTGACCATTGTGCTTCTCTAGGCAGAATTTTAGAACTGAACCTTGTAACTTGATCTTACAGGTGTTCAGCACCTCTAAAAGGGCTGAAACACAGAGCTAATGGTTCAGTCTGTTCAGGCTTGTGGAACAGGACTTAGGTTTGTCATCAGGTACCTTTGCTACTTCTGTCTGATACATGGCTTCCCAGAGAGAGGAATGACATTAAGAGTTATGGATTAATCAGTGATTGACTCTAAACAAAACAGCCACAACTGTGGTCATCATCATCACCAGGGCCAAATTGGAATAACAATTTTTACTGAATCTTGAAGTATACTGAACTGTCTGTTGATTCCTATCAGTGCCATTTTCAGAGTGTACATGTCTTGCTTTTATTCTGCTGGTATTCATGGAGCATCTGAAAGATGTCAGGGAGGATGATGGGCTTTTAGCAGGTGCAAAATCAAGTCTGGCAACTTCATAAAGCTACAGGGTTTTTGCAGCATTTACATCGCAGCTTCCCAAACACTCGGAGCCTTTCTGCCCAAAGATGTTGTGGTCTTCATATTTAGAATTAAACACGGTAGCTATTTAAGATTTTTAGCATACATGTGTGATGTGAGTGAAGTACCCTGAAATGTTAGGTAGTATTGGTAGGATGAATAATCAATAAATAGGCCTGCCTAACTACTTGGCGGGGGGAAATACTAGTAATTAGAACATAGAAAAAACAGTGTGAAGAGCTCCATTTAAAACCAAATTAATAGGCTGTATTTGCCTCTCTGACTCATGGGGTTAGATGTGAGTCCTTTCAGAGAGAATAGCTCCTTACCCTTGTCTGACCACTCCTCCAAGGCAGCCCTGTTTAGAAGGCAGTGCATAGTTGAGCTGCATAGTCATGGTCTGCTCTTTCCTCCCTTGGACCAGCTTCAAGGGCAAGGTCCCAACCTCTCCCTGTCTAGAGCTGCTAATTTGTTCAGTCCTCTGTGACCCAGGCTCCAGCATGTGCTCAAGGTTTGCCTACAAACCCTCCACATTCTCTCAGCAAAGTGCTTGTTATCTACCAGAGACTAAACTGTGATAAGAATATATTGGAATTCTTTGGTTTATATATATAAGTGTTGTCTATAAGTGTGAACAGTGACTATGATGTGATAAATAACAAACACATCTATATTAGTTACATTTGTGAAATGCATTTTTGCAGGTCTGTAAATCCCAGCTGCCATTTTACATGTGCAAATGCTCTCATTTCAAACATGCATCTAAATACTGACTGAGGGTTTAGAGTTTTGAACTCATGTAATTTGTGTTCTTTATGCTTGCTTTCTAATTAGTTCTACCTTTGAAATTTTTGCAGTGTTAGGTTTGTGCTGACAGAGTTGCTACTTGGCAGAGATTTCAGCTGTGAAACAGAGTGAGATTATGTGCTTTGAATTTTTAATTTTGGTTCCCTGTCTGGAGAAAAAATGTCCTTTTAGATCATATTGCTTAAGAAATTGAAATTTATGAATGAGGATAAAATTTGCTGGTTTAGGCCATGCCCAAATATGAGTGGTATAATGAAAATTACAAATTACTCTAGGCAAACACTTGTTTTGGAGCCATGCTTTGTTGTCCTGCAGCATAATATAGATTTAGTTTTGATGTGAAAAATGAAAATAATAAAGAATTTATGGTAATCTGTATTTTGGTTTGTATCATGTTTAGGTGTGTTTCAGCTAATTTTGAAGAAACTAGCTATAATACTGCATAAAATAGGCCAAACACAACTCTAATCTTGTTCCCTCTTGGGAAGAATTGCAGATGTAGCAAAAGTAAAATCTGAATGAGATGCCTGCGTTCTGCTGTGTTTTCCCTCTAAGGATGAAAATGCTACATAAGCATGTCTTAAACTAAGGAGATCATCTATAGATGCACTTGATAACATGCACAGAGAGAATAATCTATTGCTTCTACTTTCTGACTGTGGCTGACATTTCTTTCTTCAGGCTTCTCATTTGAAGTGATTTCAGATTAATTTAAATGTTTCACCTTTTCGAGATCCTAATTTTTCAGTTACATGTGTGTAGGGGAAATGTATCTCTAAACTACTGGAAACACGTGAAGCTTATATTGGGGCTGTATTAGTTTTCAGTGGAGCAGATGAAAAGCGAAGTGATCAAAAGCTGTTCTACTGTAAGACCAAAAGACAAGTCCAAAGCCAGTGTTTGACTGTATGGAAAAAGTCTTTAACTGTGTGTTCACATTAAAGCACAGAATAATGTGTTAATCTTGTCTGTAAATATTTATATATAAAATACTTTAAATAGATATTTTAGAAGCCTCAAATTGTATTTGAACAATCTGAATTCAAATGAAAACTTTACTTTCTGACAGAGAAACATTATTCAGGAGTGCAGAAGTGAACTAGTCTGACAGTTGTTGTAACTTTGACACATATAGCAATTGATCCACAAGAAATTATTGGAAACAGGTTGGGGGGTGGTGTGTGGACATGACCTGAAAAAGTATTTAACCACACATAGCTGGGAGAAAACACACTAATAATATTTTCATTGTTAGCTATAATGCAGTTTCTGTAGTTGTAGCAATAACATTTTACTAAATTATTTTTTAATCCAGATATTAGTTTCTGAGTTACAGATACCTTATATAAAAACAAAATCTAAGTGATACTCTATTCACCTCCTTCCTAGGTCATTCGTTCCTGTACTATTTTTTTTTTTAGTTTAACATATTATTCCTAATTCCTATTCTGAAACTTGTCTAACTTTTATTTTACTCTTTCAGTTTCTTAATATGTGAAAGAGTCTTTTCATTTTGTGCCTGGGTTTGGTTTTTTTTTTTTTTTGAGTTCTTAATGAATATAATTTGTCCAGAAAAGGTTAGATTTTCAGACTAGAAGATTAATTCACACTGTAGTCGCCTCATTCTTATCTTTTCAAAAAAGAATACTTGTCACTAATAATGTTGGACACATGAAGCAGTAAAATATTTGCCATTAGAAACTGTTTGCCAAATGCCTTTATTTGATACCTGGGTGCTGATAAACAGAATAGACTTTGTTTGCAGAATCACCGTGACATTGAAAGGTGTTATATAACCACCACAATTTTGGTTAGCAGGAACTCAATATTGTGTAAATATCAGAATAACCCAGCTGACTGCAGGAGGAGGTTACAGCACAATCAGATTGATTTTCCATAATGAATGTTAATAATGATCAGTTAATATTAACTACTTCTTTCTGCTCTGGGATAACAAAGGCTCCTGTTAAGTTGGGGATAATGTGGCAGAGCTTTTAGGGTGGTGTGACATCTCATACAGGCATGGAAAAAGCTCATCCTGTCAGAGGATCATCTTCTAAAGATCCTGTGGTGGGTTTCGTTCTGGTCTGCTTGCTCCTGTGTGGGTACCAATAGCTCAAAACATTTTGAGCAAGCATCTAGATAAGTCACAAAAGCAGAATTGCTTCAGAGGTCACAGTGACTTTGCATAATGAGTCCATTAGATGCGGTAATCAATATCAAGCCCTTGGATCTTATGAATATTGATGAAGCAATTGTAGCAAGGAGGTAGATGGGGAATTGAGATGCATTTTGGCATAATCAGAGAAACAGTTAATGGCCTAGGTAGATTATGGGTCCAGTAACTACCTCAGAACATTTTGGCCCTTTCTAAGTCATCATTAATAATGGAAAAGCCATTATGGCATTTGCAGCGGGGAAAAAACTGTACATGGCTTGTGTTGCATTCTGCCCACACAGTGATTCTAAAGACAGTGCTGTCACTCCATTGTTTGAAACATGATGGCAAAAATCTGCTGGTGAAAACAGTGAGATTCCTCACAAGAGAGGAATTTTGTCACTTTTTCACTTTTTCTTCCTTTTTTTTTTCTCTTTTTTTTTTTTCTTTTTTTCATTGGTGGGTTGTTTTTTTGTTGTTTTTTTCCCCCCATCTTTTTCTGATGATTCCCTCTTTTCTGTAGGGGAAAAAGGATCTGCAAGGTTTTTTGAGTAGTCATGAGCATTAAGCCGAATTTTGCACATGCCCAGAGTTGTGTGCCACTTCACCCTTCTGGCCTGGGCTAAGTGCAATGGCTTCATCCCTCTGAGCCCTGTAAGCAGCACCAAAACTCCTGAAAATCCCTGCTGATAGTTTACATGCAAGTGCTGGCTGAGTTATGTTACCCTGGTATTAGAGAGTTTGCAAGCACAAGCGCTTGCAGCTGGATTATACAATCAATCATCTGATCTGCAGCCCAGCTATCAGTCTGCAGAGTGGAGTAAACAAAAATTTCTTACCTTGCAGAGGTTGAGCTGAACATGCGTCAGTGGATAACCGGCAAACATACGGAGACTGAAGTCAGCTCAGGGCTTGTCCTGAGTGTGGGACACATCAGTCAGACAAAAGAAGATAAGGGGAAAGTTGCAGAAAATGTTAAGAGTAGAAGTTGATGCTTTATAAAGTGAGAGCAGAGAGGCAGAATGATGTCATTTTAAGTGTGGAAAGCTCTGGCCTATGAAGGGAGAAAGCACAGTTTTCATGTCATGCTCTTTTGCCTGTGTAAGCAGCTTGACCCAGTGTTGGAGGGCACAGCCTTTCATTTGGCAGTAGGGATGGATGGCTCTGAGTTGAACTTCCATGTCTGTGCTGAGGGTTTGTAAAAAACTTGGTTCAATCAGCAGTGATCGACTCACTTAAGTCATAGTGCAAAATCCTGAGACTCAATTTTGATTCTATCATTTACTTAAGAAAGCAGTATGTAGAGCAAGTAGGATTTTTTACATAAAAACTGAGGAGTAACTTCAAGGTTGCATCTTCTACTTGGGTAAATCACACAAGTTCCAGTGTGGTGGAAGGTTATGTGATTAATACAGCATGTGCATAGAAGGCCAATTACAGTTGGAGTGACAAAAACATTGCATTGACAGAGGATATTTCCAAAAATAGATTTCCAGATAGTAATAAGTACATTTAGCTACAATTGTTCTCTGATGACTAAAATAAATACCTAAGAATAAATATTGTCTATAAATAACTATTTGGCATAGTGCCAGATCTCTGTTGTTTATGGAAAAGCAGATTTAAAAAAAAGCGCAGTTGCTGTGACTTTTCCAGCATATGACCTGTTTTGACCCTTACTTGCAGCACTGTGAAATTAAACCAGTGTGGCTGAAAACTGTCAGCCACAAGTCCCATGCCATCAGAGAGCCATGAAAGGGACAGAGGAAACTAGGCATATCAGTTTTGAGTTACAAGTTTGAAATTACAAAGGAAAAATATTACATAACTTTTCTTGTTAAACAACATCATTAGAATGTGTGACCTTGACTAGTTTTGGTCAAGTCTGTAGTAAATACTCTTGTTTTGTATTTATTTTAGAGACACCATATATTTTTTGTTATTGTTGGAAAGCAGAGGGGCTCTTTTGCTTCTTCCAAACAGTGCTGAGATATTCCAAATGACAGCAAATATGCAAGCTGATAACACCAATAACTTTCTCCATCTTGCAGTGTCGTCCTACTGAAGGTGGTGTCCAGCTGGACACTTGTAGTGTCTCACACTTGGCAGAGAGTTATGGTCTCATAGAGGCCCAGCCACTGCCTGTCCTTCTTGTATTTTTTTTTATTTCAACTTGCTATCAATCACAATTCTTTGCATCAAATTTCAGTATTACTTATGCTGGTTTCATTCGTGATGCCAGAAGTTGAAGGCACAAGACTCTGACAACTGTATATACTTTCAAAAAATACTGTTCTTGTTTTTCTATCTCAAATTACTCTGCTTCTCTGTAACACCTGGTAACACCATGAGGATATTCTGCTGTCTGGCATTGCCTTGAGAATTTTGATTTAGAATCATATTTATATAGTTCAGTGCTAGACCTTGTAAGTTCATTCATTGCTTGAATTTTCCTTTTTTGATTGCCAGGATTATGGATATAGAAAAACAGAATCATAGAATCTTTTAGGCTGGAAAAGACCTTTGAGATCATCCAGTCCAACCATTAACCCAGCACTGCCAAGTCCACTGCTAAACCATGTCCCTCAGCACCACATCTGCTAGATCATTTTTCAGCCATTTCTTTTCACACTCTTCTGTCAATGGGGCACTAAATGAATATCATTGCCCTGTGTCACACTTGATGTCCCCTAGTCTTTACATGCATGTGCATTTTAAGCTGTCATTAATAATTGTGTGGAAATTGGTCTTTTTCTTACAAACAGTTTAATAAAATCCAAATTTTAATCCAAATCCAAATTACCTTGCTGTATTTCTATTAATTTATTTTATAAACTTTGTTAAATGGTTTATTTGTATTACAAACTGCTTCTATTCTGCCTTTGTTTCTTTTCATAGAAAGCTGGGAATGTGAACTGCAATTCATTCTGCCTTCTGAAAATCTCACTATGGTTTTATTAACAATTGTTTTAACTTGTCCAGGAGCCATTTCAATGTTCATTAATCCCAAACAGTGAACCATAAATATATGGCTTTAAAGATATTTATTTCTCAGATGGTTTTTGTTCTGCTATTAGTGCTTACTTGCTCCAGAATGTTACAGCTTTCTGTGGCTCTCCAACAGGCTGCACCATCACTTTTGGGCAGATAATTTCCATTGAATGTGCCCACAATTGCTGTCTCTTGCACTTTCACTGCAAAGTGGTCATGCTGCTACTGTAGGCTCAGCCTTTTTAATCCTAGCTGTTTGACCTATTTCAGCTAAAATTGCTCAAGAGATTCCCTACCACTGCTCCCACAGCAACCTACTTGGAGCTCAAAGAGTGCTGCTTTGTCACATGCAATCTTTGGAAAATGCCATCTTTCTTATCCCAAAATGTGATTGGATTGGTTTATCTTCGATTCATGACATTCAGTCCTTTCATGTGGACCTTCATCTTTACGGTCACCAAACAGCTCCGGTCAGTTTGTGAACTGGAATGCAGCTAACCATACCTGCTTTAAAGCTCTTTCTTCTGCGTGTACCTGTGTCATTTCACTGCTTTGCTCAGACTTGCACTAGTTTTTTTGCTTTGTTTTCCTTCTGCAGACAGTTCTACTTCGCTGGAGCTAAATATTAGACTCTTGTAGGCCTGTATAATGTTTCCCTTTGCCCTCTTGGGGGGTTTTAGTGGTATTGTGGTGGGTGGGTGTTGCTGCTTGGTTTGGTTTTTTTTCAGATTTTTTTTAAAAGTACAGTAATTTCACCACTCTAAGGCGCATCCTTTTGACTAAAATTTTGATTGAAACCCAGAAGTGCGCCTTATATATGGACAAAGTTCAGAAATTTGCCAATCCGGAAGTGCGAGCTGTGGGAGCCTAGCCACGAACCGTGGTGCCAGCCGAGTTGCACCAGCTGGCGCCGGGGGCGGGCGGGAGTGCCAGGGCCCATGGCACTGGGAGGGTGCCTGGGGCTGCGTTTAAAGGCTACGCCAATCTGTGAAAAATGTTTGCAAATTGAGCACCTGCCAGTAAACCTCGCGATTGCGGGATTCCGTTACTAATTTGTTACTTTGTTGCCCACGGATGCTCACTGCAAAAAAAAAGTCTGGTGCACGTTATATATGGACAAAGTTGTGAAATTTGACGACACCCGGAAATGTGCCTTATAGTTGTGAAATTACTGTAATTTTTGGGTGTTCTCCAGAGAGACAGTATGCCAGTTGATTTAATCGGTACCTAGGCCTTTCAATTCACTGAAATGCCTGCAGGTGACACACACATAGTTTCTGACCCACTTCCTTGAGTGCCACATCTATGAACATGGGCAGTAAGCACGCATCAAATCTTGAGGATGTTTTACTTTTCTTAAATGATCTCTACAGCTACCAGATGTTTTATTAAAATCATCATAATAGCCTCTTATTTTCCATATTTTGATTCTGTTTTTTTTATCTTTTAGAAGCAAGATTTATAATTTTTTGTAGTTGTTGTTAATATCAAACTTTTTTCATCCTGAATACAAAAAATATGGGAGCCCTCTGGTGGGGTGTTCAACCTCTGCGTATGTTTCTGTAAATAACAGCATCAAAACCAAAGTTGGTTATCAATACACCATCAAAGTGAGAAAAGCCACCATGCATGCTCATTTTCACACTTAGTTGGCTTCCTTTGGTTGCACCTTTGATAGTAATTTACATTTCTTCTTGAATTTGCTCCCCATTTTCTAAAAAGAATTCAATCTGGATAGAAACTGCATCATCCTTCCATCCCTGTGCATCACCTGCTCTCCATGTTGTTCACATTATTCACACGTTTGTATGTGCATATGAACAAGGTCCTGGGGAGGAAGAACCCGTCCATGAAAGTTATGGATCCACCACAGATGGTCATTCCAGCATCTTGGGGGGCCATAACCAAGCCCAAACCTTGGTCTCTGCTGGCAGACAGCAGTGCATAGCACAGCCCTCCCAAGTTTCATTTATTATTTTGTTTTCCTGTAAGGCCTCAGGCCGTGCTCCAAGGGCAACTCGTTTGAAGATTCCAGAAAAATCACAGCAAAGAAAAAACACTTGTACTTAACATAAAAAACAAAGGGATCCAGCTTGATTATAGTTTCATATGCTTAGAAAGGCTAACAGTTTTGAGAAATTAAAGAGTTATTTACAATAGAGACGGCAATTATGCTCTCTTTTTCCCTTGGGTTCTCTTGGGTTCAAAATGTACATACATGGTTTCATTAGTGGAGAAAAAGAAATCAAATGCCTCTGCAACTGATTACATAAAAGCAAAAGAGCTCTCCCTGTCTTCATATGTAAGGGGTAGTTTTGAGGAAAAAATAAACTTTTATTTTTAAACAAAGGCTTAAAAGAAATTCTTTTTTATCCTTTTTTGCAGTCTATATCAGTGTCAAAAGGGGGAGAATGAAAGAGACAGGATGGCAATATAAACATTGAATGAAATAAACTGAAATGCCACTTTACTCTTTTTTTAGATGGCAGAACAAATATCAGTCTACTTATATGTACAGTGTTTGAAGAAAAAATTTAGATTTTAATCTATCTTGGGCTTTTTAGGTATAAGCAGTTAAATTCTTTTTCAACATTTTTTATTGTCTTTTAATAATGGAGTTTCATGGGTCTTTAAAATAGAAGTCTTTTTGCCTTCCTATGCAGTATAAAATATCAGGTTTCCCCCTGTTGGATAGATGATGACAATGGTGAACCACTGCAGCAATGTTGCAATGGCCTGTCTGAAGTCAGGCTGGAAGGATCTCCTTCTTCTGCTCAAATTCTGGTGTCTGCCTTTATCCACAACGTGATTCAACCTGATCAACCCCTGTAAATCACTAAAGAGTTGTCTGAAGGGAATGAGAGGAGAGATTAAAACCTTATGAAATATTCCAGTGTAGATACTGAAAAACAGTAACTCTTTCACATTGACTCCTTATGAATGTTGTATTACTTGACATAGCCAAGGCCTCAGGGTGCCTTGGCTTCTATTCTTACTTAATGTGTAAAAAAAGCACTTTTTCTGAAATAAGAGCAAGTGCTGTAGGAGCTGCTATGGAACAGCCATTCCAACTTCCTTCTCCATGTAGACAAGCACTTACATTGTACTTGCCATCCTTGTTGGACCAATACAAAGCTCTTTTTATTATAAAATTGGCAACCGAACATTTGGAAAAATTTAGCCTAATTATGCCAATTCAAAATCTTTGTAGTGACTGTAGTATTTATAACAGTAGCATAAGGAGATGAGACTTTATCATTCTTAGAGCTGTAGTAAGGCAGAGCACCTCACAAAAAATTAGGAATTTGGTTGTGTACCAATACAAATAGCCAATTCTGTTGCTCCCTAGCTGCTGTCCCAGTTCCAACTAAATATAGCAGTTGAGTATTTAGAGGAAAAAAGATATTTTCAATTGAATAAAATGACTATTATTCAAATTGAAAATGCAATGAGCAGACAAATCCAATCATACCACTTATGATTTATGCATGGTGGCTGGCTGTGTTATTACATTAGTCTAATAGAGCTGACTGCTGAAAAATGTAATGAATTTCTGGGAATGTACAATGTGCACTTCCTAGGCATGATTTAAATTGGCATTGTGTGTGTATCATTTCATGCAAAAAAAAATCCTGACTGCTTCTTCATATAATTTAAATTACAGTTGATTTGCTACTGCAAATTAGTTTCTTCTTTCCTGTGGTCCTTCCAACTCCTGACTCTGCTGCGGTGGTGAATAGTGTGTTGGGAAAGATCAAAAAATGAGGAGTGTGGATTATAAGATGTCTAGAAAGCCTCATGGTCGAACTACAATCATGAAGTGAAATTCAATTCTGTGGTTAGCAATAATAGAAGTTTCAATAAAATTCCAGGAGAAAAACAAAAAAGTAGGTGATGGAAAATGAGTGTATTTGGAGTTTTTTTACCATATTTTTATTTTCATTGATGTAATGTCAGAGGTATATTTCCTTAGAATGATCAGGAATTTGAGGTTCTTGAGTGCAAAGCAGCATTATGGAAGAAGCTTGCAAAATTTTAGTATTTATTTATGTAACAATCCAATTTTCAGAAGTCAAATAGCAGAATACCTGAAGGAGTAGAATAGAGTACAATTCATATTGATATTTGTAGCATAGGTTTCTGAGGCCTTTCAAATAGTTGCAAAGAAAACATTCCAAACATGAAAAGGGCTTCAGAAGTGTTGAAATTATTTCCTGAGTTTACACGAGAGCCTAAAACAATAGCTGTGAGGTGTGAATAGCTTCCTTCATTTCAGTAAAACGTAATTTGAATTAACTTACTTGTATAGAAGTTTTATGATATTGCTTTGCTCAATTACAGCTCAGTTGATGAGGATGTAGGAAAGATGATTCATGGCCCATATCTGCTTAATCATATTTGCACATTTGCAGAACTTTCATTTCACTTATAAGTTTCTAGCTGAGCTCAAATTCCTCAAACTTCATCCTCTAGCTTTTCTGGTAAGTGAAAGTTGTTTCATGGGGGATGGGAAGTTTGGCTCTTCTCTAGCTTTAGGAAGTCCTTATGTGCTTTTTAAGCACGTGGAATATTTTTCCTAATCTCTCTATGGAAGATCAAGTGATCAGGGAGAGCTATTCCCCTACCTTTTCCTTTGTCCTCTGCCATGTGTCTGGGCATGAAGAGTAGTGAAATCCTCTGCTAGTGTTTGAGAGACAAAGTGAGGCTGTTGGCTTGGACTAGCACATCCACTTGATTGATGGATTTCACCCACTTGACTTGGTTACCTGGTGCTCCAAGGCCAACTCCACTGCTGTGCAAAAAGAACAAATATGAAATGATGTTAAAGGGTGAAGCAACTATGCCAAAAGTATTCAGACGCTTTTAGACAACTAATTTAATGATGCATGGATGTTTTTCTTACTCTTACTGGCTGTTACACGTGCAGAATAGTCTTGAAACAAGGATAGCAAAACCTGCAATGGGCTTCTGCACATCAGGAGATTATGACTAGTTTTCCTAGTAAAATAATGATTGAAGAGCATAGCTGGCACAAGCATAATGGCCATTAGGGAATACATTTCTGCAAACATTTCCTGAGAGAAGTCTGAGACCAAGAAGAAACCACTTTTAAAGCTAGTCACAGGAAATCAGATACTTAGCCAGTATGGCTGATGCTTAGTAGAGTATTTGGTCACAGGAAAAATATTGGCGCATTTATAAATCCAGAGATTTCAATGTATAAAAAGCATTGAAAGTTCTTTCCAAGGTAATTATACTGCAGTATAATTAAATGCTGCTGCAGTAGTTTTTGCCTGGAGAGCTATTCAGTCTGGATGAGCATGTTGTTACAGGAGCAGCTTCACCTGCAATTCCTTTTATTTCCTGTAAAACATTATCCTGGGACATGCAAAATAGTAAGAAGGTGCCCATTGCTTCCAAAAGACATCAGAATAATCTTTTGACACACATTTTGGTTTTCAGAAGATTATTTTCAGATATGCTGAAGTGATAAACACTCTGGATTTCCAGGAGCACTTAATAACCTCAGCCATAAGTCCAAGCCTCAGGGCTCAGGGGAGGTTTAATATAAAATACCTATAAAGCTCGCCCTCTTACTGTGTGCACTAGTATGTAATGCACTAGCAAGACAAAAAGTAGATGTTAAAAGAATCAGGGAGCTTTCTTCTTCCATGCCTATAGGAGGAATTATTGTGTTCCTTCTGATGAGTGGTCCTCTAGGCACTGGATTCCCCCTCTTGAAGGTGTCATTAAAGCTGTAGTGGTTCTGAAGAGCTCGTTCAGTTGCAAATGTATTGTGAGGAGACAGTTCAGGAAAGAGGGAATTATTTATTATACTAAATACTACTTGTGTTAAATTATGTATTCTGCATTTATATTCACGGTGAATAGAAGTTCTCAAATCAGTTTTCCTACGGACAATTTGTGGAAAAAAACCTTCTTTTTATTATTTTTAAATGGGTACTGTAAGGAATGAGAATTGATTTGAGACTCACTTGAACCCATGATGAAAATTTTTATAGAAGATGAATGGGGTGGTACTTTTTTGTTAGTTACAGGTCTCAAAATCTGGTTTCTGTGTGTTTGTTGTGGAGAGAAAAATTTAAAATATCTTCTTTTTAACTTTATGTATGTTTAATTCCAGATTTAGTAAAATTGTAGGAAACTATCTTTCTTTCCACGTACCAACTTGCATGCAAATATTTCAGGTTAAATTGAAAGCGTATTTTTTCTCTTGCTGTAGTCTCACAAACCAGTGTCCCTTTGTTCTCTGCTACTAAGGGATAAGATTTGCCTTCAGAATCACAGATATGAATTCACTTCTTTCTACTTTCTCAGGTATAGAGCAATAAATACTCTCTGATGATCAACCAACTCTCTACTGGACCAGAAAAGCTGTTTGTATAAACAAGGGTCCTATACTCTTTGCGAAAGCAGATGGGAAAAAAAAAAAAGCATTAAAATTAAACTGTGCTTTTTGAGACAGTGAGTTTATGCTGTCCCTTATTCTTCCTCATTCTTGCTCTTCCTGGTGGTAAGATATATTGAGTTGCAACTTACTCCTTCAACATTCTCACTGGATTTGAAGTAGTTTTAACTATTGGTAGTTTTAAATGTTGGCAGTTTAACTGTTGGAAGATTGCTCTTTTAGGTTTTGTAAGTAATTCATTGCCTGTTAATGCTCTCCTGCACAGAGCTTTAATTTGTTGTCGTAAAGTTTATTATTCAGCAGTATCTTTTCTATTGGCATTTAATATTTTCTACCTTGCTAATGTGTAGCTTTCAAGATCAATGCAGTATTAATATTACTTATTCTACAGCTTCCTTGCTATACTTAATCATCTTTAGTGTAGAAGCACTGGAAACTATTAGAAAGATGATATCTAGCGAATGATATTATTATTGATGGTACATAATTAAGTCCCAAAATGTATAAAAGTGGCAGCAGAACTGGGTCTCTTTGCCACACTTATGAAAAGACAGGTTAAGTTTAACCATTAATACTTTCTATATTCAATGAGACTTTAAAAATTAAACATCCATCTTTCCCATCAGCAGTTTCTGGGTCTTACCAAAGAAGACAGCTTGAGAAATTCATTGCTGCTCTCGCAGTGCAATTCAGTTTATTAATAAAGTTTTTTCTCTTTTCAGTGTAGTTGTGGATGCTTCAGGCAGGTGAAAACTGTGGAATCTTTTCTAATATAACAGTTTATTAAGAACAAAAATTCAAATTATTAGCCTCTAAAGACTGAGTTTTAGTTGCACAGTGTAAGAGTAACTGATAATTTTGTCGGGGAAAAACCCAAAACTTAAAAACTTCAAGAGCTGTTGCCTTTTTATTATTTATTTTTACTTTNTTTTTTTTTTTTTGTTTTTTTGTTTTTTTGGTTTTTTTTTTTGTTTAGGATCTGCTTTCTCACAAAGGTTTCAAAGTACTAACGTGATTAACGTGATACTCTTCCTTTTCCCGTATGAAAACTCCAGACAAAAATGAAAACTTCAATTTAGTTATCCGTGATTGGTTTAATATCTTGAAAATTCTATTTACAAGATTTTGTTCATTAAGAAGGCAGACATTTTTCTTTTAAATTAAACAGGAGGAATGGCAACAGTGCTGATATTTATGAATCTTTACCCAAGTTACAAGCATTTTATCCAAGAATATGTCAGCTGTTTAATCTGTTAAAGTGATGAATAGACTAAAAAGTATTTGAAATCATTATGGACTTGAAATTTAAAGCAACAAGAAAACTGTCGGCAGGGGAGAGGGGACATGTGTTTTTGTTGGGATATTTGAAACAGTGCCTTGATATGAGGCAAAACAGCCTCATCAGTTGCAAAGGGTTATCTATTTTACATGGAGTAGAAATGATCTCTTTGCAGTGGAAGTTTATATTATTGAAGAATTGTTGAGGCACTCACATGCATATAGAGTTCTCTACTTAGTAGCAGCTACTCTTCCTCCTGAAAGAATAATTTGTCATAAGATCAATAACACTTTATCAAAAGAAGTATCACTTAGGTGCACGTTGGATGTACGTTGTCCTTACAGGCATTTGACCTATTTTGGTTTGAAGTTATTTTCCTTACCATTAGGTATTGTGATGATTTCAGAGAGAAATAAAATGTTCTTCAGATATAGTGGATTAGGTACTGATTATTTTAAAATTTTTTTCTATTGCTTTTTTGCTATGTCTGATGATTGCTGTATGCATGCTCTTGACCTAATGCAAGCATTAATTTCTTAAATCTCACTTCTTTTGGAGTGTTGACAAATTGTTAATTTGAGTTCATATTTTACTTTATAGCAATTTGTTTGTGTTTCCAACTTGTTAGTTGACTGTAGTGAAACCATGCTGGCTTGGCCTTGGAAATGAAATGGGTGTTCTCTGCATCATTCCTGTTCTACCCAGCTTGCCTGGCTCATGTGCCAGATTGACCCATGGCAATGACCTGCTCTGTTCTTGTGGACAAAGCAGTTTTGTTTTGGCCACAGAAACTCTGATGTCCTGCTGATGAATATTTCTCCTTCTAAGTCTGTTTTGTCAGCAGAATACCTTATTGTCTTTGTTTTCAGAAGGCTGGAATTTGCATTTGGGCTCTTGGACTTAGACCCTTCTCCTTATTTATTGCCTTTTTTTTAAAAATAATGCTTATAATCCACACTTGTATCCGGATACGGGTGACTAACAGTGTTTCCTAATAATACCAAAAGTCATTCAAATTTGAATGCAGGAATTTCTTTGTCCTTCACATATACTGACTCGATGTCCTAGGCTTATCATGGAGTGAGTTTTCCCTAAAGATGACTTTCAGCCTAAAAGAAAACCACTTTTCTTGTGCTCTGTACATACATACTCACATTTAAGCTGTTCTGCTGAAATCTGTTCAATATGGGTAGCTGGTAAAAGGCATTTTAATGAGTATGCACACTGTATAATTGTACCTCATATTGTGATTGCTATTCCTATAAGGACTAGGGAAAAAATACACTTTTGGTCATCACAACAGGATCAGAGTGGGGAATTTCTTTCTACGTATTTGCTGTTGCAAATTATCAAATTCTGAAGGATCACTAAAGGAACTATATTTCAGTTTATATGCTCACAATTACTTATTGTAGACAAGGCCTCTTTTTGTGAAGATTATTAAAATAATTGGATTATTTAGAGTGAGAGCAACTATTTGATGAATGAGTCCTTTTGAAGTTTTGGAACAACACACAATAAGACGATGGAAACTTTAAAATAGAGTTTAGTTCTTGCAAGAAAGCTCTTAAATTAGCAGATTTTTAGATGTAAAGTACTTGAATATCTAGTGTGTGTTCCTAAACTGATGGGTTCTTATGCATTGAAGAACTGTTTTCCAGCAGGCTTAGATGAAGACTTTATTGCTATGGCAGTACTGAGCTCCACAGAGATGTCTGGCATGTGCTGTAGTAAGATGTCACTTTGGTTCACCTCTGTGGCATTGGGTCTGAAGCGGGAATTACGCTGTGACAGAGGCATGAATAGCCTGCCCTTTTGCCTTCTTGTTCATTCGAATTGAAGAAGAAAGCAGGTGCTGAAAGACAGTAATTGCTTCTCTCTGTATGGTAATGAGRAGGGTTTGTCTGCTTTGCTACATAACCTCACCAGGACCAGAGACTGTGCCAGGCACAGAAAGGGGCTTGTGCAAGTGTGGCTAATTCTGGAGTTTCTGGCCTTGACACTATCCTTTATTTCAGTTATTTTTATTTATATATATATGCTTTTGTTAGCTGCTCAGGCTATGTGAGTTATGGCAGAATGCCTAGATTTCAGTCCTTTAATGTGGCTAGTTATGTGTCCCCTACAGGCAAATATTCTGAGTGCTGGTCTCTCCTCAGGATATCCATTTACTCCTTTACTGCATCCTGACTACTTATAATGGCTATGTGAAAGACCATTATTAATGACAGAAAAAAATATTTTGAAAGGAATTTGTCCACAAATATCGTACTATGTAGCTTAAGCGTCAGACTTTTTTTGTCTAGGTGACCTTCTTAAATCCTTGAAATCTTGAAAACTTGGTGTCATGGTGTCCGAAGCAAGATGAATTTTGTTTGCTGTCCTCAAATCCTGGAGGCCTGTAGATAGGTACGTAGTGCAGGATGTTCCTTGCTGTGTGAAAAGCTACACATGCTTTGCGCCAGAAGGAAATCAGTTCTTAAGAATGATGCTTTTTATTGAGGCATAGGCACCTCCATCTTTTTTTTCTCTGTTCCTGTTGAGCCAGAGGAAAGCTGTACAGCTGCTTGCCATTACAAGTTGAAAGGAGAGAGAAAGAAGTAGCGTGATCTAGGGTCATTACTCTTTTATGAATTTCTTAGGAATATTTTTATTAAATTACGTTAAAATTGCTAGGTGTACTCTTGTCTGTCATCATTGAACACATACAAAACCAGGCTGTATTAGGCAGGACAGCTCTTCTCCTGACATGCAAAATCCTTTGAACCTGACTATAGTGTGTGTGGTGATGCTGTTACAGGTCACTGCAAGGCTAGAATTATTTGAGTTAGAGCAACAATAGAGCTTAGCACTGCAGCTCAGTAGGTTCTGTGTCAAGACCAAGTTCCTCTCAGAGGAAGCTACTCATGGGCTCATTTCACTTCTTTTGTTTTGCAAAATCAAAACAGTTTCCAAAAGGAATGAATTATATATAGTTTCAGCTATAGACAATTATAAAAATTTAAAGACTTCAGCTGTGTATATTATCTGGAACAGAAAGGCTGGACTGTAGGAGTCATTAAGAGTTAGGGAATAAGTTTCACACTGACAAACTATTGTCTGACAGTCTTCCCTATGGAGCCATTATTCTTTTTTTCTATCCACTATTTGGGCAACTCTTGGGTAAAACACTCAGTTAAATGTGTCCATCCATATAGCCTCTGTGTGAGACACAGGTTTTCCTTACTTTGTTATGGGCTAAGGCAGTATTTCTATGAGATATTAACCTCTTGTAGGGCTATTATTAGGTACCAACATTGCCAGCTTTGCAGATTTGGTTTCTTGCTCACTGTGTGAGTCTCTAAGAGACACGTTAACAGGCTGTAACTTAATTTTCTCGGAATCTTATTGGGATCTAATTTCATGTACTGCTATTTGTTGTTATGGCAACAGTATAATGAGCTGAGCTGTATAAGGGTGGAAATATCACACACAGTTTCTGTTCAGGGTAAAAATGACAAAATGGCATTTCTATAAATGGTGTTCCAGAATAAACTGTTTCAGTGGGACTCATGAAGTTTTCCTTCCAGCTAATTCTTCATCATTCTACAGTTTTTTAAGTAAGTGGCAGAGGAAGAATTTTAAAAATAAAAATCCTGGAAGAACTTTTTATAAAAATAGGAGGATGGCTACTCTTCTCATTTAAAGTAAGAAATAATAAAAAAAGTCAAGATACTGGTCTTTTATCTTATTATATTAAAGATTATTAATCCAATGTATATTGCTTTGCAAGATGATTTTAACTGCCAACTATTTTAACTAAAAGAACAATGCTTTTACAATGTCACATAATTGGCTCATAAAAATAGAACTGTGTCCCAGTAAATTTGATATAATGGATGTGGTCATGTTTGAGGTCTTGGTTCCCTTCTGGGAGTCTATATGGAAATCTGACAAAGAAGCTGTAGGTGTTCTTATGTGGGTAAGGGCTCTGTGTCTGTGGCTATAGATGCAGTACTTGCATTATTTTTTTCTTTTATTATAATAGATAATATATAGAATAAATCACATTACTTTCTTTCTGGAAGGCTGAAAGATAAACTTGCTGGAATTCCCATGTCCCTGCCATCTAATGCTTAAACAGATACACCATTGACTTTTATTCCTTTCTCACTGTAGAGACGTAGAAACATTTGAATGTTTTGAGCTCACCTTGAACTTGGTATGGCACTAAATTTACACCACTTTTTACTGGGGCTTATTCCATGAATTAGGGGACATTTTTGAGAAGCACGGGCTTCATTGATCAGAATGATGGAAAGAGAAAGAAAGCTGAAAAGATAATATTTGCTCTAAGGAAGTTTGAAAGCAGATAAATACTATTGCTTCTTGAGTAGGAAAAATTTTTTATGTATTAACATCCTTAAATAACACTTGTAAAGGTGTTGGATCAAAGAATTGCTTTACTCCTTAATTAAAGGATCTGGGATGCAGAATAGAATTTTATGTCCCAAGGGCTGGGGTTAACCTGTAGGTCTGCAACTGTGATTGCAGCTGAACTTTTGAAGAAGATCTGGCAAATTTTTTGCGCATTCCTCATGATATTTGATTCTCTCAAACTTTATTTAAAGCTTGTATTTTTCAAGAGAGATGTTAGCAAGTGTGGCAAACTACGAAAGAAATTAGAATGCCTGGCAAGTATTAAACTGAAAGAGTGCATCAGCTGTGTCCCCTTAGCGTGTTCTGGGTACGGTTGGCAGCTGCTTTTGTCTGGGACAGCATCAAGGAGCACTCAGGTATCAGGATGATGATTACAGCACTATGTGTGCTCAGTGGTTGTTTCCTTGGAGTTTGGATTGTATTCTCTGCAGGTTTTATCACTTGCAATACGAATAAATAAACAAAAAGACCAGGTTAAAATACGTTCTGCTATGGAGAGAAACATTTAAAATTCCTTATTCTTTCTAGGATTTTTCTAGAAATTGTGTGTTTATGATGAATTTAGGTAGATTAGGTAAGTAGTTTTGGGGGAAATAAGTGTTAATAAACACAGTTTCATCCATAATTCTGCCTTCAGCCTCCTCTAGCTGTTATCTGCTTATTAATATGCAAGTATAGAAAGAAATTTATTACAGTCATAAACTAGGTTTTGCAAAAGGCTATTCAAGCTTAATGAAATCAGGTCCTGGCAGTCTGGCCCAGTCCCAGAGTCTAAGGCAAAAAACAATGATGGGGGAAGGCTGCAAGTTCAGATCAATTTTCATATCTACCTGCAAATGTTAAAAGAATACCATCATGCATTATAAAATGCTTTTCTTGCAGCAGAGGTCCTGGTGCTGATAAAAGGCAGACCATTATCTTGCAGGAAATGGAGACATCTTCAGCTAAATGGACTAAGTGTCTGTCCTAGCTCAGGGACAGGATCACACTCTGTATGTTTCTAGCTGGAATGAAGAAAAGGGGAGCATTTATCTAAAATGAAGGGAACACTCCATGCAAATAGTTGTGATCATTTGCTACTAGTGGTAAAACTTTGTTCTGTTATTGCAAAGGTCATGCATAGTTAAACAGTCGATCTGTTTAATTACCCATCTTCTCTCGGTGTGTGGTCTAAAGCTGTTTTTTTTGAGATTTGCTCAAGTAGATTAGAATAAGGCCCAAAAACATGTGGAGGTACCCACCTTCCTGCCCTTGGAAGGAAAAAAAAAAAGGAAAAATAAATTTACAACTTGAAACACTGTTGCTACCTTTAGCTATTTGTTTAATTTACCTCCCTTTTTTCTATAAAGCAAAATGTCTTTATTGCATAGAAACTGGCTGAGATTGTTCCAGTGCTCAATTGTTTAAATACCTTCCTTGAAATCATTCTTAGGCACTGTTTGGAACATACTGGCTGCTGAATGCTTCCAGATTATCCAAAGTTACCTTTATCCAATCTAGTCTGCATTTAAAATTCTTTTTGTACAAACAGCAGTCTGATTCTTCCTTTTTATTAATATGAACTTTTATTGTAAATTTTCTGCTGAGAAATAATAAAAATGTAGGATTAAAAAAACTTTCAAGTAGTATTACCCTACGGGTGATCTTATTTTGTTTATTTTTCTTATGACTGTGGCTCTTGAAATGGTATTAATTGGCAGCATAATGATAAAACATAGAGGAATCATTGTGTTACTCGTGCCATTCTTGTAGATGGTGGAGAAAACTTTCTATCCTGAAAGATAATCACTATCAAGAATATCTTAGAGTATTTTGATGGTCATTATATGGGAATATTGTTGTATTCCATATACTAAATATAGCAATTTTGCAATGGTTTGCAGTTAACTGGTTTAGGCTTGTGAACTTCAGTTTGGGTTGTATTGCAGTTGAAGAATCTTCCTAATACTTCCTTCACATTGTTCTAGCAGACTTGGGACAGGGGAGAAAAGACAAAGATGAAAAAATTAGATGCATATCTTGTGGTGTTGTGCATGTTAGCTAGTATATATATGTGTGTGTATATATACATACATACACCCCTACACCACCCCTATTGCTTGCAACATATTCAAACGTTACCCGTACATCTATATCCAAATTTATCACATGTGTGCACTAAATAAATTGTTTGAGTAAATATTTAACTCTGGAAGTTTTCTTATATTTTTCCTTTGGCAAAGACCTAAAGGCCTTTGGAAAAGGCAAAATGTTTTGATTTCTAGGACGTCTGAGTAATTTACTGGAGTTTGTTATTTGATGTAATAATGAAATTTTCATGTTTCTTTTCATGCTTTTTTTAGTCAATGCCTTTCATTTTTTTATGAAAGGTATTTTGTGATATTTTTCATGGTATCTTTCATAATACCTGTAGGATACCCTTTTTAATATATTCAAAAGCTGCTGAAAATAAAATTACTCCTTATGTCAAATTGAATATCCTAGAGAATATTTACCTAAAGGTTTCTTAATAAATTGTAAGCACAGATCTATATTTCACATGGAGATCCAGCATCTCTTCTGCAACACTGTGGTCTCTGAAGCACAACATCTAAAGATGATAGTAGAGGAGATGGTAATATAGCAATGTACAGGTCAGAAAAAGTTAAGTCATCCTGCATCATGGTATATGGCATCTTTGACCAAAATATAGGTATAGCTGATATTCTCAAATGTATTTCACAGACTTGTTTGATCCTCTGGGTTTGAAAGAAGGGAAAGGAGGGCATGGATGCTGTACAGGACAACGCAGAGCAGTTTTAACTACCTGCCTGACCAGCCTGAGTGCACAAAATAAAGATTGGAGGGCATCTGGGGAACAGCAGCCTCAGCAGCTCAACCCACCAGCATCCTTTGACGTGGGGCATTGCAGACAGGGGGGAAGACAAGCCAGGTTTTTCAGCTTCCTGTCTCTGCTGGCTCGTATCTGCCAGAGAAATCACAAGCAAAGGACTCTGCAATTTCCTTTCCCACCCAAGGAAGCGTGAGAGAGAGCAGAGGATCTCCCCTGCCCCTCCTCTGCAGTCACACTGAGCTGTGGATCTCCCTTTTCTCACCAGCAAGGCAGTGCACAGTTAAGTGGTAAGAAAAAGCTTAGAGTCATCTGTTAGAGGGATGAGTTTTCAAAGAGTGGGATGTGATGAAATTTTAGAAAGGTGATTCCTTAGGAGAAGTTCCCATTACATTTTTGTCTTGATGCCTCATGTTTCGTTTAAAAAACAGCACTCCATGAAAGATTACAGCTGAGAGAGTGAACAGTTACTTACAAATTAATAATGAATGTTAGACTGAGGATGATTTGACAGTATTTTTAAATTAATGGCCTACCATAGAGCATTTATCTTTTTCTTTTGCGTGGACTTCTGGCAGCCTTGGCAATATAAATGAGTTTAGCAAACCAAATTCATGTGAACTAGTTTTTGGTGATTTTAGTAGAGTTATTGATGACACTATAATGCTATAGATGCTACAGATTAAACCCAAGATATTGATAAACTGAATTAAAAGTCTTGAAAGTGGAATATTGAAAGATTACTTCTGAAACACACTTCATGTTAAGCAAATAATACTATTGCTCACAGTCATACAAACTAATTTGATGAAAAAAATGCACATATGAGATAAGTGTCCTGATTTTTGGGAGAAATATACAGTGGCTTAGATGGGAGGCTGCTTGAAGAAAGCAGCCCACATATGAAGCACATACATGCATAATGTGATTTAAGGGGTTTTATTTTTTTTCCAGACAAAGCTTGATTTCTGTACAAAACTCCAAACTGAAAGAAGCATCACATAAACATGGGCCTCAATGCAGACATTTTCACAGCTGTGTTCTTTAGAAGCATTTTTCCAAAGTTGTAGTGATTGTGTCTGCAGCACAAGGATTTCCTTGGTAGCATAATTACATGCAGGATCTGGCAAGAGATCTGATATCTAATTAAAGCTTTGTTTTGTGTATACATGACAAGATTTTGGTAGTAGGGGATCTATAAGGGCAGCTTCTGTGAGAAGATGCTGGAAGCCTCCCTTACATCCAATAGAGCCAATTCCAGCCAGCAAAAAGACAGACCAAGGCTGGGCCCACAGCTGACTGTGATGGTGGCAATGCCTCTGGGGTAACCTATTTAGAAAGGTGGAAAAACACCTGCACACTTGCAGGTGGAGAGGGATGTGCAAATGTGTGAGAGGAACAACTCTGCAGACACCAAGATGATTGCAGAAGGGCAGAAGGAGGGGCAGAAGTGCTCTGTGCTCTGGAGCAGAGATTCCCCTGCAGCCTGTGGTGAAGACCATGGCAGGGCAGGCTGTCCCCTGCAGCCCAGCAAGGTACATGGTGCAGCAGGTAGATGCCCAAAAGAGGCTGTGACTGCTTGGGAAGCCCACACTGGAGCTGGCTCTTGGCAAGACCTCTGGACCATATTAAGGGAAGCCCAGGTTTGCTGGCACAACTTTGTGCCTCTGTGGAAGTGACCCATGCTGGGGCAGGGGAAGAATTTGAGAAGTCCTTCCTGTGAGGAGGAAGAAGTGGCAGAGACACTGTGAACTGACCAGTTTCAAGGAGAGGTGAATGGATTTTTGCCCCATATTGATTCACATTGGAAAGGGGTTCCATGCAGGCTGTGTGAACAGCTGCCTCCTTGGCTGTCAGTGGCAACCTCTGTGAGAACTTTCCTTCTCCTCTCTGACTTGGGTTTTAGGAGAAAATAAATGCAAAGGGGTATTTTCAGCATTAACCTATTGTGATCACTGTGCTTGCTCTAGAGTTTAGTTTGTGGCAGCTTTAAAGCAGAGGAACAGCACCCACTCTATAGGCAAGCCTAAAAAGTATATGCTTATATGTAAGATTCTTTAGATTTGCAGATATTCTTTATGGAAAATCAGGAACAAAGAAAGCGGATTGCACGAAGGGGCAAGCACTGTTGGCTATTAGTAATCTGAAGTCTTCTTTAATGAGACCTGAGAGTCTGATTCTCCTGCTGTATGGCCATGTTTCCAGCTGAGGTGAAGTTTAGGTCACCCACTAGTAAAAAGAGCCCAACATTTGCATAAAGTATAATTGCTGCACAATTATTATTAGCATTACCAGTAATTTAATTGGAATGTGACAAATGACAAATATAGATACTAATTCGTTTTTAGAAAATCCTTGTGCCTCTTTTTCCAGTTAGGTTGATAACCACTTCCTTCCCTTTTTATTTTGCTTCTTACTTCTGCCCTTGCATTGTAGAAAGTATCTGAAAGCAATTCCTTCCCTACCTAAAGGAGGAACTGTGTTTTGTTTTGATAGAAGATAGCACTTTGCTCATCTGCTCACTTTGTGGTAGTGCTGTGGGAGGGCTGGGTGGCAGCAGAAGTTGTGTGTGTCACCGTGGGAGCACTGCTGGGTCCTTGTGACTCTCTCCAGCCTGAGCAGGATGGCACAACCCCTGCCCCTGCCTGAAGTCACCCACAGAGCAGCTCTTCACCTGGATCACTTCTGTTTAGGCTCAGGGGGCATCCTGGAACCCAGGCACCATTGCAAACAAAAGGATTTAAGCATGTAAAAACTTTGGTGGATCATGGATCTTCCTTGGATTGCCAGCCTGGTACCCAGATGTGCAGAGCACCAGGAGGGCGTCCTGGAACTGTTGTTTCCCATGGTGGAATTTGAATCTCCTGAAATGAATGGTTTTCTTGCCAAGTGTGAGCAGGAAAGGTTGATTTGATAGCTTTTGTGGGAATCCTCATGACACCTGAATCTATTAGTTCTCTTTAAATACCGATAAGTAAGGAATACTGATACTGATTATGAAGAGTTTTTGACAGCAATACTTCTGTGCATGAGCATAATGGGAATTTTAACAAAAGTGGAGGTAGAACAAACTGAGAAACGCTGGAAGAAGAGATTGGGTTTGTATGAGCTATAGCTATGGGGGGAGGAGGAGGAGTGGTACTTGTAATGGGTATTTGCTTCTTGGAATAAATAATTAATCTCACTATAATAGTCCCAGCCCTACTCATATCTCTGAAAGATTTCTGAATGAGGCTTCAATGAACTCAAAAGAACCAAGATGGTCTAGTTATGGTAATACAGAGCTCTGTGCATGTTAATCAGTCCATCAAAGACTAAAGACATAAAAGATCCAATAAGACCTCAAGGAGTCTATACATCTTTTTAAAAATTAATTCTAATTCCATCTCTTACTATTAAAAATGAGAGGGAGCATGTGCAAATGTTTAGCCTGTGTGTTGCTTTGCAGAATTATTCCATTAGATCAGCAGGCTGTGGATGAATAATTAACATGCATAATATAGGGTATTTTGTATGTGTGTTGGCTGAATGGGCTTGAACTATATTCTTTGTATTGATACAAAGCAAGTTCATGAACTGTATTTAACGTGTTGATAGTGATTTGAATTTCAAGGTATTATATAATAATTTACAAATAGCGGAATACCTCATCCAACTCCTAGACAAGACAAGGAGCAGCTGCAATTGCTCTAATTGCTGCTGGAACTGAGGCAAATTAATTTTAGAAAAATTGTGCATATTCCATTTTTTCTGTCCTCAGTCTGGACATAAACAAACAACAAAAATATGTCACAGAGTGCTCAGGCAGAAGAAGTTCTGGGACCACTGGTTAGTCCTTCTGCTTGTTTTTTGGCACTTTTTGTCCATTATGGGCTTCTTTGGGCCAAAGAGACAGGTTTATAGTGCACAACTGGTTCACATTTTGATTATTCAAGAAAGGCTCTCACCCCTCACAAAGAACCTGTGAAAATAATAGTTGCTTCTGTAAAATAGATATAAGGAAAACCAAAATATAGTGCTATCGAAGGCACTGTTTTTGCTAACCTGTGGAACTATTTTGAGAATTCTGCAGATGTTAGCAGTAATACTAATATAAGGAAAGATACATCATCAGGGCGATTTGAATTGAAACTACATTAGAACAGTTGTAAACTTCAGTGTAATTGCAGTCACAAAAATATCAAGCACAAAAGGGCAATCTGAGGTCAAGAGTGAGTGTGTAACTGCCAGATTCAAACAGGTGAACATAGACCAAGGAAAAGGAGAACTTTTAGAGAGAAAAATAGTGCCTCTTTAAGGATATAATTCAAAAAAGTAATGTATTCCTTTTGGTAAGTGTGTAGGGGGGTTTTGCTATGCTTATTGCATAGCAAGTAAGTTCTTGCTACCCTTTTTCAAAAGGATGTTGTGACAGCACCTGTCCTGTCTGTTTTGATCCAAAAGCTGAATTTGGGAGTGTTGAGAAAGCAAAGGCCCCAGTTCCTGTTCTGACAGAACAGGGGGCCGCAGCTTCTTCACGAACTAGTTCATATATATCGTATCTACACAATGAGCCAACCATTTGTGACACAGAGTGACAGCAGCCACAGCTTACTCTTGTACTGGGAAAAAATGCCTTAAAGAATCGTGAGAATGTGTCACATGGTGGGTGAGGATGGACATTAAGGAATAAACTTTATGACCAAGATGGTAATTTTGGCTCCTGAATATTCTGCCTCTGTGCTTTGGAGGGGGTAGGTGGGGTAGCCTGGTTCCAGCCATGCCTGTCCCTCCAGAGTGTCCTGTCATACTTAGTATTTATGCCTTGGCATGGAGTATGTCATATGGCAAAAAAGGGGGAAATTTCTAAATGAATCGTCTCTTAGGTTTAAAAGAAAGAAAATTACTGTCCTCCAGTAGCAGCCTGCAATAGCAAATGCGGCAAGTAAACAATGATAATGTTAGCTGAAATGTTCTGTGAATGTCTGCAGAATATTGTAATAAACTTTTCCATTATTGGTTTCCCCAAACAATTTGCAGTCTAACAGTACTGGAGGGCTGCAGTAAACAGAGCAGTTCAGTTCTGCATTATAAATGTTTTCTGGAATAAATAGGAAATACAAGATTTTTTTGAACAAGGGGAGAACATTCAAGTCAAGCCATCTCATTTCATTCACATTCTTTTGCCAAGTGTTTCCTTGGTCTGGCTTTCTACCTTCAGAGGTGCTTTGGCTCTAGAAACCAAGTATCCTAGGGATTTAAATAGCATTTAGGTTCTCAGAATCTGGGCCACGTTTGGGATGCCATTCTGTGCACCAGAAGCGGTGTCAAAAAATGCATCAAGTTGGAGTGAATGAAGGAACAAAAAGAGCCATGACTGCTCTGTGGCTCAAAAGCAGAGGGAGGAATCCAGGCATGAATGTTCTGAGAGGCAGAAGCCCCATTTGTAGATAAAACTGCTGTGCTCTGCTAGCTTTTAAGCTTTCAAAGTGTTGGCACTCTGTCCTCTGTTTTTGGCTGGTGTCTTGGGATAGACGTGTGGAATGTGATGCAGCAGGGGGGTGGGAAATTTTAAAGGGGTTGGAAGATGGAAAACAGAAGGAGTTGGTCCAAACGAGCAAGCTGTGTTAGTTCTCTAGTACAGGGTGGAGAAGTTTTTTCTAATACTCTGATAAGGAGGCTTAAGCTCCTGAATGGCAATTACCAGTGCAGTCTAGAGGTAGAAATCATTCATCAAACTCTTGCATTTTTTCTCCTCTCTGTCACTTTAAGCAAGCATTTTTCACTCACAATGCATAGCAAATCCAGCTTTTCTTTTGTCTGGAGATGTTTGAATCCACTGAAACAATAAAGGATTTCTGGAAACTGCTGCTTTGCATCTTTTCTTCTTTTTTTTTTTTCCAAATTGGTGTGTAGATATGGATCTGTCCCTAAGAGTCAGAATGCCTTAAAGAAAGAAATTTGATCAAAATTATTTTCCATTACTGACATTTCTTTGTCTGTTAAAATTAATTTATTCAGGTTTACAGGTTCTTTCCCATTTTCATCAGCAAGTCTCAGAAATTTCCTTACCTCAGTTGTGGCTTTCTGGACTGCTGAAAGAACATTTTTAGATGCATCAAATGCAATTGAAGCAGCTCTCCCATATTGCTACTAAACAGCAGTTTAACAGCTTGGGCACTGAGGCCAGGAAGGGGCTATTTGATAATGCAGGCTATTATACGAAGTTTCCAGTTTGAGACTGTTTTCCTTTTATTTGTACAAGTAAATTTAAAATCTATGTTCTTTGATACTAGTCCAACCAGATCTCACCAAATATAAATAATGTATAGCAGGTTTTGTTTAAGATTTAAGTTGCAGTGTTTCTGCTCTTGCTGGATACCTAGAGGGCAACATCAGATTTTCTTGATTTCGGAGCTGAGTTCTGGCAGATAGGACTTCATAAAATTTAACTCTAAGTTTAGCTCAAATATTTTCAGGAGCATGTGGAAAAATGCATTTTGCCATCCTGAGGCTGACAAGCCAAGGTTTTCCAGCTTTTGGAAGGATGAACAAAAGCTGAAAAACAGAAGTGACTGAAAAAGCAGTATTCCTCTCTCTTTACAGGGTAGGAAAAGCAGAGCTGGGAAATGCTGCTTTACAGCAAGAGCCACTCCAACCATTACCTCAAATATCATACCTGTTAGTCTCAAAGGGGATCTTGATTTTCCAGGGCTCTCTTGGAGGAAAAGGGAACAGTGTGGCATCAGCATTACAGACTTAAAATTAGCTGATGATGGTCCAATATGGCAGAGGGTATGCAAATGTAAGAGCATTTAATTATGTAAATGTGATGTACCTGTAATTGCATCTCTAATTAATTAATGCTATAATTAATAGTAATATGATAATAATTTTCTTGATGTTCATCTTAGTTTGTCCTTTTTCAAAGGGCATATTGGCAGTGTCTTTTGGAAAATCTTGAGAATGTACAGCCTTATGCTTCCTGTTGGAAGTCACAAATTCTAGAAAATAGCATGCAGCCTAATGTTGAATTGTTCTGGGAAATGAAAATGAGACTCTGTTTAAATGTGCGCTGTAAGCTGGTATAAGTTGGTTCTCTCCTTAGATCTTGCACTGATTTTCAGCATGTTCGTGCCCTGACTGAACCTGTCAGGTAGCAGTGCTAAGAGACAGAGGTGATGCTCCAGCAAACTTGACAAGGGAGAGGATTATTTCTTCTCCTGGCGGCATGGATTTATAATGATCTAACATGACTTTGTAACAAGAATCTCAGTGGGGTTTTTTTCCCATGAATTTGAATACGAAACAGTTCTCTGTGACCAGTTAGTACCATTGCTTGGATTGCTGCTGTTCAGCAGTTGGCTTTCTAGTCATGTGATTTCATGGAATTTGGATCTAAGATGACTCTAACGTTTTCAGTTAGAGAATACATCTGACTATCTAAATACTTCAGTTACCATTCTTAAATCAAAGTTCTGTGTTTTCCTCTTCATATACTTTTAGCTTTTACATTAGTTACAAGGTTTCTAAGGGATGTATAAACATTAGTCAAATATTTCACAAGTTATAAATTATGTGCAAATGTTATTCTAGTATATGGTGGCTAGAGAAATCTGAGACCTTGTGAATTATTCAGATGTATGTCATAAGGCTGCAAACGGGAAACAGAGAGAGCCTACACAAATGAGTGCTATGAGCTCTGACTGACTTTGAGGTTAGTCCTGTTTTGAATGGGCTCCCAGCCAGATGACCTTTCAAGGTCTTTTCCAGGCTAAATTATTAATGCACATGTGGTTGGGGTGCAATGCCACCTCAGTCCTGGATGCAATGAAGATGTATAAGGAAACAGCAATGGATGAGGGTATTGAAGCTGAAGTATTACATTTCTTTGTGTAATCTAGTAAGGAGAGACATTTTCCATAAGGCTAGTTATAATCCAAATTTTTGTAGAAAATGCTAAAAATCAATTAAAAATTGATTTTTAAATTTTAAAAATCAATTTAAAAAACCTCCAACTTCTACAAATTCAACCTTTTGTTCCTCTTGTAAGTGACAGCAGTCAAACAGAAATTAATCACGTACAGTGGGAAGTTGGTAATGAATGTTATACTATGACTATGTCTGCTGAGTAGAACAGAAAAGCTATTTAATATATATGTTTCCCTTTGGTTCTGTTGAATTAATGTTTTAGAAGTTGCATATTCCTCTTTTTCAGTTTTTTTCTTCTTGAAAGAAAATCACAGGAAGAAAAAAATTAGCAGTCTGCATGTCTCAGAACCTAGCTTAAGAGCCATTTGCCAGTATGAACATTTTGTCACTCAGACACTGATGATGCATATATGCTCTCCAAAAGTATTTCTAATAGATTCCCATTGTAGCTTTCTGCTGCTGAGTATTGTGTAGTAGTTCTGATTTGTAGAAAGAAAAGAAAACTGTATTTCCTAAATTATTTTTAGTGATTCTTTTATATTGGTTTATGCTTTTCTCACTAAACTTGCTGGAATCAGTAACCTGTCATGAGTATTCATATAAGTAAATAGTATTGATTTAAAAGGTATTTAGTAATGTCTTGCACAAGTTTTTTCCTATGGTTTCATTAGACTTGTGCTATCTTTATAATGTGCTACAAATTATGAGATGTACCATTGCAGACACAATGAACTATTCATGTAAGAGATAGCATTAAAATAATTAGTGATAGCAACAATACTATTTTTTTGCATTTTTGAATCTCAAAATACGTCCCAGAGTTGGGTGGATCTGCATTAGCACAGCATCCAGCTCCATGGGGTTGGACTTGTAAGGCAAAGCATCAATGCTGGAGGATCCAGTCTCCATGTTATGTGTTTGTTTCGAGGGTTTTACTTTAGAGAAGCTCTTGTCTGCCTTGGTTTTGCTGGAAAAGGGTCTGGTTTGTGCTCTCTGAGGGCATTTGGAGATGTGGAGCAAAGCGTGGTAGGTAGGGATGATCAGGAGATTTGCTTCCCAGGGGCACGCTTAATTTGTGATTAAATGCCCATGTAAACATACTTTTCATTCCCTGTAAGAGGGGAGCTTCATGATGTCTTTTTGTCCTCTCATAAACACACCCAGAAGCTTCCACTGATTATCATTTTGCTACACACAGCTAGTATCTATGAATATAGCAAATCATCATCAACATAATGTGTTCTGGAATCGACATCTGTCATCATTCTTTTATTTTACTGCAGTCTAACTGAGGGCATTTTGATTTTTGTCAGGAAACACGGAGGAGCAGAAAAATCCCTGTTGAGAGGGAAAAGCATTATGTGCAATTATTTAAAGTTGTAAATAGTAGAAGCTACATTTAGTGAGCTGTATGAAAAGACTGTGAGATCTGTTTAGTTGGATTCTTGGTTTTAGTTGCCAAACACACTATTTTTTTAAATTGATGAGATACATATTTATGTATTTTAGATATTTTGCAGGAGGTATTCCCCGGAGCTTTGCTTCAGTAGATTTTCTGCCTGGTTTCACTTGAGTGCAGTAAGCTGCTAAAGCTTTCAGGCTCATTCAGGAATCATCCTTTTTGGGTTAGCAGGTTAATTGTTTGTCGTTGTTGTGGCAGGATTGTGCACAAGGCAAGGAGAGGGAATAGTTTCCTTGCTGTGCATGTGCCGTGCCAGGGCTGTGATGCTGAGCTGTGCTGGGTCAGGGAATGGTTGGGTCTCTCCAGCCCCTGCTCTGCCCAGGCTGGTGACACTGAGGAGCAAAAGCCTTCCAGACTTGTGCATGGTGAAATACATTCTATTCTGCCATGGTCTTACTATAGTGTGAAACAGAAGAGAGAAAAGTAAAACAGATTGTAGTTGAAGCCCTATTTACTAATCTAGTAAGATAACTAGTGATCTGTTTTAATAGTGTTAAAAAGAATCTCTTAAAATTATGGGTGGGTATATAAAATTTTCCATATATGCTGTTATTTTTAATGTGTTTTCAAATCAGAGCTTTCCAAATTTTCAAGCTGAATCTGACATCAAAACAACTGTTTGGAGGTTTTTTCCCCTGCAACTTTATTAACAATTAGATATAAAATAATCTGATCTTATTTTAAATTGAAGTTTCCAATTGTACAAGCTTTCAATCTATCAAGCAGCAATTCAATTTGCAGCAGCTAGAATGCTCTGGGAAGACAAGTACCTTTATCAGCCCTGAGGGCTGAGTTACCCTGAACCAATCCCTTTTTCATCATGGTTATTAGGGGCAAATAATTTATTGTGCAAACCCGTCGGGTTGCGTGGCCTCCCCAGAGCAATGCAGCTCCTGAGCAAGATGTTGGTTCTTCTGCCACCATGTGGTTGTGCTGCTCAGAACCAACAACCATTTCAACAAAGGTGCCCCACCGTGGCTTCTATGAGAACAAACCATGAACTATCACGATTGTTTTGGTTTTGATGGTCAGACTTAAGCATTTGTAAATGTTCAACTTCAAATTACATGTTTAGAAAAAAAAAACCCAACGTTTCATTCAGTGAAATTGTCATTTCATCTGCTGGAGTTTACTGTGAATTATGCATTTTTGCATTAGTCTTTTCCCCTGTTGAAAAGAAGTAATAAAGATCTTTCTGTAATGTTTGAGAACACCATTAGTCCCTAAATTTTGTTGTCAGAACTGAAATCAAAATGTCCAAAACCATAGTCAAACTGTACTGATTAAACCTTCTGGTTTCACCATTTACTACAATGTATTTAAAAGTTAGTCTTTGCTTGAAAATACAGGATTATGTCCACTCTCTATTTAACAATTTCCATTTTAGTGGAGAGATTTGTGGAAGCATGCTTCCAGATGGCTTCCTTAAGATTTTTGCAGCAAATTCCTTTTTTTTTTTAATCTATTAATAGGATTCAAAATTGGACCATCAATATGAAAACTAAGTTGTGAAGAGCAGACTTGGCATGCTTTTTACAAGGGTATCTACTTGTCAGACCTATTGCTTTTCTTTCCTTCTTTCCATGCTATTTTCACACAGCTCCTTCAGCTTTCTTGTCAAAATAACCAGCTGCCATAAACCCCGTGATTATTGCGTAAGCCGTGCTGCTACTGAAATACTCATTAACATGGGAAGGTACATGTCATTTCACACCATGCATTGTCTGAAATTATAATTTTTGTTCTGAATAAGCTTTTTACTTTTACTCCCCTGTAATAAAAGATATTTTTAGCAGAAGGGATGAAACTAAGTTTGAATGTTCAAGTATGGGGTCTGTGTGAGCAGGCAGATTTGAAAGGTGTAATTAAATCACTTAGCTCTTTTTTTATTAACTCTACTGAGCGCTACCTCTGAGGCTCAGTCATCTCCCTTCTACTGTTAATGTAGTTAGAATATGTTCAATAATAAAACCTTATTCTTATAATTGATTTTGCAGATTTTGAAACCTTCAGAAAAACCTTCTTAGACAAACAGTTTTAGCAGTTGGTTCTCGGTGCTCATTCCTCAGTGCTTGGAGCACTAGGTCTTCTATTCATGTATTAATCAACAGAGTTATATTGTAGGATGTTTTTAGGTCATGTTTTGATAGACCCATGCACCCTCTGAAGATTTTCTTGGATGCATTTGAGTACATATCTACTGTGCAGATGAACATTATGTGTGCATATTGAAAGGTTTCAAAACTGTTTTGTAAAATACAATGAAAGATGCTTTGCTAAAGAAATAATGTTTTTTTGCAAAGTGCTAGCACTTTCAGCGTACACTGGAAGCAAATTCCATACTGCTGAGTATTGCTTGGGCAGATAAGGACAGGCACCACAGCCAAAACGATTCAGCAAAGTTTGGAAATGCAAAAACCCATTGATTTAAAGAGCAAAAAATACAATCCTTTTACATTTTCTTTAAACTAGGTCATAGAACTGTTCAGGAGCAAGTCTTCAGAGAATCTAAGTTCTGCTGAAAGGAAAAGGTGGTGTATTCACCTGAAACAAATAAATGCTCATTAATGCATGTGGGTGTGAGCTTTCTCAGCAGAGTAATATATTTTTTCATTCTGGAGTCCCTATTTGAGAAGTAAACTCCACATTCAGTTCACTCTGCAAAGGGAACCCATCAAAGGAGGTGAAAGGACAATAGTGCAACTAATAACAGCCTGTAGTGCCTGTGTCACAACATCACAAATATAAACTAAGCTTATTTTATTAGTTTAAAATTTATTTAATGTTTTACGTATCATTCTTCTCTGATTGTTTTTCAGGTGGTCTCTCCATGTAAGTTATAGCATTCCTTGAAGGCAGTTTGGCAGGTTATTTGTGACTGAGTGGAAAAAACTCAAATAATTGAAATCTTGTATCCATTGAATATTTTTTTAAATATGGAAATTGACACATAATTGAAAGTCACCTTCAATGTTTTTCTGGAAAAACAAATCCTGTTAGCTTTCCATACTGAACCTACATGAATTTATGTGACTGTCTGAGGGTAGCATTTTGGAGCTGCTTAGAACAAGTAGCATGAGTTAAAAAATAACACACTGTCCAACTTAAGGTTATGATAAAATGTATCATTGTTCCACATTACTGTCACAAGGCAAAGTGAGTTCCTGAAATTTCTAATTCTATGTTGGATCATATCTGAAAGTTTTCAGGGATCTTATAATTTATGGAATATTTATGGATTTTAGACTTATGATTGAAGGGTTTGTTCAGCTTGAAGCCTGGAATAATAGGATGTTTGAATTGCTGTGTTCAAATGTTTGTTTGTCTTGATTATGAATCTTCTTATATTCAGAATGCTCAGGATTTTTATGGCTCCTTTAATAATTGACTTTAATTTATCTTTTATAATTTTAAACATTAACATATTTCTTTAGTATTTAGACAGGCTTGTTTCCTGGGAATTGCCTTTCTCAGAAGTTCCTTTCTTAAAATTTCTAAATGTTACTTCCAATTCTTAGTAATTCAACAACAATTGGAAGCAGAGTACTGATTCAGGGACTGTCACTAAACTGAATAGTCTTGAAAAGCCTCAAACACTAAGAGGAATATTTTCTGCAAGGGGGAAAACAAAACACTTCTACACGGGGTAGCTACCTCTTATAAAATTTGGTTATGATTTAATTCAGGAGGCCCAATAGTTACACCTGTGTTTAACAGACCAGGGTAAAGGTGGCAGTGAAAGTTGTACCACACTTGCCGAAGAGAACTTGCATTACTGAAGTTTATGAGAGAGATTCTCTGTGCTGATAAATATGCTTTCCTCTGCAATCTTTCAAATTTCCCACATCCTATGTGATTATAATTTTCACAGGGAGAGGAGGGCACAGCAGGACTGTGTATAACCCTCTGACACCAGATTTGACTCTGTGTGTGTCTATACGTGCCCATAAAAATGTGCCACATAATATGTATGTTAACTAAAAATAATTCTAAAATATTTTCTAAAATTGTACTTCACTGCATACACATCCACATCCCTGTGCTGAAGGCTCTGTTTAGGAAGATGAGCTCAGTCTGGTCTGGGGAGATGCCCAGTGTGTGTTCTGCTTTGCAGCTGGGTTTCTGCAGGACTGGAGTGCAGCTCGAGCTGCAGGGCTCCCCAGCCCCTTGTAGGTAGTACATGGGCACAAGTGCTGAGCCTTCACTAGAACTCTAATCTTATGATGCAAATGAGTTTTAAACTATGCAAGCACTGTGCTTAAAAATACTCATGTGCACTGGTCTGCCATGAAGACTAGTGAATGAATCATGATCTGCTAAAAAGATGTGATAACCAAAAATAAATGAGAAAATCCTGAACTCCTCTCATGAAAAATACCTCCTCTCACAGTAAACCATCACCACTAAATTTAAGAAATTGTCTGATTTATCTGCCTGCTTGCCTACCTATTACATGGTAAATTGTATCTGAAAATCTTGTCAGTTTTGACACAGACTGTTTTCTTAGCCCTTGATAAGGAGAGGGGATAGAGAAGGGGACCATCATGGCCAACTCAGTGGAAGTAAAATCACTGCTTTTATAAGTGGGGTTTTAGAAATAGTTTATTAGAAGTAGTTTCTAATTTTTGTTCTTCCAAGACACAGAGGTAGAGGAAAAGGGAGAACTGGTGTTTGAGAGTGGTAGAAGAAAAAATTGGTTGTACAAGAAATTCTGTTTCTCAGGAGTTAGACTTACATGAAAGAATAACATGATTGCATGTAAATAAAAAGATAAATTATTTTTTTAAATTAAAAAATGAGTCATTATTGATGTAGTCTAGTATAACCTGCTATTTCATCTTAAATAGGAGGAAAAGTTTTAATTTCTTAAAGAAGTCTCACACTTGCTGCGAAATTTTTGCTTTAATTTTGTTATGTGTTAACAATAAAGCACCTTAAAGACCTGTTTCAAAGAACTGTTCTTCTGAGAACCATTATTTTATATGTGCAGAGACAGATAACTTTTGTGTGAGTTTACAGCAATAAAACTCTTGGCAGTTCATTGGAGTTGGTCTCTGACCAAGACCATTGTATTTTAGCATGTATGCAGTTTGTGTCTGTGGGGAAAACAGCTGTTTTAGAGGTAGTGCCCCCTAAAGAAATTAGTGGTGTGCTGAAAGAGTTCTGTGTGAGGACCAGTGGTATAACAACATGTTAAAAAGGATAATTTTCCAGGCGTGCTTTGGAGGAGCTCACCCTCTTGTTGCACGTGTGACCAGGCAGATGATGTTCTGTAACATCAGCAGGAAGCTGCACATTTGTGAGAATGAAAGGAAGGGGAAAATGTGATGCAAATAAAACTAGGGGTCTTCACTGGTCAGAAGACTCCTTGAATCTAGTGATTGTCCTAATAGTTTAAAAATTTGTGAATGCCCAGGTCAGTTTATTTGGATGGTGATTCAAAATGTGCTTCTGATGCCATGGTAGAGCCACACAACTCCTGCGTTGCTGATGGCAGGCAGCAATGATTTGCTGATCTCTCCATGCTCAAACTGGGATCTTGCTACTTTTGATTTGTGATCAGCTTTCTACTTCTTTCTAAATAATTTACAATTTGTTTTCATCAAAACCACAGCTCTGGCACGATAATCATAATGTTTCAATTGGCTTCTCTTAAACTAAGATTTATTTTTGCCCTTGGTTTCCAGGAATACTTTCTATCCTGTTTTTCTTCCTTCTGCTAAAGATAAATACAATGCAGAGGGAGGATCATATTCATGATTTTGTGTCTGTCTTTCCATCTAAGGGACAAGTGTAATCTGCGTTGCTTGCTGGAATAGATACAGGAATAATCATTTTAAATAAGTCTTGATTCTGCTAATAATAGTGTTAATGCTCGCTCAGAGGAGTGCTTTCTTCCCCCTAATGTTCTGTGTGGGCTGACTGAAAAATCACTTAGTGACATCTAATTTTCTTGGCCCATTTCTATGACTTTTTCCCTGCCATGGAACATGGGGCATTGGGTATACTGAGATGATATTCTTGCATGGAGGAGAATTAGCAAACTGATTCTGCAATATGGACCTCATGGTCCAAGTTCCCAAATAGATCAGGCAGCTATTCCGAATACCTCTGGGTTTGGATATAGGATTTAAAACACTTTAATGCAGCTGAGCTCAGACAGCTTCACTGTATCCTATAAATTCTGTGCTATCTAGCGTAAGGTTGTTACAGTGGTTCCGAAAATACAGGATCAAAATTGGTGATTGGCAATTGACTGCTTTAGATTCACTGTGTAATATCAAATTTTCAGATTCAGGGAGTTGTTCCAGATATGTCAAAAACTAAGGTTTGGTTTCACGTGTTGGAAGGGGTATTAATTGGGAACTTCTAAAAATCTTGAGGATTCACAGTGAAGACTTATTTTTAAGAGATTGTTGGAGTGCTCAAATCCTGAAATGCTGTGTTTCCTTGCATTTCTTTTCTGCTTGTTAAAAACATCTTTATATGTTTTGTCTCTTTGTTGAAGTCTTTTGGTTATGGTTTTCCAGAAGTGGAATAAAGAAAAGGTCAGATTATAAATGTGGTTTTATTTGGTTTAAATTAGCTTTTTTTCCCCACCTTCATTTGTATTTCTTAAAATGCATTCAATATTGTATTTGGCTACTCTACACTAATGGCAATGATATTATTTTATTAAAAAATTAGAGAAATCTTTTCAACATGTAAGAATATATTTTTTATTTTCAATAGATAGTTACTAAAGGAAGAGGTTTCATAGGGTACATTAGCTCTTATTTATGCAGTTTCTGATGGTAAAAATCTCTTTAGTGTGTGGGATAATCCCTTTCTTAGGATGTTTTTGTCTCCTTCTCAAGAAGGAAGCACATTTTTTCTGAATTAAAGTGATTGTAATAAACTATTTCATGACTGCTGTGATGTGTCACAGAGAGTCAAGTTAGAGGCTTCAGCTATAGAGAAGGCAAAATTGTTTGAGGTTTTGGTTTTTTGATTTGTTTTATTTTTTTAAAGGAGCTTCTCTCTAGAGGTTCTTTTTCTAAAGACAACCAGTGTTAAAAGGATTTTCTCGAGGAACTTCTGACACCTTCTTAGGTAATTCACACTGAGAGAAAGTGAGTGGGAAATCAAAATCTCTTTGAAACCAACTTGGAAGTGTTGCCATATGTCTTATTCTTGAGATTATACAGGGTTGTTTGAAAAAAAAAAAAAAAAGATAAAAAAAAGAAATAAATTCAGTCTCCAGCTTTCAACTGCCACATCCTTCAACCAGACAGTTCTGGGATCTGTTAAATGAAATCTCTATCCACCACACTTTGCAACTTTTGAATTGATAGATGATATATCTTCCTGTGGTGGTATTTAAGTTTACCATGGGAACAGCTAAATCAGTGACAGCAGCAATAAGAAGATGCTGAATATATTTTTTTTACTTATAGCCAGCTGACTTTCACATTCTTATTCAGCAACCTGGTAAGGCTGTGTTATAATGAATTATGTAGTGATTGAATGTGAGCAGAGGTGCTGGCAAAACAAGGAGGACAGAAAGGTTTTGAGATAATGTGCTCTGACCTGAATTTTTTTAAGGAAAGGTTTTTTTAAAGTGTCTGCTATCTCTTGACTTGTTAATAAACAAAACAGTAAATGGAATGAAGTTTTAGAGGTCAATTTTTTACAATTGCTAGAACATTTTGTATCTTTCCAGTTTGGACACAGACAATTAAGGTTTCTTTTTTTATCTCTACTGTAAGTAAACTGAGCCAAATTCTCCTGGATTTTATATGTCTCTGTTCTCTGGCATAAGTGCAGGGCTGTAACCAAAGATAGATCTTATCCTCATGTGGCTATGCATTTAAAGCATAAAGTTGTACAAATAGTTGTCCTTTGTGCTGCAAGCAGTCTCCTTGTCATTCTCTTGGCTCTGCACAGATTTTGGTTGGGCACAGTGCTCCTTGTGCTGTGCACAGGTTTCTAGATGAGTTTTGTGCTGTCAGTGTTAGGGGAACTTACCTGATGCCTCAGAATATCCAAAGGTAGTACCACTGGTGTGAAGGCAGGGTCAGTGCTAGATGGAAAACAGATACAGCACTGGAATAAGAAGAGAAAAATTAAATCTACAATCATTCCAAGAGTTGTTTTGTCTCTGTTTTCATTGCTTGATTTAGTTTCTGGAGTAGGGAGAAAGTTGTTTGGACCTTGAAGAAGTATTTTATTTGATCTTTGTTCTGAAGAAGAAAAGAAGAGAATTCAGAGCTTTTTTTTTTTAATATTCTCTCTCAGATACATGATACAGATAGACAGCCCAGAGTTTAACAAGCATTTTTCTTGAAAGACTTACAGTTTTAAGAACTGTTAGAAGCAGGTTTTCTCCTGCACACTTTATTTCTTACATGAAGTCTTCACATATATTTTGAAAGCCAACCTTCAGTTAGTGGTGAGGGCATTTGTTAGTACTTAACTGCTTTCTGTTTTAGGAAGTAGCAAAAGGTGACTTGTGGAAGGAGAAGAACTAGAAAAGCTGACTTTCTGTGCCTGTTCTTCTGCATAAACATAGTTTAAATTAACTTTAACTATCATGAATCTAAAGACACAGCATCTGTGGGGTTTTTAAAACTTAGTCATTTCAGTGAATTTGATTGACAGTATCTTTGGGAAAACCTTAGCAAGTCTAACATATTTTCTTCCATCATGAGGATATCCAATCTGTTAGAGCACTGTAAGACAGGTATTAGATCCCTGTGGAAAAGGTACAGATATTGAGTGCTTTTCTGCAGCTAACTCTGTACTTGTGTATCTGCTAATTCTTATGTATGAGTTTTCTGTAATAAGGAAAGTTAACTTTTCTGCACAGCAAATGGGTAGAAAGGAAAGCAGTTGATTAAGAGTAATTCTAAACTCAGCTTGCCCTTGGAGTTTGGGCCATTGACAGATGTGAGCTGCGTTGCTCACAGTTTGTCCTAGAGGGAGGAGGAGTATTCCCTGATGTGCTCTCTTTCATCAGCCCTATGTTCCCTTCTATTTCTCTCTCCCTTTTCTTGCACATCCCATTTTTCTCTGAGTTTCCTTCTCCAAGTGAGAGGTTTAAGACTCTGTCACATTCCATTTTGGTCTTTTTTTTTTTTTTCCTCAATTCCCATGCTAAGTCACCTCATCATCCAACATCCCACTCTTCCCACTTGCCAGCTGCTTCCATCAGTAAGTTTTTAAGCATTCCTGAATTTTGCATCAATTTTAAAGAACTATGAAAAACAAAATCATGTCAATCGACACATCTGTTGCATCTTCGAAGGCTCTTGGCTGATTCTTTTCCTCTGTGAGTATATCTTTTATTAGAGACTTCATCTGCCACAGGTCAGGTAAAACAGTTCAGGTCCCATTAGATTCCTTCAAGCAGATGATGCTACAACATTTTTCTGAAATTCTGACTCAGTTAGAAATTAGGTGGCTAGTTAAGCATATTTTCATAAGCCAGGAGCACTTTGCATTTCATGTGAAAGTTTGAACCAGATGCTCACCAAATCCCTAAAAACGAGAAAGACACGGATATATCTGTTTTATCGAAGGTTAGAGAGTAAAGGCTAAATGAACTTTGCTGCTTGGACTTTTGGAATATAAAAAAAAAATTGCAAAAGTTAGAAATAAGCACACTTTTAGAACTTGTCTCAAACAGAATCTTGTCTTTTATCCATGTGTGTATTATACAGTTCGACACAAAGCTGGTCCAGCTGTAGTGGGTTGATCCCAGCCAGGGGCCCACAAAGTCGCTCTGCCGCTCCCCTCTGTAACAGGACAGGGGAGAAGAGTACTATGAAAGGCTCATGGATTGAGAGAAGGACAGGGAGACATGACTCTTTGGTGAGAGTGTTTTCAGGGCAAAACAGACCTACCTTGGGGAAATTAAATTTACTGCCAACCAAATCAGAGAAGCATAATAAGAAATAAAACCAGATCCTGGAACACCTTTGCCCCACTCCTCCTGTTTTCCCAGGCTCAACTTAAGACTCAAATCCTCTACATCCTCTCCTCCAGTGGCACAGCAGGGCAGGCAATGGGGGTTGCATCAGTTCATCACACATCTTCTCTTGGGCTCTTTCCTGCTCAGGAGGAGGGCTCCTCCCACTCTTCCACTGCTCCAGAAGGAAGCCACTCTCCTGGGAGACAGACTGTCATGAACTTGCCCAGCATGAATCCTTCGCAAACTGTTCCAGGGTGTGTCCCTTCCACAGGGTCCCAAGTCCTGCCAGCAAGCCTGCTTCAGCATGCACTTCTCTTGCCATGGTCGCCACATCCTGCTGGTGTCCTGCTCGCGCACAGGCGTCTTACGGGCTCACAGCCTCCTTTAGGCATCCACCTGCTCCAGTGTGGGGTTTTCCATAGGCTGCAGGTGGATCTGTGCTCCACCGTGAGCCTCCCTGGGTACAGGGAAACAGGCTGTCTCACCATAGTCTTCCCCGTGGACTGCTGGGGAGTCTTTGCTGCGGCACCTAAAGCACCTTCTCCCCTTCCTTCTTCACTGAACTTGCTGTCTGCAGCATTGTTCCTCCCACATATTCTTACTCCTTTCTCTGTCTGCTGTTGCACAGTGGGTTTTTTTCTGTGCTTCTTAAATATTTAAAGCCAGAGGTGCTACCCCTGTTGTGATGGGCTCAGCCTCAGCTAGCATGGGTCCATCGTGCACCCAGCTGGCATTGGTGAATATAGGGGAAGCTTCTAGCAGGTTCTCACATAATCTGCCCCTGTAGTTTACCACCACCCCTAAAACCTTGCCATGTGAGCCCCATACTAATTTGTATTCATGTGTCCAGTGTTGAGAGACAAGCACAATTTTCCATAACCTGAGGACTAGATATGTGTTGCTTAATTTAAAAAGAGCCAGGGTTCTGAACACTATACAAAACCTCAAATGCTGCAAAATTTTGCTGGGAATCCTAAGAACATTGAGAGAGATCCCTTTACTATTCTTTTGCAGGAAGACCTGTAAGAAAATCAGCATTATATTTATAGATAGCAATCTGATATTACAAATCAAAGGACATGATGGGTCTGCTAGGAACTGCATGATAGGACCCCAATTCCTTCTAGAGTGAGTTAGAATGAATTAGCACTGACCTACACTCATTGCTGTATTTTTTGTTGTATAGTGTTTGAACAATAAAATATTCTGTATATTGAAACCCAAAGCAAATGAGAAGGACATTAAAGCTTCCCTTATCTAATCTTGTCACTAAGAAATGCTTCTTCTGCCAATAATAGGTTATGAGGGGACATCATGACAGGAATAATAGGTTAAGATGGGATACATGAGGGGAGCAAGGGGTCATCTCCTTGATCCTGTCGTGTGTCAATCACCTCCCCAGTAAAAACCTGTATAATACATTCAGGTTCTGCTGACAACATATAGACTCATCATCTGCAATTCCCTCATGATGCTATGTCCTTAAGCCTAGCAAAGAGGAAGAACTGTTTAGCATGTGTGCATTTTTACCATGCATGAGATGCATAGGATTGACATCATGCAAGGCAGGCAAACTGCTTTAAATATTGGAAAATTTCCATTGCAATCCATGGCAGAGTGAATATCCTCTTTCTTATTGCCACATCCAGAGATGCTTTGTTGAATTGGGGTGTGAAAGTAGTGTGCTGATAATAAATCATAATGAGTACTTCAGGATTTACATAAAATATTTATTACTGCTTTCTGAGTGGAAATTTATAGTGGTGTATGTAATGTTGAAAGACATAGATGTGAGAGTCGCCTTAATAGCGCTGCTTGTGAGTCAGAGATGTTCTTAATTAAGCTTTTGTTGTGTGCTGGGTGGAGATATCAGAATAAGGAAAATTCCTCCCACTATTGCAAGAAGGACAGTGGAAAGAGGGAAGGAGTTCTTTTGCTGCTGAGTTTTGTCTCTTGCAATTAATTTCAAGAACTGCCCACTTAGGACACAGGCAAGATGAGGCTGTTGGTAGAGGATGGCAAGATTGTCATAACATAGTCCTTACTAATAGATAAACTAGGAAGAGTAGTGACATGTTGGAACACTGGTGTAAGTGTGTTATGGGCTGTATATTGAGCCAAAAATGGAAAGTTGTGTCAGATGTTATTTTTTGGTGACAGCTGCATCGGAGAACAGTCCTTTTGAGGCATAACACTAATATCTCTCACTTGCTTTGTTCAGTTAATTGGCGGAGTTTTGAAAAATTAAATCCAAAGGTTTGATTGCCTTGTTTTAATAAGTCATACTGCTTGGGATTAAATCCTCATTTGTTTGTTAGAACCATTACAGTCTCATCAGTGAGTTTATCTACATGAAGGTACTTTGTGTCTTACTACTTTAGTACTGTTGGATACAAGAAATAATTTTCAAATTTTAAAGTCTTTAATTAGTTGAAGAATAGCATTATCATTACCTGAAAGTGTAAGAAAAAAAGCATCTGCATAAATAAAATATTAATATATTGCCCTTGAAGCTTCCTCTGGCTTTCATGAGCATTTGTTGAGCAAAGTATTGAGGATTCTGTGCTCTTTACTTTATACCAAAATCAGCCAAACTAAAAGGACTCTTCCTGCTTGGGCTAAGGAAGCTGCTGTGTAAACTTCTCTGGCTGTCTCAGCTATTACATAGGTGCTGTGGAAGGTTCTCTGAATCACAATTCTGCAGTGGGCTCCCGCTGCCCTGTGGAGAATACAGGCAAACTGTACTTTATTGAGAAACAAATAAAAAAATTTGAAAAGCAAAAATACTTCTCTAATTGTAGGTAAGATTTCACTGCCACTGCGAAGCACTTTGAATCTGTGTAATGTATATCACAGGCTTGAGCTTGCTGAGGGTACAACCATTACAAAACCATGTTTTGAAAGCCATCTTCAGACCTATGTAGGTTATGCCCCATACATCCTTAACGTGGTTATATGGAATTTTAATACAGAAATTTTGAGTACAAGAGTGCTTTGTTACATGCTTTTCAAAGCTTGGATGGAAACAAATTGTTGCTATCAGGATGGGGATCTGAAAATGGAATCAGAAAGATAACTTTGAGATTTTGTAGCTTAAGGCAGTAGTGATTTTCATTCTCTGTTTTGCCTTCAGATACTGCGACTTTTCTGTAGCTAGCATGTGACTGGAATATCCACAGGCTCCTGTGTAGTGCAAAGCAGTTTCTGTCTTGCTGTGGCCTGAGAATCATACAAAATTTTTGCAGTCCTCTTTTCTGTGAGATCTTGCTGTGTCTCTGGCTTTCTGCATGGTATCCACAGGATAATGGATGCCTTGCTACAGATACTTCAGTAGTTTCTGTGCTGGAAAAAACTTGCTTTTTCAGGGTGCCATCACTCATCCAGCATAATTTATTGCAGAAGGATTGAGGCTGAATATTAGAAAAACAGCCTGCCTGCCAAAGTAGTGAAACAAGATACACGAGTGTGTTGTGGATTTCTCTCACTGGAGATTTTTGAGAACCACCAAAAAAATGAAAGCTGATGATGCCTGAGGTGCATGGGACACTTCCCTTCTGCAGGAGACTGAGCTCAGGAATCTCCTCAGTGCCTGCCACTTGGGCTTCTGTTATTCTGTGGGAAGTGAATATAGCTGGGGTTGAACAAATATTTAAGAAACAATTTCTGAAAGACTAGAAATCCCAGTCATACAAGGTTCTGTTTCATCATAATGTATGTAGTTTTTGCAAATATTATAAAGAGACTGTTAAATTTCTCTAATCTATCACAAACACTTGCTTAAAATAGTGTCATTTGGGATCTGGCTGGTTTAATAGTTACCTCTGGGAAAAGAGCTTTGTCCTGAAGTTTTTACAATGCTTGTTTTCCTTCTTCACATCACAACACTGCTTCCTTTCCAGGGAGCTGACAAAGGCCAGCAGCTCAGGTGTTGACCCTGCAGAGAGGTCATTTGGGCCTGCAGACACTTCCATAGCCTGGAGCTCCGTTAAAACAAGTGTGGCTGTGTACCACTGTGGAAGTTCACCTCCCACTGCAGCTCTGGCTGTGGTGGTTTGTCTCATCCTCCTCCTGTCATTGAAGGCAAAGCAGAGTGCATGAGTGTGTGTCACCAGAGCAGTGGCCACCACCACTGCCACCCCAAGGGGCTGGGTGTGCTCCGAGCAGCGCGGTGCAATGGAATTGCAGGACGTGCTTGGAGACTGGCAGCAGTGACAGTAGAGATGTAAAATCTCAAGGACAGCTTTTCTGATCAATACCATCATCAGTTACAATAAACTTAGTAATCTGTTATATTATATATATAGCTTCTTCATCTAGAAGGTGGTGTGGTTTTTTTAGCTCTAGTAAGTGGTTGATTTAATATGAGATATTTCATCTTGTTAGTCTGTCAGAGGCTTAACACTAACAATGCTAACACCAGGCTGCTAATACTGCTCATTACTAACTCTGTAACAACATGAGCTCACTCTGACACAAGCTAATTTAATTTTCTGCCTGCAAGTTTATCAAGTCAAGTTATGGCACAACAATTGTTCCACATTTTGTAAATTATTACTTTACATTACTAGTTAGGACATGAATAGACACATTAAATTTCATGGACTAAGCTTTTTCTTCTGAATAATAGCTTTAGTATTTGCCATATGTAGAATGCATTTCCAGTTCTTTAATTTCAGTTGCAGATTTGTTGACATAAGGGCATTGTGTTTAGAGTGAGGTTGTTTGTTCCTCCTGGAAAATAAGACTGAAAGACTGAAATAACCTTAGTTAGCATTGATTTTTGATTTTTTTGGTCCTGTTGCCTGACATCTCTTTTACAACTGAAAAAGCACTAATATTTGGGTTGTGGAAAAAGGTTTGGAAGTTGAACCTTTATTTTAAAAACCCAAATCAACTCTGTATTCATATCAAAGGAAATTTTAAAATACACACATGTAGAATCTATCTTTCAGACAAGAATTTAGGCATTTGAAGGTAAGCATGTGTTTAAAGGGAAATACATTTGAGCCTCAGCCCATGCTACAAAGCCATATTTGGGCTTGATACACTTTAAAATGGTATTTATTCTTCAGTGGATTTAGAAAATAGCTGGTGTTAGCAGGCATGTCTAGACACATCTCTTTTAAAACTTCTGTGAGCATTTTTAAAATTTCTTTAGTAGCACTCAGCATCTTTGTTTTTGTTAATAATAGAGTGTAATTGAAGTATCTGATTCTCCTATTAAACAAGAAATTTCCTGTCAGGTCTCCTAAATAAAGCAGATTTGAGATGCACTAAGGAAAACCTCTATGTTCCTTGTTTAATAGTCTGGAAACTAATATAATAATATTATCTAGAAGTAAATAATACTTGTAGAAAAAGACACAGAAAAATTTCATGCTCTTTCTATGACTGGTAAACTACCTACATAATTTCTGTGCTCATCAGTAACAGATCTATGAAATCATATTATAGCATTCACCTTATTGTTTTTTTTTCTAAAAGGTACAGAATTATTTTGTTGTGTGTGTTGCTACTAAACAAGAGTTTTTCAAAAGAGAGGATATAAAAATGGAAATATATGGAGGTGTTTGGCTTTTTGTTCATGGTGGGGTTTTGTTGGTTTGGTGGGTTTTTTCCTTTAAAATAGATTAAAGTCTTAAAAGAAAAATCCTGTAAGATTTCTGCCTGGACAAATCTTAATGACAGTATATACACACTTCTACTATACAGAATACAGTTTGGGAATAATCCTTTGAGATCTTATTTTGATGCATAATGATCTAGTTACACTCCATCCTGAATCCTGAGAAGTCCTGGACGTTGTTTATGCCCCTTCTCATTTTCCAACATATTTTTAGACAAATTACCTCTCCTGCTTCAATCAATATCCTTCCTCTGTTTAGACATTATATAGTGCTAAAACAAAAGCTCTGTTTCAGTACTTACTGGTTAAAGTGATCAGGCTTAAATATGATACCAAATTGTTATTTTTCATCTTCAGCAATGAAACTTATTGTTCGGTTAGGCTCAGTTGTAATTATTCAAGCTTGATGTTAAACCAGCTAGCTTTCTGGATGGTGCTTGTAAGGTAGGGATGACAGCAATGTGACACCCGGGAGCTGCCGAGGTTGACAATCCCCTTGTTCCAGAAGTGCCCTGAGGGACCATTGTTCTCTTGCAAGGGGTTACCTGGAGGCTCCACCAGTTGCCACATGACATTCATGCATGGCCCACACTTTGGCTTTGATAGGGCAGAAGCCATTTAACTAAAACTTCATTAGTTTTTTTTCTTCCACAAATGCTGTTTGGTAACAATCACCTCAAGATTCAGGGGAGGGATCAGCATTGTTCCTGTTTAGAAGTCGGCATCATCAGCAATAAAAAATGGTGTTTATCCCTTCTATTTGCGTGTAAGCTCTCTTGCTCTTTTTCTGCCTTATTTTTTGCATTTTTTTTTTTGTTTTTTGTCTGAATTCTGTAAGTATTCACAACATTGAAGGTAAGACATGGAAATGGCTATGCAGGATAATCTGGCTGCAGTTAGTGCTCCACACTGAGCCCTTCTCATTTATGCTCAAACTGTTTTAGTGTGCAACAAGACCTGACACGGTTGAGCCTTTGTTATTTGATGTACAGGTCTTACTCCCCAGGTCTTGTTTCCTTGGAAGGTTGCTGAGCATTTTGCATCGCTTTCCTTCGTTATGGATTTTAAGAAATTACTTTAAGTTATGACTTGTAATTCATTCTTAATGGACACTGCACAATGAACAGCATTAAATGTAGTTCAGACAGTTTGTTTAAGCCTTCATTTTGCAGATATTATGAGTTTTGTGCAGTTTTCCTTGCCAGATACTTCTGACTTTTATAACACTTCTCTTAGAGCTTGGAGTTAAGCCTGCAAGTCTTTTGAGTCTATAAAATTGTAAGCATTATGCATATAAATATGCATATAAAAGCAATTATATGCTATTGTTTTTCAAATAACACAAGAGTTACTCTTGGCTACAGTGAAAAGAAGCAGTGGCATTACTGGGTATGGTTTTGAAATAAAATTTGTTCTAAATTTGCCAGTTCTCAAGTACCATCATATGAAGCTGAAACTCAATGTGCTCCATCAACAGCATGTTGGAAATTATCATCATTTCTTACTCCATCTTTTGAAAATAAAATGGAAGAAATGCATTTAAAAAGGATAAACTGTATAGTACAAAAGACAGAAGGACTCAAAATCAAAACAGGGAACAGAATGTACATTACATAAAGAAACAGCCTTTACTGAGGAAAAAAAAAACCCTCTGTGACTATTTGGTAGAAACACCATGAGAAGAAATTGTTTATATTGAAACTTGCTAATATTCTAACTGTGAAAAATTCACTTAATTTACCTCCTCTGCTAAGAATAGAAATGCCATGCACAGTAGGCAGTATGCTAATGGTATTTTCTAGAACCTAAGTCTGTAAGACTTTTAAAAATATATTTAAAAGGCCAATTTTGCTTGGGATGCTAGTCTTTTCAAAATAATGCATTGAAAACACTAATTGTCTGTATCATACAGATTTTAGGGGTTTTTCCAAATACTTCTTGCTTTCTGATAGCATTTACTAATCTTTGCTTTTCTGCTCTTAAATGATGAGGGATATTTGGGGAGAGCAGTGTAGCTCCCTTCTGAAGTAGGTGTCTTCAGACAGTTAAATTAACCTCTCTAGTGTGGTTGTTCAGTATGAGATAAATGGATTTTAATTTAAATATAGACTATTGTGAGTTCTGCTAGAAATAAGTGGTTCACAATTCTGGGTATGAGCCAGAACAGATGTGATCATCTGCTTCTGAGTCACCTGGGACAGTTCCTGTCTGATTTTACGCCTGTGGCCCAAAACAGCAGAGTGAATCACAGCATTGTTAAGGTTGGAAAAGACCTTAGAGATCATCATCTGCCTGTTAACCCAGCACCTCCATGTTTAGCACTAAACCATGTACTTAAGTGCCGTGTGAACTTTTGTTGAACATTTCCAGGAATGGTGACTCCACCACATCATGGGCTGCCTGTTGCAATGCCCAATCACCTTTTCAGTAAAAAGTTTTTTTTCCTAAAATCCAGTCTTATGCAAGCTGTAACAGTGTTTTGCTTGGGAACTGTGGGAAAGCATTGCTTTTATGTTTGTATGGGGTCACAGTGAATAAGTGACTGAACTTAATGTTAACTTGAAGTTAGGGTTAAGCTTGTGGATGACCTCATTTCTTTTGTGACTTCATCTGCTGTGATGAAAGGCTCATGTCCAGTTATCCAGTGGTCAATCATGCACTGTAATGTCAGATGCTCGTTTAGCCTGGAGCCTGAGAGAAGACCTTTATGCTTTCTAGGAGGATGAAGTGATGTGGGAGTTGGTGTCTTCTCCCAAATAAGTACTGATGGAAGAGGAAATGCTCTCAAGTTGTACCAGGGGAGGTCAAAACTGGAAAAATTTCTTAGCATATTGTGTAGTCATGCGTTAGAACAGGCTGCCTGGGGAAATCACCATCCTTGGAGATATTTAAAAGACATGTAAATGTGGCAGTTAGGGACATGGTTTAGTGCTGGGTTAGTGGTTGGACCAAGAGATCTTAGAGATCTTTTTCAATCTTAATGATAGGAAATTCTTATGATTCTTAATGATTCCATGATTCTATGCTGCTCCAAGCCCTCTAAAGGAGTACTGCTGCTGGCTGATGAGGTGGGGACTGTACACAGGATATAATGAGAGGTGAGTGGTGGCAGAGTCAATGCTTTCAAACATCTGTGCAGTTCATCTGTGCACTTTTAGTCTAAAGCAGGGCACAGTGCATGGACTTGGCCAAGTGCCAGTCTTAGTGACAAAAGGCGAACAGCAGACGGACAGTAGAGACTGAGGCCAACTGGCCAGTGCACATTTTCCAGATAGACCAAGGAAACTACATTTTGTTGAGCTCTTAGAGGAGCTTCCAGCTCACACACAATGATGCTGTTTGTGTGGAAGTGATTTTTTTAATCGAGGCCTGCCATTTAATCTGATATTTCCAGATGTATTGCTGGTATCTGTTTTCAAGTCAGTGCGTTTCTGAAAAGGATACAGTTTCATTGTCCTACTTAAACTGTAGGTACTAGAAGAGAAAAACGGAATGTCATTAAAGCATTAAATATAGAACTGAAACTAATACAGTGAAATTAGTTTTAAGGCTTTGTTGGTAGAAACAAAGCAAACAAGCAAAAAAATCCCCAGTGTCATGATATTGCATTTATGTAGCCAAAACAAGAGGAGGATTTTCATGTTCTGTAAAATTACAAGTGCTTTCTCTGTGAAGAATTGCCCTTAAGATTAAAAAATGAGAAAAACAATAATGTAGACTGAATATCATATCAAAAGTGTGTTGTGCACTGTCAGAAGATCTTGTTCATTTCATGTAAGCCCATAACTTTTTGGGAAACCTTTCCAGAAGAGTTGGATTTCAACTTTCTCCTCAGGCTGTGCGTACTGTAGCAAAATCTAAAATCTGTAGATAACCAAAAGAGCAGTTCTGTGTTAATATAGAATTATTTCCTCTAATAGCTTTTAAAAGACTTCCAGAAGCTTTGTAAAGTCAGTAAATCATTCAAGAAGATGGAAAAATAAATATTTTGTTGGATTTTCAACTACTTGTTACATATTCTTTGTGAAAGACAAAGAACATGTAGCAAGTGCAGTAATTTCACGACCATAAGGCGCACCGGACTATAAGGCACACCTCCAGGAGTCGGCAAATTTCCAAACTCTGTACATTTTATAAGGCGCGCCGGACTATAAGGCGTGCTTTTTTTTTCTTTTTTTTTTTTTCTTTTTCTCAGCAAGGAGCTGCGCTGCGTGCAACAAAGTAACGAATCACTGGCAGGTGCTCAGTTTGCAAACATTTTTCACAGATTGGTGTAGCCTTTAAACGCAGCCCCAGGCGCCCCTCCCCGTGCCATGAGCCTCAGCACTCCCATCCGCCCCAGTGCTGGCTAGTGAGGCGTAGCTCAGGGTGGCCGCAGTTCACAGCGGTTCAGGGCTAGCGGCTCCCTCCCTCCCTGCGCAGCTCATGCCAGGTCAGGGCCAGCGACGGCTCCCTCCCTCCCACCCTACACGTCTTGTGCCAGGCTGGGGCTGGCACCACCCGGCTTCATCTTTCCCCCGCACCCGGGCTGGGGCTGGCAGCAGCTCCCTCCCTCCCCGCGCAGCTCCTGCCGGCTGCAGCCATCTGCTCCTGCCCCCACTCGCGACTCGGTGCTCCCGCCACACCGCCCCCCCATTGCGGCTCACACTTCCAGTTTGGCAAATTTCTCAACTTTGTATGTTGTATAAGGTGCACCAGACTATAAGGCGCACTTCCGGGTACGGGACAAAATTTTAGTCAAAATGGTGCGCCGTATAGTCGTGAAATTATTGTAGTTGAAAAACTTTCTTTCTCTTAAGGAGCTGTGATACTTATTAGGCATTAGAGTTTTGCTTAATACCTAAAAATAAAATTGCCAACATAAAAATAAACATAATTGGTAACTGTCTGGTATTTCTTATCTCCTTATTGAAGGGCGACCTAAACCTTTTTGGTTGTTCTTCAACATAAATAAAAGGGATAGCTCTGTGTGTGAGGCAGTGTTTATTTACTCAGACCTCACTTTAGAATGGAAAAGGAGTGCCACTCTGGCCATCCCACAGATGTGTCATCCTAGGGTGAAAACCAACTCTGAGTATGAAGTGTTTGTAAAACATTAATGTGTACAGAGCTTAGGCTCTTCTGTGCATAAATAAATTTGCTGGTGTGAAGGAGTTTAGCCTTTGCGCTGCAGTGAAAGACATTGATCTCCATTTGTTCATCTGTGCTCTCTTTTTTTTCCCAAGATGTCCATCCACTGGTTTAATTTAAGACAATTTTCTGTAAATTCTTTAATCAATACCTTTTATATTTACAACCCTAAAACCAGGATTTATTCCAATGTTTGTAAAAGAATTTGAGACTTTTATACATTGAGTTGTTCACTGACTTTGCATTTTATATTTGTTGTTAGCTACTCTGCTGTTGCTTGGATAACTCAATCATGTACAGAAAAGCTTGCAGCAGACCACAGTTGGTGTTTTTAGGCCATTGTAGTGGTTCACAGTAGCTGAAATTTAAAGAATGACAAGTGTTAACTACAGATCCAAGTGTTACATGCACCAAAGTATTGAGTGCATAGATTCAGTTGGCAATGGGTGACTGAATATGGTCCCCTCCAAGTCTTATATTCTAGTTTGCCAATGCATGCATAGCTCAGGGAATGTTTGTAATATCTGTCTTTCATTAATAATTGTGGACTGTTCTTTGTTGCTAATTCAGCCTCAGATTTTGCCTAATGTATTCAAAATGCTATGATGGTGTTAGTGATACTTATCAAAAAACAAAAACAAAAACAAACAAACAAAAAAAAACCCCCCAAACACCCAAACCAAACAAACAAACAAAAAACCCCTAAAAAACCCCCCTAATGCACTCTGAAGAATTTTTTTCAAAATGTTTTCCCTCTGAGATATATCAACTTCATTTTATATTTCCTCTACCATTAAATCTTATGTACAATTAGAATAGGAATTGGTTAAGAACAACTTCCTTCTCTTCAGCATTTTGCTGAGCATGTATTAGTATCAAAGTAGGTTATTAGAGCCTGAAGCTCAGATCTTAATCAGGAATGCTATGAAGTAGTCAATTCTGGATGGAATATTTTTTTCTGCATGATAATACACATTTTTACTCAGCTTTCTTGCACTTGTATCAGCATTTTCTGAGTGTGCAGGGACATGGGGATGTTGGGATCTTTTTCTTCTCCTAAAGATCAAGTGAGGTGAAAGTCTGAGCTGTTAGGAGAATCTAACTGTATAATTACTGTTAAGAGGTTGTCAGTGTGCTTGATAGTGATTAAGTGTAGAGGACTTAATCCCAATTTAGCATGAGTTTACAGATGAAGCATTAGAAGAACTGGAAGTTCCTGTACTAGGCAATGAAAACCTTTGCCTTCTGCTAATTGATGCTAAAAATGAATTTAAATTACCCAAAACTTCAGGGAGTTATTTTGTACTGCGGGGTACAGAGGACTGCTTTTATTTTTGAAGAATATCTACCTCTGCATAGCATTTGGGTTTCCCCAGCCTTGTGTCTGTGGCAGCCAGTGCTGATTTTTTTTTCCATGTGTTTCAGCCCCCAAGGACAATGAGGAGCGTGTGTTCCGGGAGCGGATGCGCCCCAGGAAGCGCCAGGGTGCCGTGCGCCGCCGCGTGCATCAGGTCAATGGACACAAGTTCATGGCCACCTACCTTAGACAACCAACATACTGCTCGCACTGCAGAGACTTTATATGGTATGGAGTGACTTTGGCTTTGCTTTCTTTGCACCTTTGAGTGGGGAGCTAGCAGGAGCTTGGTTAGAAACCTTCCAGTTCTGCTGAAGAGAAAATGGTGTCCAGCAGTAGCTCTTTTCCTCTTTGTTTTGACATTAACCTATCAACAGTATTGCAGATGATACTAGAAGGCTGTTAAACTCCCATCACATGTATTGGAATTGGTTGTATTTGTGGTTCTTCTCTTTTGAGCCACACAGTTCCATATTTCCCCATCTAGTGCACAGTAAATTCTAGGTGGACAACCAGTCTAGTATTGCGTAAGTGCCTAAGTGTAGATTTAGACTCAATGTTAGACCTTTTAATTTTGTCACAATGACAGAATTCTTTGTTGCATGATTAAGAACCACCATCTTTCTTCTAAGAAATGTAAAGCTCCTTTACATCCTACTGAAGTTAATGGAATATGGGTATGTTACGCTTCCAATGACACAGAGATTTTGGTGCTCTGTGTACAGGGTCTTTATTATTACAATGTACACCAAGAACTCCCTTTTAGAAATTATTTACATTATTTTGAGTATTTTCAATTTTTGGACAGGGAGAAGTCGTGGAGACATTCAGTTTTCAGTTATTTTTCATCAGCTCCTGATGTTTTCCAAAGTGACTTAGAGATAATAATTTACACATTAGATCTGATGTAATTGACAATAAATATTTATTTGGAGTATGTAATGAATCAGTCTTTCTTAATGTAAAACAATGTGAAATGTGCATTAACTCAACTGCATCCCTCTAAAAACACCTGCAGGTTAGGCTTTATGTTGCCTAAGATGATTTCAAGCCATATTGACAAATACAATCTGTTTAAAGGTCTGCTGGATGATTATTTACCACTTTGTCCCCTTTCCATGCACCCTTTATCTTTGTTTCACTATAGTAAAGGTGTCTGTACTTCTGACTGCCTTCGTGGTCTCTCATCGCTCCTGTTACCTCTCAGCAGCTGAAATGTTCCCGCTTCAAGCTGCTCTCAGTCCAGGCATGCAATTATCAGATGATTGGTTATAAGATGCTTTTCTTTAAACATGTGCACGTCCAGTAAAGGGAAGGAAAAAATGTTTGCATTTTTGAAAATATTTCCTGTTCATTTTCTAAAACACTTTATTCTTTTTTAGGGGAGTAATAGGAAAACAGGGATACCAATGTCAAGGTAAGAGAAATTCTACATAGGACAGTTTAAATTATTTATTATGTTATATAAGTAATAATATATTTTAATCAGGCATTTTATATGCATAATGCTAAGAATTTAGCACAGGATGATCAGAATAAGTTTGTCTCAACAAGTATACAATCTTTGCACCAAGTCACAGTAATTTTTTTCCAAAAATATATATACTTCATATGTGAAGTAGGAGCTCAGCTAACAGCCCTGAATATCAGATCCCAGACATCTCTTCATGTATATCCATCAAGGGAACCATATCTGCAGATGTTGGCTTCTTCCAAGTCTTGCATTTTAAAATTGAGAGCTCTTTATTCTGCTTAATATTCTGTGTTTAAAAATTCCAGGTGATTGTGAAGACTGTAATTTAAATAGATGAGATAATTATAGAGGTCATCGTTAGAGAAGGTTATAGCAAAGACTGCACAAGTGCTTCATTTTCATCTCCCATTTTTCAACTAAATTTCTTGTACTCCTTCTTCTTTATGCAATCACCTCTTGGGATGATGTGTTAGTACTTAATTCTTATCTAACAAGTAGAAACCATCAAGTTAGTGATGATTTTTGAGTTACAAAAGACTTGATTAAATCTCGTAGTAAATAAGTAAAAGCCATTTTTTAAATAGAACTTTAAATGGTATGGTAAGAATTACTATATTAACACATAGAGGTACCTGGAGAAGTAACTTGACTTCTCATCTATTTTTTATTTCTTACAACAATGACCAAAACTGGAGAAAGTGAAATTCATTACTTCCCTGTGAGGGTTTTTACTTTGTTTAATGACCTTGAATTTAACAGTAATTGTTTACCTAGTAATAGTTTATCTTATCTGTCAAATCTGCAAATGCTATTCATTGATTAAGTAATCAGGATGTATATGGAAAAAATGTTTGCCTCCTGAAACCTTTTACTGCTATTAACTTATGATAATGTGTTACAGAAAGAATATGTGACTTGTTTTTCTTTTCTTTTGACTTTTACGATGAGTTATCTTTATATCTGTTTTCCTTTGGAAGCTCTTTAAAAAGGAATTGTATTTCTGTTGTGTCTCATGGAATGTGGAGATCATGGACTTCATCAGATAAATAAATCACATGTAAAAATCGAGAAAAATTGTGGTTCACATTTCAGAAGGTGAACATTCCATTTTACAGATGAGATATTTGGCCAATATGCTTTAGTTAAAATTCTTTGGTCTTTTGAAAGTCCATTATCTTCTGCCTTAACAAACCAACTTATTTCATAGGACTCACCAAATCTCCACCAGTCACTTGCACACTTTCGAGTCTCAGTGGTCTAATCTTCTGAGATCAGACTTCTGCTTTAAAATTAATCTTCATGAAAACCCATTCTTTAATGTGTTTTTGTCTTTCTAGTTTGCACTTGTGTAGTTCACAAGAGATGCCATGAACTTATAATAACAAAGTGTGCTGGCTTAAAAAAACAGGAAACTCACGATGAGGTAAATGTTTATAAATTAATTTTCCTATATAAAAATCTGTCTTTGATCTGTTCAAAATAGTCATCTCCTCTGTTTAATCAATAGATGTTGCAGACTTTTGTGTGCCCTTCTGGTCATTTTGTGGTATAGCTTTTACTTTGGAATGCCAGATTGCCATAACAATTATGGGAATTATCATACAGAAATTTACTTCTAATTGGTTTACTTGCTATAACATCTGAGTTCAAAGTTTCAGAGAGCTTTTTCCACTCTTTTTCATTTTTAACATTCTCTCTCCATTTCTGAGTTAATACAAGTCTTGTCAGTTTAATTCAGAAGAATCAGGCTGGGATCCCTCATCCCCCTGGCTGCATTTTGTGTGGCTGAGCCATCAGCAGCTGATAGGAGAGCTGGGATGCTTGGGTGGGTATCTGGCACCAACATAAGACTGAGCTGAATTTGCTTGCAAAGTCTCACCTTAACAAAGACTACATCCAAACTGTCAAAATGTAGTTATGTTTTTTTTTAAACAGTTTTAGCCCTTGAGTATAAACACTGAATGATTTTTCTTACACAGAAGTTTTTGCTTCAACAGAAAAGCAAATATATGCTCCCTGTCCTGTTGTTTTGTGCAACAGCAAGGGCCTGTTCTCTTTCATCATGGGCTAGGTGAGGTGGTCTTTGTGTGATCACAGTTCCTTGGCCACACAGAAAAACTACATTTCTTAATTTTATTCATTGAAAACCTACATTCATATGATTGAAAAAGCCTACTTTTAAGTTACAAATTGGAGTCATATGTAACAGGGCACTTGTAATCTGTTCTTTCAACTAACATGAGTTTGACTGAGGCACTAAACTTGTAATCTCATTTTTTTTCTGTGCAATTCACTAGCATTTTCCTTACTGGAACCATTCTGTAATATCTGGTCCACAACCAGTATTTTAAATCCAAAATGTGGTCATGTGCAGTTGTGATAAAGGACTGCACTGGGCTAGTGCTGGTTTTGTGTAGTGCCCACAGGAATATACAAAATCTTGTGCAGGTTTATATTCCCAGGCTCCAGACTGCTGGAGACTTGCATACTTTACTGATAGTCTCATTGTTTAGAAGGGGTACTAGATCACTGGAGAAAAGCCAGCGGTAATAGAAAAGGGAAGGAAAAACATCAAAATAAATCTCCTGCAGTGCAATGACCACTATGAAAACTTATCAATGACGTCCTTTAATTAGTAGATAATCATGCCTTGGAATACCTGAATGCAACAAGTTGTTATTGTCATTGTCATAATCCAAAGTAGAGTGGGATATGAAAAGGTAAAGGGTTTATGATATATTTCTTTTTCTAGTCCTGTATTAGTTTGGCCTCATGTTCCTAAAACAATTGGGAGTGACTTCCTTGCCTTCCACATTGAGATCTTTCCTGATAGCTATGTATTTGTTGTTCCCAAAAGTACTAGGAAGTAGACTTTAGTCTTTATCTCTTGGACAACAGCAGCCCTTCCCCCTCTTTTCCCCAGATAAAGTAGTGAGAAGAATTCTGGGGTTGGAGTATATCTAATGCAGTGGTCATCATCTGAGCGCAGATCTATTTCATATCATTTGAATTCTATGTGGTTTCAAAGTGCAATAGGGCCTCAGCATACACCAATTGCAAAGAAATTAATTAAAATGAAATATACTGTGCTGTCCTTTTTCAGCAAGTGGGATCCCAGCGTTTCAGTGTCAACATGCCTCACAAGTTCAGCATTCACAATTACAAAGTGCCCACCTTCTGTGACCACTGTGGTTCATTGCTCTGGGGTCTTTTGAGACAAGGTTTACAATGCAAAGGTAAGGCACCACTTCAGAGCTTTTCTTTTTCATTGTGAATGACTTGCAGACTTGGAAAGGCTTCAAGTCACTGTGTCAGCATGTACAGAAATAAATAGAAAATAAGTAGTGGAGCAATGTAAGGATTTCAGTCATGGCTAGAACATGGTTACACTTTCGGCAGCACCAGTCAGAAATAGATGCAGAGGTCAGACATTAGGAAAGACATTTTACATTCGCTCCTGTGTAGGTTTATTGCCACACAGGATATTAGAAGTTAACAGAAAATTATGAGCATGACAATTTACATACCTTCAGTTTATATGCCTTGTGTGTTTTCAGGTTTGTTAATGTTTTTAAACATCAATATTCCAGCTACTTTTCCCTTTAATAGCATTTTCACAAATTGCTATTTTGTATTGGCTAGAGTAGGTAGAACCAGTCCTGTGTACCCATATCCAGAATATGAGGTATTCTGATGCCCAACTAAATCATCCTTTGTGATGGTCTGCTTATCTGTTTATTTTGTTATGCCTTTGGAATGTTTATATCCATCTCCATAAATACAGAAATCATGTTGTGTACACCTCTCAACAGCAGAAACAAAGAGTCACACATGTATGTGTAAATACACTATCTGTAAAAATACATTCTTTGCAGCGTTTAGGATGACACACATAACCGTAGGTGCGGGTCAGACCTGATGTTTCATGTCACAAGTTGCTGAGCAGCAAGAGAAAGAAGTAAATTTCTTTCATGGCAAAACTATACACAGTGGGACTTAGGAAGTTGAAGCCTTCCCTTGTGATTCCAGCTAGGGAACGGTGAGGAAATGTTAGGCTCTAAATGTTGTTACTTTGGAGCTATTGAAGATTTTGCTCAAATGCTGTTTTAATTACAGTGGCGATGCATTCAGTTAAGACTTTTCAATTAAATCTGGGCTTTTTTTCTCTTTGATTTTTTTTTTTTAACCAGAGCTGTAGTATCTCTCTGCCTAATCTGGGGATATATGAGCTCTCTTTCATATTCTAACTCAAGTACCACACTGTTCATTTGGTCTTAACTGTTATTTCTCATACTGTGTAGCAAATGCATAGAAACAATAGTGCAGAGCGTCTGTGTTGCTTTCTCCATGTTTTTAAAATTATTGCCTATAAAAATGCTATGTTCTCTGCATGAAATCTAGAACTCATCTGAACTGAAAACATCGTTTTCTCTGTGCTTGGTTTTTTCTCTTTAACAAATGCTGTGTGACTGCCTTCTTCAGAGATGTACCTCCTTGCCCAGCGTGATTATTAACACCATGAGAAACATATAACAGATTTGTTCTTCTTCAGGTTTTTTTTTTTTCCACTTATTATTCCTGTGCATCTTCTTGCAAAATATGTTCATAAAGTTGGACTGCACAAAATTTTCCTGCTATTTCAAGCAGTTTGGTTCCTCAATGTCCACTTTTATGGATCTTAGCTCTTTCCCTTGCTGTTGCTGCTGACGTTTTGTCACTGAATATACATTCATTGAAAATATCAGGTTTAGCCATTTCTTTTTTCTCTTCTTATGAGCTGAAACATACTTTAAAAGGAAGGTCACCAGCTTTCTGAGGCATATGGTTATTGCCAGATACAATGCCCGGGGTCTCAGAGGCAAATGTGGTTTTGATTTTTTTTTTTTCTTTAGGGGTTTTAAAATGAAAACTTCGTTGATGAAAAATATAATGAAATGTAACTTTATAAACATACATTTTTATAATTTCATTTTCTCTAAAAAAAAAGTGAAGAATTTGAACAATTGAATATTTATGTAGAATTTAATCACATTTGCGGCTGTACTCTCTTTATACCTTGTTCCACAAGAGGGCACTGAAGTCTCAGATAAAATGTCATTTGCTCCTAAGAAATCCACCCTCCACGAGTTCTAATGGAGTTGTACTCTTGCCTCTGCCCCATAATCTGGAAGCAAACTAACCTTTTCTTCTCTCCTCATAATAATATAATAGTTTCAGGGGATTTAAGGGAAAGCTTAGTAACAGGATTGCCATCTAAATAAAGTAGGTGTTTAACCCTTAATTTTTATTATAACTTAAAGTGCTGTCAGGTTTATGGCCGCCTACATTAGAAGTTAATCTACTTCACTAAAATAGTGCAAGAAGCAATAAGACATGAGGATTTAATGTTTGCTTTCCATAATGGACAGTTAATATCCAAGGTCTGAAGGGCTTTTCTTCTAATTCAAATTAATTTAAGAGTTACAGAATCATTCAATAGTTTCATTTGTTTCTGTGTCTGTTCTGCGCACTATATGAAAATGCTATTCTACATTATCATATCAGAAGAATGACAGTCAGATTAATAACTTTATATTAGCATTGAAGTATACCTTCAAATCCAGCTGAGTATTTTCCTACTGAGATTGTATTTATTTGAAAAAGTTATTGATAGGTCCAATAAGATCTGATTTAGGTTAGGCAGATGCATGCCAAGGCAGTATTTAATTTACTGTATTACTTTGCATTTCATTGCAGTTTGCAAGATGAATGTACATCGACGCTGTGAAACAAATGTGGCACCAAACTGTGGAGTGGATGCTAGAGGCATAGCTAAAGTTCTTGCAGATCTTGGAGTCACTCCAGATAAGATCACTAATAGTGGGCAGAGGAGGAAAAAGGTAATTTTACTATGTGTTGTCACATTAAAAAAATCAGATAATTATGACTGTATTGTAACTTTATTAGTTGGGGTTGAGTCCTACTCCAATGACTTGCACTGTAATTATTTTATACCTCAGTACTGACCTAAGACTCAGAGTTTTGTTTTGTGAGTATAAATCATCTATTCTAAACTTTGATATGAAATTTATTTTGACCTGGCACAACATTGCAGATCTCGAGTCTGTAATTTCTGGAAGGATTTCCACTTTTTAATTTTGAGGAAGGAAATTTGACAGATGATATCTGGCAACAGTTAAAAATATAGATGTTATGGCATTGAGCATGTTATGGCTCAGAATTGGCACTGAGTAATTGATTGATTGGTTGGCAGACAGCATCACTCCACAGTGTCATAAATGTTGATAAACAAGCAATGTGCTGATTGTCATGAAGAGATGTTTGCCAGGTGACTGTTCTGGAGTTATCATACCTTTTGTAGGAATAACCAGGCTGTTCTAGAAATAAAATGCATAGGTCACCCCAAGAACATCCAAAACTGATGAAGTTATACCTGAGTGATGATGTGTGTCCTGGATGAGAGTGGGCCCACACTTTGTTATCTCGATTTGCATGATTGTCACAACAGACCCATCAGTCTCACAGAAATAGGCAATTTGTGCCATAATTTCTTTAAACATTGACAGTTGCTGCTGTTCATTTTCCTGCATATTGCACACTGGGATCTCCTGCACACTGTTTTAAAGTGTTGCAGAAACTTAGGGAACTCAAGAATGAATTAATTGTTCTGACACTCCTGGGAAAAGGTGTTGTCATGTTGTTACTGCGTGAGTAGTTTGCAGTGCTTGCTGATACATGTTATAGTTAAATGTATTTACTGATAAATTTGAATAGACTCACAGTGGCTTCTCAAAACTTTCCCACTCCCTGGGTATGTACACTACGTTTATTTCATCTTAAGAACCTGTTTTTCTTTCAGTTACCTGATCTTTCTCTGTATGTATTATGGCTTCCATTTCGTGTGATGCCATCTACTGTATGGCTGAGGTTCTGCCAGTGAGAATCCACAGGGGTAGAAGATCTTCACTTTCCTTCATAATTCTACTTTTGAACTGAAGTTGTTGAATTAAATTTCCTCATGGCACAGGAAGATCACAGCTGAGTACCCCTTTTGGAATTGTTCTTAGCTAATTGCAGGTGCAGAGACTCAACCACCAGTTCCGGGATGTGCGTCATCAGAAGAAGATAGGTCGAAATCAGCACCAACATCTCCATGTGATCAAGGTCAAACAAATCTTTTTATTTCCTATCTAACGTGTTTTGTCACACATTTTCCGGGAGTAAGAAAAAAAATAAAAATCTATGATTATGAGCTTCTGTAGATGCGAATCAACAAAGCAGTTACCACTAGAAATCGAATCATTGAAAGTTATGAAGTGTAAAATCTTTTTAAAAAAGTCCTGCTTCTCATTTAATTTAAATCTGTGAAATTAGGTGACATTTAAAGGGAAAATTATAAAACTGTCATTTTAAGATGTATTAAGTTTACTACATGGGCCCTTGTCAACAAAATATATTTATTCAGGTAGTTTATATACTCTGTTGTAACACTGGAAAATATTTTAAATAGTAACACAGAACTTGGGAGAAAGAGCCTTTATTTACCTGAAAACCCATCTGTTAGTAAGTTTTTGAGATAAAAATGGCTCCTTGTAATTCCATGTTAAACATTTGTAATAATAAAAACTGCATCCAGACAGGCTGTGCTAGCATGTCCGTGTGGTCTCTAGAGGCTTCTTAAAACCATGTTTCCTTTCAGCAATTTATTTTATGCATAGATTTGGACACAGGCATTTTAATCTTCATTGATATGACCTGATTTCATTGAGCTGAGCAGATTGACAGAATGTGTATGTCAGCAGCATTTTTTGAGTCTGATCTAATTGGTTTTTTTATATTAGAAATCTTTGACCTCCAAAACCAGAACTGACTTAAATTTGGCAACCTTTTGGTTTCACAAACATTGTTCTCATAAAATCATGATTTTAAAAAATATCTGATTTTTTGTTTAAAATAAGAACAAAAAGTTTGTCCAAATTCTCTCTTTAATTTCACCTTTGTAGCTGTCCAGTAAAGTTGTTGCTTCCAAGGCCCTCAGGCAGTGCCATGCAGGAGCTCGGGGCAGACCCTGAGGACTGCTAGTCACCAGGACTCTCTGTATTTAATACTGAGAAACCTTCAGAACCATTTAGCAGATCTACACAATTGCTGCTTGAAGCAGCCCTAGGAAGTTGTCAAACACTTTATTGGCAGGCTGTGATAACAGCTGGAGCTGAATAAGATGCTCCATTCATGTTGACTTCAAGGACTGGGATGCCCAACTATCCTTTGAACTTTTGAAGACACAGCTCTAAAATACTTAAGCAGGAAGATGAGTAAGTGCTACAGGAAGATAGGGATATTCAAAACAAAGTACTTCTCTGTGGTGCAGGAACACCCAAAGTCTCTAGAACAACTATTTGGCTACTATTCTGACTTATCTTTCAAGTTTTGGATCTGTCATTCTCTTAAGTTCATTTTAAAAGGCCACCCTTCCTGTTAGAGCAGGGGTTTGGCTGATTACTGTAAGGTGGAGAAGCAGTTTGCTAAATATGTATTCTAAAGCACAGAATGCTCTAAAACACAGCATTCAGAGATGATGAATGTCCCTCCTCACTGTGATACAGACTAACAAAGGTTGGTTGTCAGAGGGTTGGCTAAAACTAACTTTTCCTCACATTTCCACAGAAATCAAAGAGCTGGAAAACAACATTAGGAAAGCATTATCTTTTGACAATCGGGGAGAGGAGCACAGAGCAACAGCCACAACGTCAACAGACAACCAGCTTAACAAACCTGGGGAGAATGGTGAAAATGGGGAGGTCAAACAGGCCCAGAGCAAGCGAATAGGTCTTGAAGAGTTCAACTTCATCAAAGTATTAGGAAAAGGCAGCTTTGGCAAGGTGGGTAGCTTTTTTTCCCTCTTTCTTTTTTTAATCTAGTGTTCAGGGGTGGTTTTGACTGTACTGATTTGGAAGTGTTCGTATTGGCATTTATAAAGTGCTTCCAGTCTAGGGGTTTTCTTTCACCCAGCAGATCACAAATATCAGTCTCCTGATGAGCTGGCCTTGTCTGTACTGTAGCTCACTTTGTTTGACCAGGGTCAAGCTTTTTGAAACAAAATGTCAGTGTTTCATTATTTCGGGATTTGGCTGATGAAGACACACAGACATGCAGTTACATACTGTTCAACAAAGTTGCTTGTGGCCAAGCAGGAAAAATCAGGCCAGGAATAATGCTGTGGGGTTAATTCACTTTCCCGATAATTCTCAGTTCAAGTTTACTTATTTCACAGAACATTGTGTGTGTTTGTTTTTCCTCAGTGGGTGTGTTCAGTGCTGGAGGAAGCAGAACTGAAGCGTTTCCACTCAGATATGACAGGGTTTAGACAGCTGCTCAAAATACAGCGTAAGCAGCAGAGATGTAACTGAGAAGAGACCTTCACACAGTGGGGAATTGGTGAGGGTGGAACGGGCATTGCTCTGTTTACAGGGCTCATAGGTTTTCTTTCCACACTACTGTGCACCATGGAATCAAAGAGGTGGACTGAAATATGAATCTGTTTCAGAAGTACACTCTTCCTTCCTTGATATTACGGGAACTTCACATGCAGGGGAACAGGGCTGAAGCAGTTCTTTTGTGTCCCTGTTTTCTAATCCTTTCTCTGAAGATTATCCTGGCTCCAAGCCAGACCTGACCTTAAACAGAATATAGGGCCTGAACCTTAAACAATAGTAGTAGTTAAAATCAACAACTTGAAAGCAGCTGGAATGGTAACTTTGGATTGTATACAAAGTCCATCACACTCAAATCTCACTACCAGAAGTAGGAGATAAAAGTGGGAAATAAATTTCTGTTTTACATCAGCTTCCTTCCTTGTTTAGTTTTGGAGACCTCACTAATAGGTACTCATTAAATTTCTTAACTAACAAACAGAACAGCTATCTTCTGTTTCAAATTTAAAGAATACCAGAGGTATATGCTTCTGAAATTAAGTATTTTATTTTATAAACTACAGCTTCATTTAGGCAAGTATGGAACTGTCTTTCTATTTTCAGTGCAGTCAAACTCAAATGAAACCCTGCATTTATGGCATCTGTTGTTCATTTGTAAAAAGCATTTTTCTTTTTCTTTGGTTTAGGTAATGTTAGCTGAGCTAAAGGGAAAAGATGAAGTATATGCAGTGAAAGTCTTGAAGAAAGATGTCATACTCCAAGATGATGACGTAGACTGTACAATGACAGAAAAGAGAATTCTGGCATTAGCACGGAAACATCCGTATTTAACACAACTTTACTGCTGCTTCCAGACAAAGGTAAGCTACATGAGTTTTTGACCAGCTTCTGCCCAAGGAATAACACTGACTGTTTCCAGACTGAAAGAAAACAAAAAGTGGCACAATATTTTGAAAGTATTTCTAGTAAGTTTTCAGGATTTCAGTGGTATTGTACAGGAGTACTGGCTGCTGTTAAAAAGCATAACTACTATTACCTTGTAAGTACCAGGAGATGGCAGTAAATGAGTTAAAAAATGTTTAAAATCCACATGCATAAAATACACAAAAATGGCCCCTACTGAGGAGGCTTGGCACCTACTGAGGTGCCATTTTCTATTTCTTTGGTAAATTAATAGGATGTATCATTTGTTGAATTAAGGACAAATGTTTTTAACATCCAGTGTGCAAAAGTTGTGTGTAGAATTGCAGAAAAGCTCTGACTAAAAGATCTTCTAACAAAGTTGTCAGCAGAGATAAATAGTGCAGTGGGAAAGCCATAGGAAAATAGCTAGTCAGATCAAGATTATAGTGGTTTGAATATTGAAACAACAAACAATTAATGGGATTATATAGTTCTTAAAATAGTAAAAATGTGCTAGCATTTTATCTGCTTTGAAGTTCACACAAAGCAGTGGCCCAGGACGGCATCCACATACATCTGTGGAGGGTGATTCACATTCAGACTTTTACTGTATGTGTGAACATACTCTTAAAATGTTTTAACATGTTGTTTTTAAAATTTATACCTAGAATTAAGCATGCCATTTCAGATGAAAGAAGTGATTAAAAGATTGTAGTGGGGTGGGGTATAAACTCTGTGAACAGAGAGGGACCTTAAGGTCTGAGTGCACGCCTTGGAGTGTAAATAAATGTATCAGCAGCTGATGTGAATCATATGTCAGAACATTGGTAAAGATCAGTTGTATATTAAGTAAATTATGACAGAAGATTCTTCTGCTACTCCTCTGATTTCCTGGAGATTCCTTTCCTTTTGTATTTTTGGTCTGCTCTTTTGTACCAAGATTTCTGCCTTCCCCCCTGCTCTCCAAAGCCATTCATCAAAGATACTCAGGAGTTCGTCCCACTGTCTTCTCTCTTCCCAGATCTCTTAACAGAGGGAAGCTAGTTTGCGGCTTTTCTTGAGCTTAGAGGAACACATACTGAAGTGGTTTATAGTTACAAGTCATAGCCTAGTGTCTCTTATCAAACTAGATCAAAACTAGACCTAGATATACCTAATCAAATTAAAAATCTATAGTTGAAAAATTGAAGGATTTTCTTGAGCATGTCCTATGAAAAATTTACAAATAATTCTTTTTAAAGGAACGAATATACCAATATATGAAAAAGCAAAAGCAGTACACCTGCTAAAAGTACACATTACTTATGAATGGCACAAATGAAAATTCACCCAGCAAATTAGTGACTGAATGATTTTCTCAGATTCAGTAGAAAAACTGGTAGAAAAACTTGCTTGAACAAACATATTCTGTGGTTAAAATAGCTTCATTGAGACAAAGACTGTAGTACAATAGGTTTTAAGAGTGTTTCACAGCAGTGTATAGTTACTGACGCTATTGTGCGCCATGCCATGGCGGCTGTACTTTCCAGAACTGGTCCCTGGAGTGATTGTGCTGGAATTAAATTCTGCATTTCAAGTAAAGCATATTTGTCGTATACACCCTGACTTAATGGGGAGATTGACTCAGTATTCATTGTCAAAGCACTCAGAGGTTGTCTTTATGTAAAGAGATTACTTGCTTTGCTCCTCTTCCACAAAAATGCAGATGCAGAAGTTTGACTTTATGTGCTGCAGTGTTTTCCTTCAGTAATCAGCTGAAGACACTGCAGAAAAGTTACCTAATATGCTCTTTACAGTAAGCACATTTCAGTATTATTTATTTTTTACATGAAGCAGACTTTTCATTAGTGTTACTTACTAAACAAATCTATAATTATCATGACAACTAAGAGATAATATTTTAAATTATTTTGGAATTCAGAAATTGTGCCAAATAATGCCTAACAACAACATACATTATACACTAATGTGGTTTTAGCCTATATATCTAATTTCTTTTTAAAATTCCATCTAGCTTCCTTACTTTAAAGAAATATTCTTGGGGCTGATATTTCTCATGTTCCTGCTTAATACAAAAGCAAGCTTTGATCAAATTTGCTTTAAGCCCATCAAAAAATGAGCCACCACTGCCCCCTGCCCTCATCAATATTTTATCTCTATTTAAAAAAAATATATTAGAGTATTGTACTTCAGGAATAGTTTTGAAATCTTCTTCAGTGATCTTGAAGTTGAGAGAGTTACAAAGCTTGGGGTAAAGTGTGCAAAGCTGATACAGGATGTTTTGTCTGCCATAGTTTGAGGAATGAGCTCCTCGACACAGTCCTACACATCAGAAAGAAGGTAAAATTTACAGGTAGGGCCTCAGCTGGTCTGGGTTTGTATGTGAAAGGAGCTTAACTCTTCTAGTGCAATATATCTTTTAAAATTGTATCACCCTTGGATATTATTTTTTAACGCTCTTATACTATGGCAGCATTTCCCTTCTTGTTTTGCTAGGGTATGGTCAAACCTTCCTAAGGCCTAGTATACAGGGTACAGCATTTTGTAATAACTCACCTTTGCTGATCATCATCTTTGGTTTATTCAGGACTTCATTGTGTAGGTATTGTTTCCTCAATGAAAGTGTTGAGAAAACGTGGGGCATTTTCAGGATTTAATTTTATTCCCATTTTTCCTCATGTATTCTCTTTTCCTGTGTGTTGGTCCCTTGATTTTTCTGGAAGGGGTAACTTATCTGACAGTAAGTTGGTTAATCTGATGCTGCCCAGTTCCCCTCTTCCGTGTCCTCTTGCCTCTAAGCTCGTGCCCCGCTTCAGGGATCAACCATGGAGCAGTATCAACATCAGGTTTTATTGATGATGCTTCTGTCAGGTGGCTGACAAAGGGAATTTAAATGTTCCTAGACATGTTTTCTCTGAAGATATCCTTCTCTTCATTCAGCTGGATGTTTCTGAACTGTGAGAATTAAAGTGCTTTTTATGGAAAGGTCTCGAAAATATAAGTAGCTTCACTTAATTCCTCCTACACCCCTGTCAACTTTCTTCATAAGTACTTAAAATTTTCTAGACCTCTACCCTATGAGATGCATGCACATGTATGTGCACACCCTATAATTTATAATGAATTATCCTAATAAATACTTAAGAAATAAAATGAGGTTTAAATTATTTAAGGTGGTGAAAGCTTTATTATGATAATTCAGTACAAAATTAGAAGACTAGAGAGCTGCTGCTTTTAACATCTGCTGTTTGATTTTTTTTTCTCCAACTTCATAAAATCAGAAAAATTTGAAGATAGTGCTCACCTTCTCTTCTTATAACACTGTGTCCAACAGATGTAGTAGAAAGTATTTTTAGTGCGCAAAAATGTTCCTGTTGAGTGATAGAGTTGCAGAACTTGTAAAGGACCCTTAGTCAACATTATAGCTATTTCTCTTACAGGAAACAAGTAGTTAAATAAAGGGTAGAGAAAGTCAATTAGTACGGGTAAATAGACTTATGCCACCCATAAAAACATTACTCTTCCTTACAGTGTTAAAATCAGTGTCTCTATCCATAGCATAGCTCTGGGGCTGACCTGCAAGGCCATTCACCTCTTTGCTGTGTTCTGGTGTGGTAAGGTAGAGGTTAGCCTTGTGAGGTGGCAGGAGGACATCAGGAAGGGGCTGTAGTGACCCTAGTGTGACTGTGTTGATCCCTAAGCTGTTACATGCTACCTGGTGGCTTACTGCTGCTTTGTCCTAGATTGTGAGTTCTGTCATTCAGGTGTTGTTCCTTTCTGCTGTGTGCACTGTACCTAGCACACTCTGAGTAATGCTACAAGTCTGGTGTTTATAAAGCTGTTATTCTATTTCAGCTGTCATGATGTCCCTTTGTTACTCTGAAAAATCCTTGAACCTCTTTCTGCATCAGACGCCTCTAAAAACCAAGAGTAATTAGTCTTCCTTTCACTATGACTTGTTTATTAAGTGTTTCCAAAAAGGATTTGCAAGTTCAGTGAAAAAGTGTGAAATGGAGTTCCATTTTTAAAGTGATTTATTTTGTAAGAAAGTGTAAAACACAAAAGGAAAAGAGAATCGTCATACTTACGATTTCTTTAAGTCTTCTTGCCTTCTAAGTTAATTTAGGAAGAATCCCTGTAGTATGTTACCAAAACTGTCATTGGTAAGGTTAAATAAAGTCTTATTTCTTTTATGTGTATTTGTACCAAAAAAAAAAA
>PYHW01009916.1:7854411-7896424 GCA_013186435.1 Turdus rufiventris
TTATAATCCATTTTATCTGGTATTCTTGTACTTTTGTTGCTAAGCAGCTAAAGCCATTATACAGATATTGCTATATGGGCCTAATCAGTTTAACACAAGTTTGCATTGCCTTTTATTACTGATTAGTGTCAAATTAGAACTTTTTGGGGCTCAATTCTGTTCATTATTTTCCCTGCTTCAGTGGATTTGTACGTGTGACACAAAAGCCTAAATTAACCCTTGTATTTTTAGCTATTTTAATGCTAAAATATTTTAATATAATCTAAATACAAAATTATTGACAAAGGTTTCTTAAAGATGCATAGAGTGATGTTATTTATACTGTTTCTATTATGGTACTTTTAAAAATATACATTTATACATGTTTATATTCAAATCTAATTTAAATATTTTATTTACCTGTGTTGCTATGTATGCATATACTCAGAATATGTCCAATAGTAACTGGTTTTGAATTCCCAAATACTGGTTTATACAGGCAATTAATAAGAACTTAAAATATGCTGATTCTGAATTTTTCTTCAGCGTATTTCCTGAAGCACTAGAAGTTAGAATAGTATCTGGTGATCTTTCATGTATCATATAGTTAAGAAGTTATATAAATATACATGATTTTGGCAGAATAAGGCTTTTCAGAAATTCATGTCATGTATATGTTAAATTTGGCTTTCCTGGTGACTGCTACCCAGTGTAAATGCACTGACCATGATCACTGCATTGTCTGAAAGTAGACACTATGGTCAGGGGTAGCTGGAACAGTGAAGCTGATGATTAAATACTGTAATCATTGTTTCTGTCACACACACAAGCCCCTGTTTCCAGCATGATGACCCCATTTTGGGAAACTTGCTATTATGCAGCTCAGTTATTGCTAGCTGCTCTTGAAGGATTATTAAAGCCTGGTTAGCTCACTGAAGATTCATTGTTCACATTAGTCCCTTTAGTGTTAAACTTCAAGTCAGGCTGGCAGTGCAGCCAGGCTCATCAAGAGCCCGCAGGAGAAATTACTCCTCCAGCATCAATCAGAAGAGTCTAAATGCTCCTATTTCAGACAGGAAGGATTTTTCTTTTGTGATGTAGCACCCAAACTGAACAGGACTCTTTCACACCCTCTCAAAGCTAGGGCTTGTTCCTAGTGTGCATGTATACAAGTGAGTTCTGCAGCTGCAGCTCCATGGATTGCTTTGCTGTAACCCTGGAATAGTGGCCAGAATTCACTGCAACTGCCAGCATGAAGTAGGTGAGGGCAAGCTGGAGTTTGTGCTGACTTTTTTTTTTTTTTTTTTTTAACCTTGGTCCTCATGCCTGCATATTAGGATTTTAGAGTTAACTGTGTCAGTAGTTCACTGTGTTAATGACATCTTAATGCAGCCAAGCGTAAAAGTCAAAGTCAGGATTTTAATCCTGATCTGATCATGTGCAGACAGGAGGTTTTTGGGATAACAGGTAGAGCTAAGGGCCTTTAAGGTGCTATTTACACATCTCTTGGACAGAGTAACTGGAATTACATCTTAAACACTTGTGATCTTGGGAAAAGTGTTTCTCCAGTTGAGGCATGTTTGAGGGGCGAAATTTTCAGAGTACCTACCCAGATGCTTTGCCAGTAAGTTCCCTGGCAAGTCTGTCTGTCTTGTACACTACCTTTTAGCAGAGGTTAGAGGAGACAGGAATACTGTCATCCGAACAGGGTGAAGGGGTAGCAGACTTTCAAGCTGGAGTAGTCCCCTCACATACTGGGTCCAGAGAATCTCTGTATAATCTTGTACTATGGCTGTGTTAGCATCATTCTTGTTGGTTCCTGATCTGACATTCTTAATCTTACAACTCTTGTGAAAACACAGTACTGTTCCTCACCCAGCAAGGTAATTTAATATTGCTGCTTTAAATGAAATCCTGTGTGTTAAAGCTGTATTGGCTTTCAGTTCGGTTTTGTTTTGGGGCAATGGGAAAGACAAGGGTGGTATCACTTGTGGCAGCATTGCTTGGAAAGAATGTGCCTAACTGGTTTGCAACAGGATCTGTCACTCTGCAGACATGTGCTGTGATCTTCTTTCTGTCCTTCCTCTGCACCAGCATCCTGAGACCATCCTCACAGCTGTTGTAGGTTCCCTCATTTGGACAAAAGAGACCTGAGTACATGAGCCACTGGTCCCTTGTCCAAGCGTCCTTCATGCTTTTATTGTATTTTATGGCCGTAAAACACTATTCAAAATTTGCCTCTAATGGGCTCAGGATTAAAATAAATTTTCAACAATAAAACCTATCTCTAAATAAGTGAAAATGTAGTACTCATATGGGTAGCTGTTGGGATGCCTATTTATGCCAGTTGACTGTTTTAGATCCTATTTAAAGAAAGCCCATAATACACAAGAGATTGTGGGGCAACATTTTATATTGTGTTTGTTAGGTGTTGCTCTTACAAGTAAACAACTAACATACCCCAAGGAAGAGTCAGGAAAAAGGAAACTGCATATAAAATTTGATTCTTCTACAGCTTCTTTTCTAAATGCAGGAAATTATTCTCTTTGGAATTCATTTGGGCACTTTATATAACTTTTTTTTGTAACAACAGTAAACTTAGTAAATTATAATTATACACAAGAGAATTTCACCATGGGAATGAAGTGGAATTTACAAAACATTTGAGTTTGCAACTTTAGTAAAATTTTCATTGTTTATTTTAGCATCTACACAGAGAATTTTGGCATAACATGTCTTCTGCTCTACACACCACAGATGGGCCAAACCTGGGTAGGGTATAGCTTAAAGTATTCTGTATCTCCTCTTCTCAAAACCACACCATCATACTCCTTTTTCATTCTTCATGCCATTTTGTCTCACCTGTGAGTGAGTAGCTTTAGAAAGACCTTTTGATGCAGGGTTTATTCTTGCACAGTTACTGTGGGCTGTGTAAAAGCAGCAATGTCCACAGTCTCATGCTTGGGTGTAGGAAACCTCTCCGTATTCCCACATAAGTGGAGCCCCAGGCCATTCTGTAAGCTGAGAAGTATTCAGCACATGGCTCTGTCTCCATAAATTAATGACAAAGGTGATCTGTAAGGTCAACTCAGCCTTTAAGAAAAGTGTCTCTTAAAGAGGACAGCGAGTGGTGTGTCACTTGTGGTCCTGTGAGTCCACAGTCTCTTCACCAAGGCTGAAATACTGTGTGAAGGGAATATACAGCTTCCACAAACGGTAAGAAACAGTAAACATAAATTTATACAATATGTATAGGTAAAAGTGTGTACCTCACCATTAAGGCTTTCTGATCAGTCATTAAAAAGTAATTGTTCTGAACTGAGGAAACTTGAATAATAAAGACTCCTGCCAAGCCTTGGCTGTGCTTATTAATGCATAGTTCATATCTATGCAAAGAGTGTTTGTGGAATGCTTTCTGAAGGTAAACATACAGACTTAGCTACTTTGATAGTGGAGAGGATAATACCAGCTAGTAGTAAGTCTGCCTATTTCCATAATCTAAGTTGTGACCTAGAGAGATCACCCTATTTTATCCTTTAAAAAGCCAGGAAAGACCCAGTTGCAGCTCTTTCTTACAGTGTATGGGCACCTTGCCAAGCTCACAAGAAGGAAAATTGTCCTTTTAGGTATTTAACTTTCCATTCAGCCTATAGAAGGATGAACAGGATCCATTTCATAAGCTTCTATAAATAAGTTTTCCCAAGAAGCTTCACAGAATCACACAAAATAACTAACTTAGAATACTCTTACTGGTAAGTAATTTCTTGTAAAGTCTCTGTTGGTACTTATTATCTCTTTTCTGTTTTCGGAAACCCAATATTAAAATCACACAGAATTTTGCTACTTAAAACTGCTTCCTGAGTTGTAGGAAAAAACTATGCCCTGAAAATAAAACACACTATTTTCTTCTGTGCTGCTTTACTAATTTCAGAGGATTTAAGATGGCTTAAACGATAGCAGAATTTTGGACAGTGTTTCCTGTTGTCTGATAAATTTATACTTGTGAATTGCCAGGGGTTTCAGCTGTGTGAAGCACATGTTTGCCAAAACTTAATCAAGTTCTGGAAACAGGAAAGTATGGAAAATGAAGCAGATACAATTAATGCATTTAAAGGTCACTGTTGTATTTATACAACTGCAGAAATCCAGACAGTGAAGAGAGGTGTATGAATAATGACTTCCAATAGTTACTGAAAAAACCTTGCCCAGGTAGCTCATGTTTTAAAAACAAAATAAGGTAGTATGTGGGACTTGCACAGATCAGTGGATATTCATAAAGACCTTCATTTTCAGGAAGGGTTCTGAAAACATGTTGAATAGGGAATGTTATATGTAGACTAGGGATTTTGCATATATATTTTAGGCTCTCATTAATTCTATGTGCACAAGTATATTTCACTTGAAATGTGACTTTTAAACCTCTTGCTAGATTCTTTTCATCCTCTTTTGAGAACTGTTTTGCATAAAGGGCCAAAGAAAACACAAAACCAAATTCTGTTCTCGTATGAAGATACATGAGCTGAGCAACCAACAGCATGTCTGGCTCAGTCTCTAACAGTGCCAAAGCAGATGTCCAGGAAGAATGTAAAGCATATCGGGACATTTTTCCACAATACTATCCCAATATCTTGAGACAGACAACTTGGGCATTTCCTGAACCAAAGATGGCAGGTCTGCATCTAATCACACGGCGCTTTGCACATAATATTTTTTGTGGTAGGTGTTAATAGTGAGAAGCTATTTGGAAACATAACTGTTGGTGAATGTTGCATTTTGTTCACCCACGTGCAGTGGAGAAATCCTCTCAATACCACATCTGCAAACAGACAGCCCTATAGTGCAGTATAAATATTTACACTTTTTCTTTTAAGTGGTATTTCTGAAAGTATTGTCTATGCTATTAAAAAATATCAAAATTAAGGTAGCTGCACTGTATTTTCATCATCTCCTAGAGTAGTGAAATAATATGTCTGAGCACCTGGAAATACCAACTATAATACTGAGTGAGGTTTGTCAGATAGAAGAAGCTCAGGATTCCCTGCAGGTATTTCAATATGCATGTCCATAATGTTTATCCATATAGTGCATAGAAAAAATATTATATGTTGTAATGCAGGTAAACAATACATAGTAAATTTGATGGAACACTTCTCAAGTTGCTTTTTCCATTGCTGAGAGGAAAGATACTGAAAGAAAGAGAGAAGTGTTACACTATCTTGTGCTTTCCCGTCAGGAACGTAAGCAGTGAACCACATCTGGCAATGCCATGCCAGAGCCGAAAAGGCATCATGCATAATGCATTAGACTTAATTAAGAAGCATGCCAAAGAGTGATGCCATCCTCTTTCAAATTTTCAGTCTGCAGCGTTTGTTGAATTTCTGAAGTAGAAATCACGCTAGTTGGAAGGGATCCACAGGGATCATCAAGTCCAAATGGAATAAAGCTTTTTTTAAAACTTAATTCAGCCACTTTTTAATACATTAATCTGAGCATTTCTTGAAAAATTTGATTGAGTATACACAACTTTCAGAAGGGAAGACAGGTTTGTTGGATATATTGATGAATATAACATATATATTGATTAATATATTTATGGTCCCATACAGTAGGGGACAAATTTTAAAAGATAAGTTAATTAGAAAGAAATCTCTCTTATTGTATTTTCAGACAATCAAAGAGTAAAAATAAAATAAGGTTTGGCCAGGAAGAGGGTCTGTCTTCAGGACTTTAAAATTCTGTGTAGCTCTGTGGTGTAATTAGCTCCTGGTAAGTCCTTTTTGGTTGCATTGAGATGTGAGAAGCTTGGTGGTCATGTTCCTGAAGTCTCATTTTTTCCACATGTTCTCATGCTTGCAGTATTCAAGAACAAGCCCTTTAATGGCAAGTGCTGTATTGCAACAGCAATAGGAAAGGAAGCTTGCAAAGCTTTTCTAGCATAATGAGAAAGGGGAAGATCATATCTAATGAGATTTCTGGATCAGAAATGAGGGAGTTTTAGATAGTAATCTGAATTTAAAGAGACTTAAACTCACCAAACCTCTGAACTTTTGGAAATTTGCCATGAATCTGTGGGAAAAGTTAGGAAAGAGTTGTTGCTGGGTGATATGCCCAAGGAGATTAACTGCTTTCTACAGTGCTCTTCAATGTGGTATTATTATATTAAACACTCAAAGTGGTTCAAATATCCCTTAGGCTAACATGTAATCTCAGCCACATGTGTAACCCAATATCTGAGTATTGTTTCCCTCTGATGATTTGGGTCTAAGAAGCCACAGGCAGCTCCCTAAAACCTAAATATCACCAAGTTCAGGATTTGATAGCCAATGCAGATTTCATTAAAATTCGTTAACCATTATCTACTAGCACAGTTACCATCCTTCTGTAAATAGCATTGTCAGAAAGGAGGTATATTTACTGGCCTTGTACAGAGAAAAGTAATGTTTTATCCATTAGTGGTGTGTCATTTTTAAAGCTGTTTACATTCTTTGAGGAAATGCGGAAGCTACTACTTGAAGAGGTTAGAGGACATATGAGTTTATGGGTTCTTTTTGAAAACGTTCTTGAAACAAATGCTAAATTAAATTATTCAAGTAATAGCAGAGAGAACATAATGTCTTGGCAAGCTGAATTTATTCTGTTATATTTGAATAAAGAAATCTAAACTCCGGGGGGAAAAAGAGGTTGTCAGATCTTATCATGATACAATGAAGAATTATATAATTTTTCGTCTTACTCTTAAGTTTTGCTTGCAAGTTATTGTCTTTGTCAAGTTACTGATGGTCTCAGATAAGCAGAGTACAACAAAATTATTGGATGGTTGAAGTAGAATGCTTAAAAGGTTAAAAATGTGATAATCTGTTGAGAAAAAGATCTGAGGTTTTAAATTGTTTTTGCTTTTCCTTCTTTTTCCCTGTAAGAATAGATGTCTATTAATTTAAGAAGTAGCAATTTGTGAGCATTCCTTAAAGCTCTCCTTTGAATTGCGTACATCCTTGTCCTGTAGAAACCTTAGGTTATAAACTTCAAAGGAGTCTCATGAAGCCTAGAGGTGAAAGTAGGTGAAATTTTCAAAAAGTCTTTCTCTCTCCTATGGAACTAAAGACATGGGAAATTGTGTCAGTGGAACTGAAGTCTGCTTTGAAATGTTGGGTTAGCACAACCACAAAGTACTGAATGGGAAGGTTCAAATCACTGCTGGTATATTTACTGAATCACAAAGGCTAAGTTCGTGCAAATTGTTCCCACTGCTCTTTTGTTCCTAATTCCAGAGAACATTTTTTAACTATTAATATAGTTTTTCTTAGAATGAAATATTACCCTGGGCTTTGGTTACAGCATATTATATTCCCTGGACATGTTTTAGTCCAGGAACAGTTGTAGAAATGCAACGTAAAACCAGTGGAGCAAACATAAACCATCAGTTCAGCATTTTGTAATCATAGAAAGAAAAATGTATCCCACTGGTGTTCTTGTTCTGCTAAAACATGAGATTTCTTTTTAAATCTGGTCAGTTATCAGACACTGCTTGCATCATTCTGCTTTACTGGCTTGCTGTGTGAGTCTGTAAGTTCAGCTCTTGTGGCCTCTGTGTGGGTTTTGATCCTGAACTAAGAAAGACAAAGACTTTGCCCTCTCTTTGCCTTCACATAACCCCACAACTGCAATAAAAGTAAGATAAATATATTGGGAGTTACTGCATGGGGGGTTTGTTATTTATGTTTAAAATAATTATGTGAGCCTTTCACCTATTTTTTTAATTGAGCAACCTGGTCTAGTGGTAGATGTCCCTGTTCATGGCACAGGGATCAGAACTAGATAATCTGTAAGGTCCTTTCCAGCCCGTTTTTTGATTTTATGGTTTCCTAAAAATGTATTTTTCTAATTATTTTTTTCTTGGTACTGATGACTATGAGCAAGAAGTTGTTTATATATTATAATCTTCAATATGCTGAGAAGTTTTTCTGCTTCAAGGACAGAACACTCGATTTTAAAATTCAATTATAAATAAATAAATTTTAAAACCTGAAATTAGAAAAAATAAATATGATCATGCTTCTTTCCAACTTACAGAGTGAAATTATTTAATTAACGATAGAAAGAAAAACAGCCTGTTTTTTTTATAAAATCTCAAATTTAAATACATTTGTCCACCAGAAAGGATGAAGAGAGTATGTGTCAGCAATCCCAGATACTACTAGGGGGTCTTTTTAGAAATTCACCAAAACCTGTTACAGGTGGTCTTACAAAATTTTTTATTGCCATCCTTTGCGTTATCCAAAGAGAATGTGTTATTCATGCATTATTAAAGGAAAGGCATTTTGCCTTAACTTTGCATATGTGGTGAAAAAGTTCCTGAGAGGAATTTCCTGTGTCTTCTTGAACTATTATGAAGCTGCCATCACTCCACTGTTTGTTGTAAATACCACTGACATTTTCATAGCTGATGCTTGTAATCTCACCAAGGCACCAGCCATTTCTGCTTTTTTTCTTATATAAAAGGCCATCGAACCTACTTTAAAACTTGCTGTTGCTCTACAGGTGGGATTTTTGACAGTTAAGGAACAAAACTGAGTCTATAGATAGTCTTCCTTTTTACTTACTGCTTATCAAAACATGTAATTATTTTTGCATATTTGCAAAAATGCAAAATTTATATGTTCTTTATAGTCAGCCTTGATATTGAGAAAAGGGTGCTGAAAACTCTGTTTAAAGCCATATATTAAAAATACAGTTTGCAGTCCTTACATTATTCTTATTTGCATGGAACAATAAATTGATTCTACAGAATTTGAAGCTGGAATTGTGATTTGATCCAGAACTCATGGAATTAATTTTGCTTTTGATTAGGCTCACAAAGATGAAAGCAGGATACTGTGTGATGACACTATATAGATTTTGAGAGTGTCCTATAACATTTTACTGATGCAGTGTGCCACCTGATGAGAATGTTTATGGAAGGAATACTGAAAATTACTCAGCCTGTGTCTGACAGGCAGGTGTAAGTCACTGAAAACTTTTGTCAGGATATTGCCCAAGTTGTGTGGCACGGGGAAATCAGGTTTTGTTTGTATGTTTTAATAGTGACGACCTTTAATTTAATAAAGCTGAAAAAGTGAAATTAACTGTTGAGGGGAGGAAAATAGAAGGAAAAAATGTTTTATCTGTTTGTACAGAAATGAAAGACTTTTTATTCCAGGCTGATGGAACACTGACCAATTAAAATTGCAGCGTAATGCTATGTGCACACTGATCTGAGCCTGGGATGCTGCTGGAGGATGAGGATGTCTTGCCCTCTGCTCCCCCTTGCTGGGTCTGTCCAGTCTTGCCATTGTATCTGATTCCAGCAAGCCCTTGTATGGATGAGTTGAGTCGGTTTTCTGCTAGAGCTGAAAACTGAAGTAGCAAAAATAATCTGGGTGTCATCAAGGAACTCTAACCTGCCTGATACTCACTGGTGCCTGTGAGGCAGCAAGCGTGGAGAGGCTGTCACTTTGCTCAGTGGCAGTTCACTGCTGGGACAGCAAGCAACTGAGAAATCCCATGTAACTCTGCCTGTCTGTGCAGCAATGGATTTTCTTCTTAAAAGAGTAGAAAGAAAATTTGAACTGCAGGTTTTTCACAGTGCTGTTTTGTGGCTGTAATCACCTTAGTAGTGATCCTAAATTCTTTATTCTCATGATTGCTATTAAGTTGCTCATGAGAATGGAAAACAAGATTTGTGGGTCAGTTTTGATCCTTTTGAAGATAATGGTTATATTCCCCCTGACTTCAGAAGGGTCAGAAATTTTAGCCTTCTTATTTTTTGCTGTGTCCAGAAAGAAGTATGTGTTGCAGATGAGATGTGTCATTTTGTCATCTGTTAGAAATTCAGCTTTTGGCACTGCAGCTGTGCGAGCAGCATGTGCAGTTGCTGTTTGGTTTCTGGGTTTTTGTGGATTTTTTTTCATTTTGTTTGTTGATCTAGTGTTTGCAGTCAATGAAGCCTCAGTAGTAGCTGTTACACATAAATTTATTAGAGTCTTAAGGTGACATGCTGTCATTTTCCATGTCTGTCTTTGGAATAATTGTTTCACTTCTGCACAGCATTAGATTATGAGATTAGGCGGTATGTTACCTATGCAGCAGAGGGTTTATAATGGTTGATCCCAAATGGAATGTAAAATAGCTGAACATGCTTATTTAAAGGACAGGGTAAAAAATGGCCAGTAGATTTCTCTGTATGAAATGCAGCATTTAATTTGAAGAACAGCTAGAGATTGCAGAGCATTTGTAGAATTATATACACTGGTGTTAGCATTCTCCAGACACATCGATCTTTTGGGAACTTGTTCATCCTTGTGTCTTTTCTTCAGGCGATTTTTCCTGAACTTTCTCAGATATCCCCTGTGACTGCCTGTCACTATCTTCTCACAGCTTCTAGGCAGGATCAGCCCTGCTCTCTGACCACTGCTCTGCTTTGCATCACTGCCAAGTGCATGGCTGCTGGTTTGAAGTCTGCAGTCTTGACATCCTGTGTTTGAACAAGACCTGACTCAGTCAGATAGATACAAGTCTTAACCTGCTGGCTACGCTTACTTGGTGCCTTACTCACTGCTGCAGTAGTTTGGGGCATGAAATGAGTAATCCAAGAAAGTTGAATAGGCAAAGTTATTTGAAAGGCATGCACAGGAGAGTTTGCCATGGATATTTTGACTGTGTCATGAGATTGTATTTGTACACACTCTTGCAACTTCTTGAAACGGTTTCTGCTTCCTGTTCAGGGCACTGTGCTTCAGGAGACAGAATCAGGTTAACCTGTCACTGTTTTTCTGGCCAAGCCATGTGTATAAAACATGCGCAATAAAATGTTCTGTGCACTCAAAGGACATACACTTTTTCTAAAATATGTTTCTGTCCTGGTAGTTCAGTGTTCATCCAGCTTCACCTATGTACACATTAGTTATTTCCATAAATCTTTTTTTTAATATGTCTGCAGTAATTTTAAAATTAGGAACTACCTCAAGAAGTTTGCCCTTCTATTTCTTTTTTTAATTTCCCCAAAAGCTTGACTTTTCTTCTTAAGTTGATTTGAATTTTCACATATATATCTTTGTGATTAAAACTACATTCACATTTCAGATGAAAGCTAGATCCGCTGCAATGATTTAAAATGTGGTTCTACTTAAATTCATTAATAAGTGCTAATACAAAAAATTTTTTTAATGTTTCTGTTTAACCAAATACTAGAGAAATAGTTCAAATGCCACATAAAAGTGCTTTGGACTGCAGAAAACCCCACTGAATCTCTTTGGCACTGGGAAGAAGACAGCTCAGTGTTGAAGGCTTATGACTGATGATGCATGGAAATGATACCTGCTGGTCATCGTGTAGCAAGAAGAGAGTCCCTGCAGGTGTCCATGGGGTTACTTTTCCATGTTACAACACTGGTGTATTTTTAAGGCAGAGAGAAATTATCTGTGTGAAGAAAATTATGGGGAGTGTGTTATATCTATGAGCAGTTCATTTCAGCAGAAAGACTCCTTTCCTTTTGCTGGAAACCAACACATGCTGGAGGCTAGGTGATTTCAGTTTTCTTCCAGCTTTCAAACCACAGAGTCTTTTAGCTTCCTATTTCCAGCACTCAGTATGTTTAAGTAAATATTAAGCTCTATCTTCAGACAACTTTCAAGATCTTTGAAACTATTGATTCACATGAATTCAGTGTGGTTCAGTGAACTTTGTGTACATCAAAGTTGTCTCTGTAAGAAGTTCCTTAGGAAGGTTTTTCCCCTAAGGATTCCTGTAAATTTCTTAGACCTATGCCATTCCATATAATTACTTTAAATGTAGATACCACAGGCATTTTGAGTCAGGCTTGCTAACAGAAATTTTTTTGGGTTTTTTTTTAATCCATTTTTGCTTTTCCTTAATGTGCACCTCAGTACTCTTGCTGATCCCTGTTAAAGGTGCTTGTTAAGAGCAAAATTTTGTCTCGTAGATGTTGAACTGACTGTGGTTTAAAGAAAAAAATTCTAGGTTTGCACTTTTAATGACCCAAACTTTCATTCATCATAGAATTCTGTGCTTAATCTGTTCTAGGATCTCTGCCATAATCTTATCGCTTTAATTATAGTCCCCAAAAATGCAAAAAATGTTATATAACTCTTTCTGAACTTGTTTGGGCTTCTTATAGACATGCTTATGTGGCAGGAAAAACATTATGCAGTCCAACCGTGGCATAGGGTCATGCAAGCAACAGTTAGGATTTGATTCTCTGAAAAGAAACTTGCAGAGATACTCAGTTGACAAGAAATACACAAAGAATAGTTTCAGCATGGTTCTCTGAAAAATGCAGACTTCCAAAAACTGGAGTTGAGTAAATTTCCCTTTGTCAAATAGAAGTTATTGTGAACTTTCTGGGTTTTTTTCTAATGTGGTCAGAGTCTAACAGATTAAATGTGTGTGCCAAAAAATGACTTGCATAATCCTTTATCTGTAAGTTAGAAAATTGTCAGTTCATTGTTTTCCTTTAGAGCTAAAAACCATTTGGCATTTGTGCATGTTGTAAAAATCTATGTGTGCGTGTGTTACTCAGCTAGAATCAGAATTGCTTTCTGTATTTGCACAAAGGGTGTTTGAATTTCCTTTTTTGGGGTCCATGAAAGAAGGAAAAGGTTTGTTATTAATATTGTCATAATGCTAAAGGCAAGAAAAAAATAGGAAGAACTGTTTTTATTTTCAGTTAACATATTCTTTGTTTGTGTATTAAAGGTCTGTAAAGGCAATTTTGTAAAGACTACTGACCTTTTGAATTGTTCATTAACCCTATTTGTTAAGTTCCTTTGTTGATTTTGCACATGCTTTTTCCATGTCCTCAGACTCAATTTTATTTTAAATCTGTCATATTTTAACTTCTTCTTTTTTTTTTTTTTTTAATATCAAATAGCAGGTCATAAAATCATACTAAAATTTAGGCTTAGAAGGGACCATTCCACTCATCATGCATTCATATGCACCACACAGGAACATGCACACTGAAAAGCAGTGACTGATCAGCTTGATCAGTCTGCCCAGAGCCACAGCCTCTCACTTTGTTAGCACCAGCAAATAAGTCAGGGCATTTGCAAAACTTTTTTTGCTGGGAGCATAATGAAAGCAGTTTATGTAGGATTAGCCTTAAGAGGTATGTTGAAGCATTCTAAGAAATCCCATGGCGTACCAGAAACATGTTGGCTGCTGAATAATTTCACAGAAATGCTATGTAACTGTAGATATTTCTGTTAACACAAATATCACAGACAGCAGTGTCAAAATGAGACCCACGTATGAGCATTTTTACTGTTCATCAGAACTACTGGAAAACATGGCATGTGTGTTAGACCAGATCAGTCACTCTTGGTGAATAACACGTATGTTTTACAACCTCAGAAATTGTCTGGACTCAAAAGATAAATGTCAGAGCTGCCATTAAGCCGGCACCACTGTCACATTAATTTGTAACTCTTTTAAAATCTATTGTGTGACTATGAACTCCACATTTATAATGTACAGGACACAAAACTTGTTGATATTTAGGAACAGCCTGCTTGAATGGGTATATTGGTTATTTTAGTAGATATCCAGACTTCCAGTCCTTGTGTGTTTTGTCTTTGAAGTTTCTGGATTACAGTCAAGAATAATCTGGGCATTTTGAGGGGTAAGTCACATTTTAATTTTTATAATGGGAACTGCTTGTGTAACTTCTTGACTTTGATGGTTGCTACGTCAGAGTTTTATTGAAGATCACAGTAACACAGAAAACTATTGTTTTATTTCCCCTTTGTTAGAGCTTTAAAAGTCACCCACATATAATTAGTGATAGTGAGCTGCAATACAAGTCACATCCCTGTGTCACCAACAGAAGTTGCCACAGAAGCCCAGGAGCTTCCAGGTTTCTTCTCCAAGGGACTTTCCTGGCCAGTTCTCCAACTGTGCTTCAGTTTGTAATCCTTTTTCCGTTAGTGATTGGTGTCCATCTGGGAAGAGGCTCCATTCAAAAGTAAAAACCTGTCGGTGCAGTTGGCAGTCTCCTCTGAAATGGATTTTTAAGAACTTTGTTGGATAAGGACTGTCAGGAGTTTGGCTACTGCTTTCAGGCTGCAAAGATCATCTTCATTTATTTTTAGAATGTATGTGCACTTTATCTTCTCATATCAGGACTATTTCTTAACAGGCAATCTTTCAGTATTTTTTTACTCTCTTAGTAGTTTTGTTTTGGCTTGGAACATGGAGAAGTAACATGTAGCAGTATTTGGGAAGATCACTCAGGAGTTTGAATTTCTAACCAGCAGCTGTATCTGAATTACTGCCTCTGAGTGGAGAGAGTGACTTCTGAGCTCTTCAAAGCAGCCAGAGCATTCATTTTGTTGCCCTCCAGCCCTGCTTTTTTTCCTTCTATTTTTGATCGACATAAAATAAATGTTGCTGAGGTATCCAAGAGTCCAGGGGGGCTGGGGTGGGGGGGGGGCAGTTTCTCTGAGTGTATCTCCTTACATGGCACTTATCACAATAGTGCTTGTGCTAAAAACATTCCTCTTCTGTGAGGCAGCATCATGATATTTAGCTGCTTTTTATTTCTCAGAAATAATTTTTGCAACACTAAAATTGCTCAAACTCTCGATTTTTCTGAGCAACAGGTTTAGATAGGAAGGGATTCCCGCAATGAACAGCTTCTGGAAACTAAGCTGGCATACAAAGTATCTTAAAGAAGAAGTCATATCTTCGGCTTGTTTTTTTTTTTTTTTCTTCCTCCCTCTCTGCCCAGCCCCTTTTCTGTGCTAGTGAAGGCCTTTGTTATAGCAATGGCCCAGCTGGATGCTACTTCCTCTGCTTAAGTGAAGTTCAAGAAACCAGCTGCTGCTTAAAAGAAAACTGCTTATTGTTAAATTCTCCTTCTTCCCCCTGCCAAGGTTAAACTTGTCCCTTCTCCGTCAGCACCTCCAGTGTAATGTGTCCCCAGATATTGGTGGGCACGCCTTCAAGGACATAAACCCAGTCCCTACCAAACTGTCTGCTGATGAGGCAAAATGATAGACAACAGCTTTTAAAGTTGACCTAATGTTAGCCAGCCACACCAAGATCAGTTTCCCTTCCTTTGGAGGTTTTTTCCTATCCCCAGAGCAGAGCAAGGTGAAATTCAGGACTTTTAGGAAGATACTGATTATAGCTTTCTTACTCTTGGCTGATTCTCTTCACTACTACTGTAATGAGCAATATTTTTCCTTCCTCCATATAAGCCTCTGAAGATTCTGTGTAAAATATTGTACATTAAAAATTTTAATGTAAGAATTTGTATGACAGCTCCCAATGAGTTTTTAGGCCTGTGATTCACTCATACTTGTATCCAGTAGGAAGCCTTTAAATGCTCAGCTTGAAAAGATGAACTCCATAACCTGTTTTCAGAAGCGTATTGCGCAACACTGAGATAAGGTCAGACAGCCAAACACAAGTTTTGGAAAATTCACTGCTGTACTGAGATTTCCTGTAAAATTCAGCTTTCTGAGTATTGAGTATGGTTCATTCCCTAATTCCATGTGCATTTTTATGCCAGGCCATTGCTGTGCTAAAAGAGGAGGTCTCTTTTTCTGTGTCTGTGATAATCAGTGCAATACCTTATTTAGGATACTTTCTCTAAAAAAGTAATTTACGTTATTTCTTTAAGCTTTCCTGTATTAATAAATTGGGGTTCAGAAGAAAATGTAATCATCATATAAGTAAACACTTTCAAGCTGCAGTCTAAAGAGGCAGATGGGGAATAGATCAGGGTATTAAACATGCCTAAATCTGGAATTTCTTGGATTTTGAATCTTTGACTGCTCCTGTAATGCTCTTTTCCATATCCTTGTGTGGGTTTTTTATTTATGAGGGATCTATGTCCTTTTGTATGCATATGTATATTCACAGTGATGGGAAATCAAGCTTAGTCCTTCAGTTCTGAATCCAGCCTTTACTGTTATGTGCAATTTTACTTACTTCAGGGAGGTACATAATGTGGCCCTTGTTTTATTTACTTCTTGTCTTTAAGCAGTTTCACATATATATACTGTTTGTTTTCTCCAGGGAGAGCTATTCCTTGGCTTACCTTGACAGGATTTGCTAAATCTGTTGTGAGTGTCCAGTAAAGTGAAGTCTACAGTATCTGAAACCTACCATATATTTCTTCATCAGAGTGCTTTCAGTAATGTGTGTGCTGTTGTGTGATTAATGGCTCATGATTTGATGACAGAGGAGTTTAAGTGTTATTGTCACATCCTAGTCACATCATCACATCTATTCAGAGACAAGGGAACTGAGAGGTAAAATTAGAGGCTTTTTCCCAGATCTTTTAGTTGGTTGTTTCCAATGGAGAAATGGATACATTTATTTTATACAAGATGCGTGATGTTTCATTATATCCACCGTTGTGTTTTCAAGAGAAACATCTTTCTATGGGTTTTCATAATTAGTAATATGTAACATGAGAAACTTGTGTGACACAGGGCTTGCTGTAAATTTGTAGCACACGTCTTTTACAGTACTATTTGCAGTCCAGGCATCTATCTTGGATTTGTATCTTCTCCTGAGGACACTGTTTCTAAATTCACATCTCTCCTAGAGAATTAGAGAATCACTTTGTATCTCCCATGGAATCCTGAGAATGCTGTCTAAAGTGTTAGTTTAATTTTATCTGTAGAAAACATAAAAAACAAAAAAACAAAAAACCAAACAAACAAACAAAAAAACAAAAAACAAAAAACAACCAAAAAAAACAAACAAAAAAACCCAAAAAACAATCAAACAAACAAACAAAAAAAAGCCCTGTGTTAGAATGTAGCTGATCTGTTTGATCTGTTTTTCTTAACATATTTCTGGAGCTGCATATGAGCTGTACTTGAAAATTGTTAAAACTTGATTTCCTAAAGCCAAGTTCCTAAAAGACAGCTAAGCAAATGTACAAGGGATTGAAAAGTTATGAAAATTCCAGTGTTTGAATCCAGCATGACAGAAATTTAAGTATTGTTTTATATAACTGGATGTTATTTTATACAGAAGGTTTTGTCAGATTAATATTGCATCATAGTGTTGATAATTTGAAGTCAGTTGTCCGAACAAGGCAAATCCAGGTGCAAATTCATCAGAACCTACCACCTTCATATTGTTCTCAGTGACAAAATACATGGATGGCAAAAGTGTTGATGTTATTTTTTTAGCCATTCCCCAGACAATTTCATGAATGGGAAAAAAAAAAGGAATAAATCTATGAAGAAAAGAACTGTGAAATTCAGTAAGAAAGAAATAGTTAAAAAAAAAAAAAAAGTTTGCTGTGATGTATTATCTCAGAGACAAATAGTTTTCAAAATTTATCTGCTAAACTCTCCAGAAAAGAGGCAGCACAGCAAGTGACTCTGTCATGAACACTTCCAGGAATAAGGGAGGATGGCTTTGCAAACAAAATTTAAAGAAAAAGCAAATCTCCATTTTCTATTTACTATTTAAACCCAAAATCACACTTGAAATGCAGTCAGCTCAGTTAAGTGATGGACACCTATTCATAAATAGGTGAATAGTTTCCAATTGCCAGAATTCTGTATAAAGCATGAGCTAGAAATATTGAAATATAGTTCAAATTTTTCTTAATAATGTGCTTGCTGCAGGAGAACTAAACACAGGAAATCAGAGTGAACTCCTCTGGCTCTCACCTGTGAGATTGTCTGCAAGTAGGAATGAATGACATAACTTGTTAGGAAAGATATTTGCCTGATTTTCCATATGGAAGAAAAGTTGGTTCACCTTGCCAGAATGCTGCAGAGCACTTGATGGCTTAATCAGAACTGTTCAGAGAGTGTGTGACACTTGGAGGTTGAATCCCCAAATATGTGATTCCTGGATCATATTGAGAAGAGAAGCAGCAATCAGGATAACATTTCACTTAAATTTTTGCGTGCTTTTCTTGTTTCTGCAGGTTAAACTGATAGTGATGGGATGTGTAGTGTCACCACACACCTCAGTACCACATCACCACACTACTCTCTTCAGTATCTGTGGAAACTTGTATATTAGTTTTCTTCTGCTACACAGAAAGAAGTTGTTTTCTGTTCCGTCTGACCGCATAATTAGTGAAATTTCTTGGGTCTGGGAAATATTGTACTGCAAGTTTATTCCTCAGCTACTTCTCTCCTTCACTCTCTCTTCTCCATTCCAGATGACAAAGAGTCTGCCTCAAAATCCAGCTCTGCTAGGAGAATAAACCTGTTACTGCCTGCAGCTCTCCCCAGATAAATAATATCACAAGGTTACCATTCTTTCAGCAACTGAACTATCTTTTTGTACCAGGAAAAAGAATTTATAGTAAAAGAATCATCTAGTGTTCTCCTAGCTGAGCCAATACTAAGTAGGTATAACTTTATAAATGATCATATGAATCTCAATGAAGTGTCGTAGAATTAGAAGAAATTGAATGTGCTGGGAGGAAAAAACCGAAAACAAGCGTTGTGTTGTCAGAATGCTTAGTTTCAACTTACTGTTTCTAATCTTGCTAGTTTTACACAATTCACTTTTTTGTGATTTTATGTTTTTTGAAGAAAGGTTTTCTTTCTCTTTTGGCTTCAATGAGAATGAAAGGCTTTTAGAGTTTTGTAAAGTTTTAAACAGGTGGAAAAAACAAGGAGTGATTGATTTAGTATAGAATAGAGATGTTCTCGTTCTCTATCCAACGACCAAATCAGAGTATTTTCTCTGGCTAGTTAGAGTAAAAAGAATTATTCATTATCTTGACAGCTTTGCTGCCAGTCCTCATCAATGTAATAAAATTGCAAGCAGTAAAGAAAACAGAAAAAATAATTTTCTTAACCTTCAAAGGAAGTTTCAATTTATGTATTGTATAAAGGCTTGAGTCAGTATTTTGTCCTATTCAGCTTAATGTTTGCACATAGACAATAGTATCAAGTAGCAGTACTATAGCAGTTCACTTGTTCTATGTCCAGTGCTGTTAAACACAATATATCAGCTTCATGGCAGGTCCATGTAATCACAGATCCATTGATTCAAGAGAGTTTTGACTTGCTCATACCACTGAATAGGTTATTTTTTTTATATGAGATCATATTACTAAAAGCTTGCCAAGAACTTAATACCATGTTGGGGTTAGATTTGTAGAAGCTTACTACATCTTGTGACCTCAATTTACTTAAACTTGCATGTTTTCTACTCTGGTTAGACATAAATAAACCAGGGCTGGAACACTACGCAAGCTGCAGAGAGCACAGTGCAGCTCAGGACACTTCCATGGCCACCCCTTTCGGAAGGTTAAGCGCCTTGGCCCTCCAGTAAGCCAAGATCCCTGGCAAAAGTCCAGCAGCTTGTTGTGTTGTGATGGAAAGAAACACTTGGAAGCAACCAATTCACTGTCCAGGATGGTTTGTTTTTTGTTTTTTTTTCAATGAAACAAGACTAAATAAAATAAAAGGGGTAACTTCTAAGCCTTACCAGGGAAAAAGTGGTAAGACTTCTTTTGCTGGTTGACACAGAGTTTAGCAGAAATGACTACTTAAGCCAGGTCCAACCTGTCTCACTGTTAAACCATCATATCCTCTAGTTTCTGTATAATTAAAACTAAGTGGCTTTTTAATCTCTTTTCTTTTTCATCATTTAGTAACAGTAAGCCCTAAATAGCATCTTCCTGGGTTTGGTTTGATTTCCAAACTGTAATAGAATCTCATGTAACAGACCTGAGGAGGTCCGAGATCCATGTTTTGCTTGCTGTGAAGAGGCTGCTTTGAGGCCTTAGAAGGAGCAGGATAAAGAATAACACACTCCTGCAATCACCAGGTGGTGAATGGACCCTTAGTGATTTTTGCCAGACTGCCTTTAGGGCTCCTGAGGAAACCTTTGATATTACACTTAGCCTCTCTTTCTGGCAGGGTGGATTTAACTGAAGTTTGGTGGCTGGAAGAGAAGGGCATCTGCTTTCAGTCACTTGTGGAGCATTATATTGTTGACACTTGGTCAAAATCAACTACTCTGCAGTTTCTATGGTTTATTGATGTGAAGTTTGTGGAATTTAAAGTTTAAAATGTTTAGTAAAAGCGGTTGTTTTGTCACCATTGTCTTGGTAAGAGTAAGACTGCTGTGTCATCAATAAGGATAATATGAAAAGTGCAAAAGGAGCTGATTATTTTAACTCTGATTCCTCGGTAATTTACACTAATTGGGAAATTAACCCCACTGGTGCACTGATTTCAGAAACAAAAAGGACATGGGAAATGAAAAGTCTAAAAAAGGTCCTACAGTAGTAGTAAATTACATATCAAACTTACAGATAGACAGGACATAAAAATGGTGCTTAAGATGACACTCAAATAAAGGACTGTTTCCTGCTTTGAAGTGGAGGGACCATCCTGATTCTGATGGCAACTCTGCTGCAAAGGGCATCTTATGACTGGGCTTGCCAGATAGGGAAGACTTTCCCTGCTGCTGTGCTCTTGAAGAACTTTTAAAATCTCTTCATATTCTGTAGAATTCCAGCATTAATGCTACATGCAAACCCCTGCACACACCCTCAGAAAATGCACATCCCTAAGTGCTGTCTGTGTGCTTGCTCCCAGACTTGCTTCACACTCATAACAACATGCTCAGAGTGATTGGACTAGAAAGAACTTTGAAGCTAGCAAAGCTAAATCATTCTAAAAAATAACTTGTTAAATAGCAATGAAGCTGTTCCTAGCTAAGTAATAACCAGAAATAGCTGTTTCTAGCAGTGGGGTAATAAATGTAGGGAGTGAAAAAAAGGGATGGAAAGCTAGGAGTTTTCTTTCTTACTCTGACGTAGCTTTGTTTTACTTCCTAAACTCTGGCAGCTGAAATAATTTTGTTGTTTTATTAGAAATATGCCTTGTTTGTCTTTAAACTTAGAATGAAAAAAGCCCACTTAATGTGGGAAGGGAAGCAWTTTTTGTGAGTCAGTGTCAACTTTGTTTTCATTGAACAATAAGAAGCTAAAGGTGATCCCATGCTAGAAAAGCAAAATGCATGTATTTAAAAAAATGCTTCAGAAACAAAGGGGCAATTTTTAAATTTTTTTAATATTACTTTATAATATTACATAATTTCCAGTTTCACATATTCTCTTAGAAGGATAATCTTTTACAACCCTAATGTTTCAATACCTCATATGAATCTGTGTAAAATTCCCATTGACATAAATACCTGTACTTTGCAAGACTAATTGGTTTTGTTTGGTTTTGGGGTTTTTTTGTAAACTGGATTTTCTGGTGGGCTTTTTTTTTTTGGTTGGTTAGTTGGTTTTGGTGGAGGGGAGTTTGTAGATTGAAATCAATCTATACCTCCCTAGACATCCCTGGCTTTGTTCCTAGTATTCCAATGTGATCAGAAGATATGTACAGGGAAAAGAGACAGTAAAAATATAAGGTCCTATTGTGCAGTTGAATCTATTCAAATTGTCATTTCAGTCGGTGCAGGGTCTATAAATCCATCTGATTGGAGGCTTGAAACAATAATGAGTTTTATTCACAACATGATATTCTAAAAGAGGTGATTTTTTTTTGTTTTTTTATCCCACTACATTCTTCAAAGCATAGGCTTTTAATGACAGCTTGTGCTTGATCAGTGGAGTTTTTTTCACAATATTTTTACATTTGATCTGAATTGTTGCACATTAGCAGATGTCACAGTTCATTGATAGATGGAGAGGAGAAGGCTTTGTAATTCTTCTACAGGGTTTGAAGGCTTGAAACACACAACTCCTGTTCATTCTTTTCTTTTTAATATTTTCACACTTTGATATTAGTCCATGAATCGTAAATGAAAAATATTCAGAGCCTGACAGCCCAAAACAAGGTAATTTTCAGTCTTTTTTTCCAGAATAAACATGACTCTTATGTTTTAGACTGTCATTCTTTCAAGCTGCTGCAATCATAATTTGAATCCTACTTCAGATTCTTTTTAAATAATTATTATCGTAATATAATTACTCTTCAGGTACATTGCTGCCTTTGCTAGGATACTGATCATTAAGAAAATTCCATTTTCGGAATGTCTTTGTATATGTATGCAAATCACTTAATTTTTTTGCAACCTGGGAGAATATAAAGTGTCTGCCAAGTAAGATCAGTGGTCTGTCTAATCCATTTTGTTGCTACTAACACAATGCAGTAAAAGAGGTTCTTTAGAGTGGGCATAGAAGTGCCACTCTCTGCAGTCTATTCTCTTTATAATCAAGCAGCACCCAGAGCTGTAGAAGGATGTTAAAATATGCCATTCTACCTTTTCCCTTTTAGTATCTGCTTACATACCTGTTGTCCATAAAGGTTTCTAATTCATATTTAGAGTAGCTGGTATAGTCTGCCTCCACAGCTACAGCAGCAAACTCCTGTGAAGAAACACCTTTTTTTGCCCATTTTGCTACTTAACAATGTCCCAGTTCTAACATTGCAGGATTTCATAAGTAGCAGTTCCACATTCATCTCACCATCTTTGTGATGATTTTAATCTCACTCACATTGCTGCACTCCTTTGTGTAGTGGGCTTTCTGCTCTAGGAGTCCTGCACACATTACTGCAACTTATCTTTAGGGTAGAATGGAGTTTACTTTATATAAATACAAGTTTACATTTCCTTTCTTTGAGATGAACAAATAAAATTATTTTTGAAGGGATTTTAATTCTATTATTTACTGAAGTTGTTGAGCAGCATATGTTTATAAACTCCATTAACCACAGACAGGTTCTGAGGTTAATTTGCCCCATCTGTTTGCTTGCATTCTCTGCTTGCACCAGATGGTTGAAAATTTTGTGATGGTAGAAATAGCAAGAGTATAGGGTAAATTGAATGTTTCGCCCTTGTAATTTCTCTCTCTTGTGATTTGAAGCATGTTACATCTTCTATTTAACCTGGAATGAAACTTTTCTGACTTGGATTCATTCTGTCATCTCTTCAAGTATTTTTCAAAAACATCTTTCCTTCTAGATTTGCAAAAGAAGTGGTACCACTTGAGCTATTTCAGTAAATGTCAAAGTAGAAACTTTATTACATTCATGCACATACACATTCCTTTTTCAGTTTATCTTATAGTGCAACACATTCTGCAAATTCCCAATGCATGCATCTTTCTTTTTTATGGACATTCTGCAGAGAAGTAAACTGCCAGGGTATTCTGTAATCATCTTTGATGTTGCAATAAATGCTGTGTTCTCTAAAGCTTTTTAACCTTTAACCAGCTAAAGAACAAATCAAAGAAGGAGTTTTCTAGATAATTTAAAAAGACTATAGACACAGTAGATAAGTTGAAGTCTGTGTTTGCTGTGTATCAAAAGACTTTTCCTCCAAAGGAAGATAGAAATTCATTGAGCAGCTAGCAAAACTTAACTCAATTTAGAGACCTCATAGATAGAATAAATGTATGTTTAAAAGGTGAAAGCATGAATTTATAGGACTGATGTTTTCAGTTAGCCATGCTTCAGTATGCACTGTAGTTGCATGGTGAATATATGCAACCCAAAACCTCCATACACACACTGAACCAAGCAGCAGGTGCAAATCTGATCTTACAAAAGCTTCACCCAAATCAGAAGTCAGTGATGTCCTCATGACATCCCTCTCTGTGTGTGTCCCTGCTCTTTGCTTCAGGGGAAACTTGCTGATCTGTTTTTAAAAGCTACTAACATTTTACTTAGTCTTGGGGGGAGATCAGCTCTCCTCAATCCAGATCAATCTGCAACCTCAGAGGGACTTGCCATCTACCCAGCAATCTGTCTATCCCTCCACTGTCTTTCCTAGAAGCAGCTTGACTAGTAATTAAGTCATGTAAGGGACCACCTGTGCTTCAGAGAGAAAAATCTTTCTGTACCTGCAATTCCTGGGCATCACATTGTGCCAATATTAATTTCCTTCTTTTGAGTGTATAAATTTAATCACCATTGTTTAAATTTGTTCATTTCTTTGGAAATAGGTACCGACTGTCAGTGAGAGTAAGGCTGGGCACTGGGGGCTGAGAGTGATGCTCAGCACATGCCACTTTCACCAGCTAATGCAGACCTGGCTCCAGGGTCCAGATGTGACAAGCAGAGCTGTCTGCTGGTCATGGTGTCCACTGACAGCTCCCAGCAGGGTTGGGGGGGTGAAACAGGGCCAAGGTTCACTTGAGAGCCAGGGCCAGAGGTGCACATCTACACCCCTGGGGCTGATCCAAAATGCAACGTTAAGAGGATGTCCCTCCCCAGGGAACACTGGACAGGGGCACTGGGACCTGGCAGTGCCCTCAGAGCCCTGAGCTCTATCAATTAGCAATTCTATAAAGTGCAAGGATATAAGTGCTACATTGGAGGCTGCAGAAGTTGACAGTGCTCAGCTTAGCTGAGGGTCCCTTGTGGTAGTCTGTCGTGGTCCTCATCTCTTTGTATCAGTTCATGCAGTAGCACTCTATGTTTTGGTCTCTTACTATTTTCTGGATGAATAGGAGATACTGTCCATATATTAGTTAGTTTGATGTAGACATATCTGTTTGAATTTGTATGAATCATGTTTAATGTTAACTTTGTTAGTCTTTATTTGTTGTCATAATTTCGTTCTCCCTTTGTGTTGTGTGGTTTTCTCCTGCATGAGATCAAATCAGAGCATGAAGCACTGAGTCTGTGGGTAGAACAGTGGTGTGTACAAGAGGCACAGGAGAGAGCACATGAAGATTAAGTTTCCCTCTCTGGCAGCTGCTCTATAGCAGAACAGGTTATCTGGTTTCTGCTTAGCAGCAGAGGATTTGCTCAGAACATTTACCCAGGGCAGAATCTCTGTCTGAGCTGCTCTTCATACCGAAGCTGCTCTGTCTCCCCATGACAAGCGAATTTTGGTGTTGTCATGTTTCCACAGCAAGGTTTCAGGAAGAGCCCTGAAAAACTTGACAAACAATGATATATTATCATTATTTAATGAAACCTCCGTTAACAGTTACCTAGGACAGCCTAGGAAAAAAAGGTGATGCATGAGGAGACAAAGAGAGGAGAGTTTTATGTCTGGCCTTGCACTAGCCATGAAGTTAGGAGCTTTGAGTCTCTCTCTTCCTAAATGGCCTGATTCAGTGACAGCTTTGTGTTACCCTGTCTCAACAAAGGTTACACTTCCCAAAGTGTGGATGAGTATCTCTCCTTCCATTGCTGCAGGCAGGGTGCTGAAGCTTGCTCAGTGGGAAGCAAGCTGGGATCTGTAAAAAGTCAGGTATAACATGCAATCCCTGGAGCTCAGTAAAGGGAGCTGATTCCTGAAGCTTCATCAGTGGCCCCAGCATTCAGCAATGACTGCAAGTCAGGTTAGGCAGCAGATACCGTGCAAACACTTTCTCTAATTTTCTTTGTCTATTTGCTGTGCTGTTTCTCCCTCTGCATCCTAATTCTATCCCTTCTTGGCATATATCAAGTAGTGGTGCAGAGAAGCTTGCAGTCTGTATTACTAAGTGCAGTATGAGCAGAAAGTTGGTCTTTCATTTGCTTGTTATGGTATTTTTTGACAAGTAGTAATAATGCATATTTGAGATTTTTTTTTTGTAATATGTCCAGTGTAAAGAACTGAGCTTGAGTTTGAGGAAATTAGCATCAGCATGATAATGTACCTGTAAGAAAAGAGGGGCCCTGAATAAAAATCTGGATTTAGACATTTCTGAATGGGAACATCTCTTAATTTACATCAGAAAATCAACACCTTTATTTTTGCTGTCATAATTATTTTGTTGTGGTTTAGCCAAGTTCCCAAAAAGAAAGTCTCTTTGGTAAAAACAGCAAAACAAACTCTGCTGAGTTTATGTCATGTGAACAGAGACACAGTTACTCAATGCTAATGTCTCTCTTTAAAGTACTCAAAATCCTCAGGAAGGTTTTGTTAGTACAAATGCAACTACTTTTTCTATTCAGAACATCATGTTCAAGTAAGCTCTAGACTTTTAGTTATTTCTGGCATCCAGGGCATAGTTTGTGAACTGATATGACAGTATCTCATATAAATTTTCCATCTGGATGATCACAGTGCAATACAAGTTTCTTGCTGTGTTGTCAAGCTAGAACCAACTGTTGTCACTGGCTGACCTTCGTTTTTAAGTACGTGGGAACATTACTGAAACACTTCACATAATGCAGAAGAGCTGTTTCTCTGTGCTGAGTATCTTTATGTTGCCAAAGACTTCATTCATCTCCTTCTTTTGAAAGGAGCACAGGATTCCCTGTCCTCCCCCATCACAAACTTTTAGAAAGTCAAAGTCAATTCCTTAACACTTAATCTCACAAAGGGTCCTGTAGGAGTCAGTGGCCTGGTCTTATGTACAAAAGTTAGAAAATCAAGTCCTAAAACAAGGCCAGAGAATGTTTTATTGTGCTCTGACATGTAAAATTGCTGAATACAAAATACAGTGTTCTTCTAGTTCATCAGTGAACAATTGTGGGGTTTTCTTCCCTTAGTGCAAAGTGATTGAGTCAGTTGTAACAGTAAGGAGGTATGAGGAACATGCAAAGGAGACTCTGATGGAAACAATAATTATTAGTGACTGTGAAATTATCAGAATAAGAAGTTTATACAGTGACATTGGTAAAAGCTCTCTCTTTAATGCTCATACTTCATTTTCCTAGTTTCATTTGGTTATTCTTTTTCAGGGGAAAAAAATCTTTGGAGGAAGTACAAGTCTTTTCATCCTCCCTCTTTTTTTACTTAGATGGAAATAACAATTTAAAACCAGTTAAGAATATCTGGTAGCAAATGTCTGTAATACATAGAGCATCAGAAATGGAATATCTAGGAATATGTAAAGAAGCTGGCTCTGCTGCATCACAGTTTTTTCAACACTCATTCCACATTACAGGGAAAAAAGTTTGAAAGCTATTGGAGAATTCTGGTTTACTCTTTACTTAGTAAATGCACTAGTGTTCATATCAAGCTCCCATTAGGCAAATTAACTTACAGGATAACATAACAAATGTTTTAATAACTTTTTGTACCTGGTTGCTTTGCCTTCTTTCCTTCTGCATTGTTCAGTACTCTGTTCAAGGGCAAGTAGAATTCTGAGCTGAGAAAAAGAGCAGAGTGAAATCCTGTAATATAAGAAAACTCTTCTTTCACAGTCTGGTGCAACGGCAAGAATTTGTTCTTGCATGAGGAGAGAGGAAATACCTATACATTTATATTTTCTTTCTAAGAAATTCCGAAAACGTAAACTGAAGAAACTAAAGTATAAAATGTCCTCACGTATTTCTGCTGCAGCCTTCTCATATTGGTTCAGTATGCCTGGTCCTAATAGGTGTGACTAGAAGTAATTTCTCAACAGACAGCTTTTAATAGCTTGTATATGGATAGCTCATTGCTAAAGTCGTAGATTTCTCCAGGATCACAACTAGAAGTTGCATAAATCTAAGATGACAAATTCTGCCTTTCAGTCAGCTGACTCTATTCCTAGGAACAAAGAGCACTGTTGCCAGTGTATCATGACTTTGATATAAGGACTTGCCCACTCAGCTGATCACTTCTGGTTGGGTGTTTTGTTTGTTTGTTTTTTTTATTTTTTTTATTTTTTTTGCAATACTGGATAATTTCTGAGAAACTCATTGCGAATGAATGTTTTGTCCTGTCATTTTCATTATCTTCCTTAACTGGGTTCCTTTTCCTTCTGATATCACTGCTGCTGGATCAACTGGCTGCATTCCCCAAAGTGTTCCCTATTAGTTTTGCAGCATCTGTTATGTTTCCCTGTATGCTCAAAGACATAAACTAGATGCCCAAACAGTGTAAGAAAACAGAAATTGCAAAGACAAGGAAAGTACCAGAGTCAGTCTAGGAGCTGAGGAGACACCTAGGACATGTGCCATCTCTGAACTCCTTGGTAGAATATAAACAGGTTAAAAGTTGTCCTTAGAGGTTCTGAGATGGCTTCACAAAATTTATAGTTAGTTCTGTTTGGAAGACAGTATTTATATTTTTCCTATAAGAATCAGAACAAAGGAATATTAATAGCTGCCTGCACATTGTAACATTTTCTGCATAATGACATTTTACAGGCTTGATATAATTTTCTGCCATGTGCATCAGGCCATTAAATGAGAGGTCTTTAAAATTATCTCACCAGAACAGTTCTTTTTTCCAAACAACACCAAAAGAAGATGAGATCAAAGAATTTCATAAAAGGCACTTTTCACAGCTTATCTGTCATCAAATGAAGGTATTAGGGAAATGGCCTGAGAAGCTTTTCCTACTTGATACCCCTTTTGAAGTGACTAGAACTACAAAACATGCCATTTCTGCAGAGGATTCCTGTTGTGTTTCTCCCTTATATGAGAGGAGGAACCATATTCCACCAGCTGGGACCCTTCTGGGGTCCTTGCTCTTGGAGCTTGTTTGGGCTTTCAGGGAGCCGGGAGTGCTACCCAGGGAGTGCCCCCTCCCTGGGCTCACCCTGGAGCTCACAGCTACCAACGCTGCAGCTGGGGGCACACTGAAAGCTTTGCCCCAGCTCCCAGAAAAACCCAGTCACAGCACAACACATATCCATCCAGGGTAATTTGGGGTTGAAGATCTTCCCAAATTTAGAAGTATCTTTGTTCATTTCTAAGGTTAGAAGCTAAGGGATTGAATTGATGAAATGTTAATGTAGATAATTTTTTCAGCATTTTTATTGCATGTTCTTGTCTAGTAAATTCAACATATTACAGTATTAAAAATTTGATCCCGATCTCAACCTCATTTGAGCTAAAGAGAGTCTCACCACTAAGCTCTATAGGTACTGTGTCAGAAAATGAGATGTTATGTTATATTATATTATATGTGTCATATAGAAAGCAGGAGGTATAATAACCATCAGTAACCAAGAAAAACAGAAACCAAAATTGTAATTTTTAATTCTTAATTTCAAGGAGGAAGGAAGTAAAAAAATGAACATTTTTGCCCTCACATGATATTATTTTAGGGTCTTAATATGAAATTTTGTCTATTCAGGCAACTCAGAGGTAGAATTTTATATCATATCCTCAGTGAGTAAAATGAGAGCTCTGTGGAGGAGAGCTGGCTGACAACTCACCTACCTACTATTTCTGTGTGACATTGAATTACTCTAAATTTCATCTTTTTTTTTAGAAAAACAGGATTAATTGCATTTTGGATGAGATTTTCTTTTTACTAGACCCAGTATGAGCCTGATACCCCAGCTAATCCAATGCATAGTAAATTTGGTCCAGATAGTAATCTGACAAAATTCATTATCTGGGAAAACATTAGGAAGACCATATTCAAGATCAGTGTTCATAAATTGCACAGGAAAAAAGTCTGTGTGAGGGAGGTAATGTTCACCTGTGATTCTGACTGGTTGCAGAGGCTAGGTTATAGATTTTATTTACAACCATGCTTTCTCATATTCCAGCATTTATGGTACAGTTGAAGACATGTACATTTCAAAAGTGATACCAATGTCAGAAAATTTTGCTTGCCACACTAATGTGGGATTAGAGTCTTTCAGTAATGGAAACATTCAACTAAACTTTTCTAGAAGTATTAGTGCTGAGGTGATAAACAAAGGGCACATTTTTTGACTCTCAGTGAATTCAGGGCAGACTGGCTTCACTTCTCTTCACACAGTTTTTTTAGAGTATTGCTGGTTATGTCTTTGGAACTGCCATAAATAAAACTTTCTTCTTTAGTGCTGCTCTAGGTAAAATTTAATGGTCCCTTGAACTTTTTTGTGAAGAATAGGTGAGGTCCTGGATAACATTTCCTGCTTTAAACCATTAACTTGATACTTCCATGGTTCTGTGACCTACTGCTTGCACATAATAAGTCCCTCACCCAAGCCAGCCAATTTATCTCAAGATACATAACACTAGCCACGTCTTCCCTGTTGAATAGTACTATGGGATATGTTATGGGCATGAAAAACATGTTAAGAAGCCCATTTTGTTCCACTATCCATGGGTATTCCATAAGAAGACAACATAAATCTCCCATGACAAAAGTGACGTACCAGGACTGGTTTATGGCAGAGATCTCAGACAAACATCTTGCTTAAAAAAAACCCCTTTCCAGCTACTCACATTATAGCTGAGTAAATGCTGCAAGGCAGGTCTTTACAGTAATACTATAAAAAGATTTGAAAATTTCCATATTGATTCCGAAACACTGTCTGAAAACTAATTGCATCTGAAACACTGTCTGAAAACTAATTGCATTTGATTTGTAGCTTTTTCCGGCCATTCACATGGTATGGTATGGCATGACATGGCGTGGCACGGTATGGTATGGTACAGAGAGATTTTTGAGTGTCTCAAGAAAGGCCAGCCTAATCTTGAAACCATTCTCAAGGCTTTAGAAGTGGTTTTTATCCCACAGGCTCTCGAATAACATATCTGAGGTCTCTACAAATAGAATGGAAATATTCTGTAATTGATTCTGTAAAATCAAGGAAAAAACAGAAACCAGTTCTTTTTATAAGAAACAAAGGTGGAAAGCACAGAATTGTTTCTCTAAAGGTATTATATAACCTCCAGCACAGCTAGGAATTAATACTTTGAGTAAGGTTAGAATAAGAACTAACACAAATGATTTGCAGCAGTAAAAGAGCTCTGAGTGGTATCTTCTGCAAGTACTGAAACAGACTGCCAGAGGAGGTGAAGGAGTGCTTATCAGTGGTGATTTTTAAGAGAAGGTGAGTTTATTTTCAGTAACTGATACAATTTTTTGACCCGTGAGACAGGGTATGTTCTAGGAGGAGTATCATTCACGACTGGCTTTTGCTGGTGATGAGGAGACTGAGAAGGGAGCAGGGCATTTCTGGCAGAAATGAGACTCCACTGCAGTGGAATGCAGACAAACCCATTTGCCCTCTGGCAGCCCAGATTAGCAGAGGCTCCTGCTTCTAGGTCTTTGTGGGCCCAATTGAGTCCATTCATCAGGGCTGTTCTGGTTCACTGTTTTAGATCTCTGGCTTATAGTGTCCAGAGACTGCCTTGCATCATTGAAAAGGTTAGTTCCCCTTAGGTTAGGTACAGCTGATCCTGCCTGTCAGCTGTGGGATAAGCTAGATGACCTTGCAAGACTTCTTTAATCCAGTTTTGTGTGGTTCTCTGATTCTCTCTGGTCGGCCTTTTAACTTTGAGGCAATCCTTTCAAGGGCAAAAAAAATGAATTTTAAATTACTGGGCAAAACTGAGTAAAACTGATCAACAAGCCCTAACTATAACAGTACTCACCAGCTTGAGAGAAATTTGGAGTGTCAAGCTGACAAAAAAAAATCCTCTAATACAAAATCTGAACACGTGCATTTTGCGTTAAGTGAAAGATGCAGACATCTCATGTGAAATTTAAGATAGCATTTCCTATGTACAGGTCATTTATTCCAAGAAATACGGAATTCGTAGAAATTGTTCCCTACTTATTTGGAACTCCTTGAAAGCCCTGGTACAAAACAGGAAAAACAACACAATTAGCCCCGAGTATAAACACTGAAATTAGAGACAGATAACATGCCAGTGTCCTGTTGGAGATTGTTACTGTGAACTTCAAAAAGGAATCCCAAGAACAGGAGAGAGCTTCTTATTGCTTTCTTTAGTGTCGTACCTGGTTTTTCTCTTGGATTTATGGTTGTCCCTCCTAAGGTTGGGATTGTGGAAAATGAATCTGCCATCCTGGTTAGTTTTTGTCTCAAAGTGGTGAAGGTTTGCACATAGTTTTGTATGCAGTATTCCTGTGCAATTTCCATCAGAAGCAGGAAATGTTTATTTAAGTTCTGAGGGGTGGGACAGTTGCTGTAGTTTTAGGTAATTTTAAACAAACTGTTTGAGCATCCTGTTTAAATAGAATTAAGTAATCACAGTTTTATGTTAGTTGAAGAAGAATTCCATACATGCAAGACATGAATAAAATATCGTCTTACAGAGCATTCCAAGGTGATATATTTACCTGACTTCTTGAGCAATAGAAGTTGTATGTTTGACTTTTGTTTTGCAACAAGTTTAGTGGCTAGACACATTCCATTATGTAATGCTACTCTGCTAGAATGAGAACTATTTTACATTTACCTGTATTTGATACAGATATTGGTTTCCTTCATACTTTCAGGGGCCTCTGAAGAAATCTAATTCAAATGCAACTTTCTGAAATTGGGAGAAAAATCAGTATTCATACAATGAACTTAATTTAGGGAACTAGTGAGAATCAGCAAGAATTTATTCCCAGCCAGTTGTATAAAAACATAAATGAAGGAAAAAATGGTTGTTGGAGTAGGCTGCTAAGATTTATCAATTGTGAATTTTACTGAGTCCATGTTCACTGCCTTTCCTGAATGATTTTAAGTATTATAAAAGTAGAACTGGAAGACAAAAAACAGTAGTGAAAAGATTTGTTCTCAGACTTGTGCCATGGATGCACAGCTCAGTTTTGAAACTGGGAGATAGATTGCATTATTTATTTTTGTTTTGTAATGTTTCAGTAATGAGGCTGTATATTGGGTCCTTCAGCTGTTAGGACTCATTTGAAAGAGAAAAAAAAAGTTCGTATTCTTCAGATTGATGTGATAATTGTACATGGTTTTATGTCTATCAATGGATTGTCTTTAGACTGCAATTTAATGTTAATGAGATTTTAATTGGAAAACAAACAAAGGACAGACGGGTTAATGACTGATAAAAATTTTTTTAAAGTCTTTTAAGATCTACACAATAATTAATGTAAACAATACATCAAAGTCTTTCCATGCCTAACCTTTCATAGAGGGTTTACGTAGAAGCTTGTTCCTTAACAATGGTATTATTCCACATCTAAACAAGGAATAGACTGCATAGTGTCATCTATTAAATCAGAACTGATTGGCAAGATTATCTGGTCTTACTAGTAGGAAGGTCTTGGTCATTAATCACACCTCCACAAAGAGGAGCTGGATTGAATCTGTTATGTCCTTAGATTTTTATTGATGTCTCTGGAAATGTCCCCTCCTTTTCCCAATTAAAAACATGTACAATATTCCAAATGAAAAGAGATAGAACTATCCAGTGAAACTCAGAACATCTAAACCCAAACAAATATAAAATGGAGGGGAGTGCACATAACACATAGTCAGATAAAAACAAAAAACAGAAATAAAACTAAAAATCAGAGAATGGCAATAATCACAATAAAGCATGAAGTATTAGAAGGATTTACTGTAGAGCAGGGGGTGGCTATTTCAAATGTCAAGAAGATGAAAAATTAAATTGGGACAAAATTAAAGGAATGGAATGAGAGAGATGAAACAAGATTTCTAGTTTAACTAGTAAGTGTACTCCTCCATTTAGTGATAAAGACAAAGACTAGAAAAAAGGTTGCTTTTGGCGTCCATTTTTGATGACACAAAGCATGTAGGACACTCTCAATTAAGAAAGTTTGGAGGTGATTCTCAAATTGTAGAGACATTAAGGCAACTGTTATGCATTCCAGTATAAGAGATTTATGGTCAGAAAATGCTGCAGAAATACAGAGTTGAACTTTTTTTTTTTTCCTAGCTTGTTTATTTCATATCCAGTTTTCTTTTAAAATCACTTATTCATGTACTGTGCTTTTGTTTCCATTTGTTATTTTAAGTATTCTCATTCAACCATATCTTTTGAGAAATTCAAGGAAAAGCAGTATGATTAAGGACTAAAATAAACCCTGAAAAAGAATCAAATTACTTCAGAAAACATATTAGTTTATTTAACTTCAGAAAACATATTAGCTTAATTTGCAGTACTTTTTTGCTTTATTGGTGCCAAGAGAAAATTAATCTGTAATGTCTTTGTTTGTGACTTTGCCTTTTATTTCAGTTTATATAATTAAAGAGTTCCCAGGACTGCTTTACTTTTATTTTATTCATCAAAACATATTTCCCAAATGTTATGAAAACAAAGTTCAAAAATCAGGCAGTCCAAACCAAACCCTTTCAATTTTCTCTTGGAACATGATTGATAATAAAGTCATACCTTGTATCTTATTTTTAACTGAGTAAACATTGTGTAGTCTTTTAATGTATAATTCTTAAGGGTGTTCAATTTATATTCTCATACTCCAGTGTTTGAACAACTCTTGGTGGTACATATAGCAAGATATATATAATCAGGAGTTATACAGATATTTTACTACTAGTGGGAGGATTTCACCCTCTCTGCATTGAACTCAGAGGTCTCATTGAGTCACTGTGTGTGCATACATTATGACAGAAAGGAAGGAGTCAGAGGGTTGGGAACCTGTATCTTGAACATTAACCTTTGATAAAAGATATTGAAAAAAGTTTGAGTGCAAAAATCAAAATAGTGTGTCATTGTTGAGGTTATGGAAATAAAAAAATGGACCTGTCAACCTCAGCTCCTATTTATAAAATATTCTTGAATCTTCTTTTCAAGTAAACGGGAGTCTCAACTGATCACATCATTGTCCTGACCAAAAAGAAAGACCAGAGAGTGCTTTCCAGAAAGTAGCTTCCATAGAGACTTCATATGTTTTATCAAAGAAAAAGATACCTTCTAATGTTGAAATTCTGGTCTGCTGTGCTTGTTCATGTTGCACATCTTACTGTTTACTCCATGCTAGTGGGCTTTCCAAGGCTTACTGTAAACAGAGAACAGAACTTTCAAACTATCTTTTTCCTTTGAATTCTCAGTAGAAAACTGAAATGTTTACTGAGGAAAGCTGGAAAAGTGACTTGAAATATAGACATGTAGCAGAAAAATTCAATAGGAGAACAAATTTAATTACTGAGCCGTTAATTTTGCTTTTAGTAGGTATACTTTTGATGAGATTGTCAAGTAAGCTGCAGAATCTGTCAGAAATACCTTTTCAAATTAAGGATGGGATGTGCACAAAAAGGAAGATATAAAGGAGAGACAGAGAGAGATGATTAATAGATATCAGTGTCCAGTTCAGAGAATACTGCTAAACCTTTTGTTCAGACTGTCTGGGATAAGATACTCTCCTGAAGAGTCCAGGTTAACTTTTTAGTTAGCTAAATTTTTAGTGACCTAAAAAAGACTGGACTACAATAAAGGAACTTGAAGCTTTAACTGAACACAATTTCTGACCTTAATAATCTGCAATTAGTCGTTTAGTGAGTGTCACAAAAAGCATTTGGATCAAACACAGAGTATTTCATATGAGAAAAAAAATCTATGTCTATCCTGACATGTTAGGAAATGGCCCTCATCTATACAGTTGTGTAAATCAGTCTTTTTCTGGTGCTATCACTGTTGGGAGGAGTTGCTCCCAGCTCAATGACAAGTTGAGAGTCACCATTTGGGAGTAAGGCACAGCACCATCACTTCTCATCAGCAATGTTTTCTCCTTGTAGGTGCAGCAAAATGATAGCAGTCTTGGGAATGAGTATGGCTGCTCAGGAGAATGGGATTTGCAGCTTTGTTTTCCTTGTTGATCCCACTCAAGTCCAGACTGTTGACTTTGGAAAGGTTAAAATAGCAGTGTAAGAAAGCTCAATTTCAACAAATTTTAGGAGAAGTTGCTTAAACCAAGTGTTAGTCGTGCTTTCCTCAGCCTGCAGCCCGATGGATTTTGTGCTTGAATGCCTGAACTGTATGCATGTGAGATAATCTTAGGGAAAAACTTGAAAATGCTCTTCAGAGATAGTCTGAGGTGCAACAGCGAGAAGCCTGACAAAGGACAATGCCCACATCTTCTTTGTAGGGATGTTGTATCCTCTTACTTCATGTTCCAGTAGCAGTACAGCTATGCTTTTGACTGACTTCATCACAAACCTGACTGTATTGGTGTTATCCTTAAGCTCTAGCTTCTGAAATCCTAAGACCATCTGAGAACTACCAGATTCTCTTTTAAAAACAAGGCTATAATTCTTACTAGTTCAAAGACAAATCAGTTAAACAGCACAAGGACCCATGTTTTTTGCTTAAAGAAGCAAAGAGGGTGACAGTTAAACCCTACACCAATGTCAGAAAGTCTGCACAATGATTTTGAACATTTCATGTCAATAGTACTGAGCATTACAAAAAGAGCAAAGGCATGGTTCTGAATCCATGCTCTTTGGAGTGTATGATGCAGCCAGAAGTTTTGATACTGTTCTTCAGGGGATTTTCCTTCCTAGGGAATGGTAAGGAAAATGTACCAAAGTCATTAGCAATGTTTTACCAAGGATTTCACTTTCAATGTTTTCACCTGGCTTTCCAAATTTCATCCAGGCCGGCAGTGTCTGTGTTCCCAAGATACAGGAGGAAAGGCACAAAGTTTTTTTCTGCATCCTCTTTCTGTAATCAGCAAAAAGTCAGACAAACATTTCTAGCCTTCTCCAGGAAACATCCCTGATAAGTAAAACTTTTAGGCACTTAATGAGCAGCATTAATGCACACACTTAAGTTCAAGGGTATTTTTAAGTGCTATGTTCTGAGCCTGAGTAGTGCAGTAGATTATAAAAGACAAATGACAAACATTTATGAATTTCTGGATTCATACATGTAAACTATGTAATCTGCAAGCTTGGATTCACTTGGGGGAGGTTAATTAACTTTGATCTTCTGTTGTTTGTCCTTGTCCAAAGCAAAGTCACATCTTGTCTTCTTTCCTTCAACCCAGCACAGCAGACACTAGGAACTAGAGCCAAACTGCAGTGTGACATCAGCGCTGCAGAGAGGTGAAGTCCCATGCTCACACACCTGTGAATCATGTGGCCAGAGAAAGAAATGTCTGTGTCACATTCCAGCAGGATTACCTCCACCTCTAACTAAACTCATGTGCATATAGCTGTAGATAATTAACAGTAAGGAAATAAAGAATGTGGAGTAGGCATTCGCCAAGGGTGAACAGACAAGAAGTTGGGAATTTATGGGTATTAGTACAGACTGGGGAAAAATATGAAAATTTGTGAGAAACATTTAAAATATTTTTTTCTAAATTGTATCAAGTAGATGTGTGTAATTTATTTCCTTATGCCTTTACCTGCATTGCCAGTTTAGATAATAAATGGTTCAAGATGCCAAGCACGGGTTTAATTCACTGATATTTTCAGCTGTATTTCAACACATGCTTAACTTCTGGGTTAATGGTGTGACTGCCTGAGAATCTCAGTTGCTATTCTCAAGGAACATTCATTTCTAGTCCTTCATCATGGAAATAGGTTTGAAAGCATGAATAGGGAAGAGATACTCTTAGAAGAAAATAGAAAGAACATGATACATATTTAAATAACACAATCTTATTTCATTATGAGGGTTTGAGGCAATTAAAAAACCATATATAAGTGTTTGAGATTGGCAGCACTGATTTCTATAGCTTAACAATTCTGAATAATATTTACATTATATGGGGAAGAGTTACTTTGGAGACAAAGTAACTGGTAAGAGAGAAGTGAAGAAAGAAGACTGAAATTTGCCCAGCAGCCTGTCAGTAGTTGACAAAATTGACTTATCTTTTCATGGGTTATTATGGCTAAATTTTCTAATGTTTTTCATGGCTAAATTATAAAATAGAAATAACATCACTTAAGTATCTCTTATTATATGAACTTGATTATAATTCCATATGTATTTGTTGATGGTAGAGTGCGGTGTGTTGTTTAATACAATATTTTGATTGCCTTTTTCTCATTTCTTACTTTGAGACTCTTCTCGTTTTCTTTAGGTTGGGTGGGGTTTGGCTGTCGGCTTTCTCCTTTTTCAGAATCGTAGCATTAGTTTCTTTTTCTTTCTTGAGGTAAATGATCCAGTCATTTGAAGCACAGCTTCAAGCATTCTTTTATGTCACTAAAATAAATTAGCTAAATAGCACTGTTTAATTAATTTCAGGACCGCCTCTTTTTCGTCATGGAATATGTAAATGGAGGAGACCTAATGTTTCAAATCCAGCGCTCACGCAAATTTGACGAACCTCGATCCCGCTTTTATGCTGCAGAGGTCACATCAGCACTCATGTTTCTTCACCAACACGGCGTCATCTACAGGTACTTTTTTTGGTCAAAAATAAAGTATTCTTGGGGCTTTGGGATGGTTTTGGCTGAAATCCTCCATCTCTTGGCAACCAGTTTTAGATTAGCTGTTTGTTCCAATTTGCTTACACAGAACTTTTTTTTGGCTGTTTATCATTGAGAATGTTAACATTTGAATAGCTTCTGCAACAGTCGCCAGCTGTGTGTGCCAGTTTTGTGTTCTAGTCCAAATAAAGTGGGCTTGAAAAAGCTTGGCACAGTGCGACCCAGAGGTGACCTTTCTGCAGATCAGCGCAATCTCTTCACTTTCCTCTCTGTGCCATAGATTTCCTCTGGGTTTCTAACTCCCTGCCACTTCCTGAGTTTGTTTGTCTTAGTTGTCTCCACTCCCATACAATCGGGATGGTCGTTTGCAATGCTTTGCTTATGCCCCTTCCTCTTGACTGTTTGGGTGAAGGCTTAGTCACCAGCAGGAAGTGGCTCTTTGGAGACAATTCTGATTTGCTTTCAAGTGCCCTGCATCTATTTGAACCTCCCCCACTGGTCCCAGTCTCTAATCTTCAACACCCATGCACACACACACACAAAAAGTGCATATTGTTGTGCTGGCATGAAGAATGCATTTAGGGATAGGCTTTATTATTAAAAGTAAGGATTGGCTTTGAAAAATTTCACCCTGATGTTAATGTGTTTATTAAATCCTTTATCTTGTCATTTCACACTTCCTTTCTGTTTTTATTTGTTTTTAGCAGCCTGTTATTACTTGAGATAAATTTGGGCTTACACTAGCAGCATGCTTAACAGGCTTTTGTAATATAAATCTGTCCTGTCTAGTAAAACCTCTTGAGTTCTTCAGATCTAACTGAGCTCTCTTTTTCCCTTGATATCCCTACCTTCTTTCAGATTATCAGGTTTGATTTGAGGTAGTCATCTCAGGGACAGCCAGTCTCAGATTTCGTGAGCAGAAACATCAAGATAAGGATATGAAATTTGTCACATTCCTGTATTCATATAAAGGCAGGTCTTGAGTACTAGAAATCGAGAAGGAAATATTAAATGTTTAGTAACCAGAGTCGAGTGACAAGTTCCATTAGAAGCGATTGGCTTTCCCACATACAAAGGGATTCAAAGGCAAATTTCTCAAAGGCATCTCCTTTCCAGAGACACAGAAAAGAGCAGAACATCACAGCTTCTGAGGAAAGCAAATCTCTGAAAGTGGTCTTTTCATCAAAAATTTGCTTTTCTTTATAAATCTCTTTGCTAGCTACAGCTCTTAATCTCCATCTTTTATTAAAGCTGGTATGATGTTTGCATACTGGGTTGTACCTTTGGCCCTGACACTTCACATGGGTTTGTTTTCAAGTGCTGAAGATCTAACACATTTATTACCTTTCCTGCCCATATCATATTTCCTATTCATTGTCTGCATTTTTTTCCAAAGCTAGGCAATTGTACATTCACATAATGGAGTGTGGCAACTTTAGAATTTGTAAGGATCTGTCATAAGGGAAACAGACAAGCTTGTCACTTTGAAGAGTGAAGGATTTTGAGCATTTATTTCCGTAAAATACTAGAGCTAATTTGCTCCTCATGGAAACTGGAGGTAGATACCTTGTAATTAGCAGTCATTTTAATGATTTCTGTGAACCAGCAAAAAAAAAATCAGTATAAAATAGCATCTCCCTTCTTTATATGAACGTGCATTTATTCACCCCTTGTCTTTAACTGCTTCCATCCCTTAACACACATCTTCTCTCTACTCTTTCTTTCCTACCTCTTTTCCCTTGTCCTGTATGTAGCTTCTGCTGGATGTTGGCTCCTAGCTGGATTGCTTGAAGCCATTGCTTCATGTGCCTTGGGTTCTTGCTATGACTTCATCAGCAGAACTCTTCCATCACAGGAGAAATGTCATTCTGAGACAATGGTTCACAATTAAACTTCACAGTGTACTCACAACTTTTGATTCAGACACTATGCTGACATGTCTGACATGCATGCTAGAGTATGACACTGAATTTGTAAATGGTGTGTTTGCTGAGTGTATGATCAGAAGACAAGAGAACATGAGGTGTAGATGAAAGCATAAACTATTGAAAGCAACAGGAAGAAATTAGAAACAGATTCAGTTGTATTTTGTTCTGACATAGGATTTTGGATCTTGACATAGCTATGTCTGTAAGAACAATTTATTTTCCAGACCGTGAGGTACTAGGAGTTCAAATATTTGTAAAATGTACATCCCAGCTATGCTGTAAAATACAAATAGAAGAAAGAAGTTAGAAATAATTTTAAAAAAATTAATCATAATAAAATGTCACAATTCATTCACAATGAGCCAGGCCTTGGGAGAATGCATTTGTTGATGTCAACCATGTGTAAGAATAGTTGTCTGTCACAGAAGAGTTTCAGCCTAATTATTCCATACCTCAGTGCATTATTTACTACAATGTTAAAAATGCATTGGGATCAAGTAAGTCCTTTACATCTCTAAGACTCTTATTAGTTGGCAAACAAGGAAAGAAAAGGGAAAGAAAAAAAGAAAAGAAAACAACCTTTGCTCCTGAATAGCTACCAGTCATAACTACCCAACATGCCTTCAGATATTTTAATAAAGAATACTTGTCTTCTGTGTAATTATATTTCTAGAAAAAACATTGTGGTGTGGAATTAATGGTTATTCTCCAAAGTGGCAAATGCTGCTTGTGTGGGCACTACTTCAAGGAAAGTGGGGAATATATAAATAAACTAAGATGTTTGATGGAAATGTAGGTTTCAAAATAGCTGCTATACCTTCTGATCTTTTTTCAGTCTTGTATGTGGAAGTATTTGTTTGCAGCTAAACAAAGTTATATTTTTGGAAGTAAATAACTAGCTTTAGCTCGTGCTTTGGCTTGTTGGTTAGGTTTTTAGAAAGTGCTATGATGATACTAAATGATCATCTTTTGTAATAACTGGTTTATCCTCATTTCCCCTGAAGTTCAAAGAGAAAGCCAGCTCCCTGTTTGGCAATAGAAATTATTCTCTGAGTTCACATCTTTGCAGCTGGCCCAACAGTTGTTCCCAGACTTGTCCAATAAACGGTGTGCTCACTGGAATTATGTGTATCTTCCTTATGTTTATCCCCCTTATACTTACTGAGTTTAAGTTGGAAATAAAGATGAACCTCACAACTCTTATATATAAGATATTGCCATTACTGAAAGTATCGTGCATTATAGATAAACTTTAGGATCATTTCTAGTGTGGTATTTTTAAAGGTATGATGTTACTGTTGTGTCAAAAACACTTCAACAGCTTAATAAAAATATTTACATTATCCCTGCCACCTTCCCTCTCATCTGGCATTCAACTATTCAGGCACATGTCAGGCTGGGGCCTGATAATACAAGTAGAGTTAATCAGACACTAGAGAAGTTTCAATCCCGTTTTCTGGCACTTGTCCTTGTTTGTGTTATGCAATTGAAATTGCACCACTTTGAAAAAATGTATCCAAGCTTCAGGAATTAAGGACTAGGAATCTCATTTTGATTTTTCTTGTGGGCTGGGCTGGAGTTTGAACTTGGTGATGAAAGGTTGTGAACTATGTTCAGTGTCTCCTACCCCTGGAGTCTAGTGTATTTAAAGTCAGTTAAAATATATTAATAGATATTATGTCACTATAAATTAGTATATATTTTCATGTAGAGAAAATGCAATGAACTGTGTGTGTTAAGTAAGTGTCAGTTCTGTACTTCCCTCTTGTACTGAATTTCAACATTCCTGTGCTCTTTCTGCAGATCTATGTAACTGTGGCATGCTCTTGTTTCACTTGCAGTTGTTGGGCTGAGGGCAGGAGTACCTGGGTGGCTGTCTCTGCTCTCAGTGTAGGAGTTCAAGTGAGGTGACACAAGTGACCTGCTGTGCCCTGAAATACTTACAAGGAGCTGTTGTCCCCCCAGACAGGAAGGCCAGCACTAGAATGGGGCACCACTTCAGGAACATAAATGAGGGTTCATACATGATGTAGGAAATAACTGTGTAAGCTGTAAGCACTGTTTCAGTAGTTGCATGTTGCTTGATCTCTGTTAACCTCCAGACTCATTCAAGTGCTCTCTCTGAAATACAAAAAAAAAAAAAAAA
>PYHW01009916.1:7896492-7955321 GCA_013186435.1 Turdus rufiventris
TCTGTGACATGTTGCCTTCAAATCATGCAGCACCTGATCATGATGGAGTCCTTATTCATAACTATGGTTATTATGTTCCTCAGCAATATGAAGTAATAACCCAGCCTATAACTTGCTGGAGCTTTCTGAGGCTCTCTGCACTCTGTAATTAACATGTTGGTCATGATGAAGGATTTATTAACACTGAATTGAGGCAAATGTGGATGTAAATATACTGATGCCAATCCTTGAGTACCTCCGGGTTTTTTCCATACACGACTACCCTAAGAACTTGTTTGAACACTAACTGAAATTTTCCCTGGATGATCAGTTTTCCCAGCATTCCTGTTTATCAGGGCAGCACACACCAGAAAGAAGAACTACCTAAAATTAAAAGCACTTCCATTAGTGTGTTTTTATGTAAAATAAGAATATTTATTTAGAAAGTGTGACTTCATTGGTGGTTGTGTGATTCAGTGCAATCTTGGCAGAGTAATGAGGAGTTATATTTACACTGATGAAAATGTTGCATGGTCAGTGGTTAACATGCTAAAAGTCATCATTCTCCCAAGTTACCTTACTGTGTTATTTCTGAGTGGCAGCAGCCAAATAAAATTCCCCTCCCCTCTATTTTTATTTTTTATTTTTTTAGCAAAACTAGACGTGGAGCATTTTGATTTAAATATGTAAAGATCATCTTATTGCAACTCTGAATAGTTAAAGGTTAGATTGGGGCTGTAGTCCATGAAAGAGGGCAAGACCTTGTACCCTCACCTGGCATATTCACACCTAAGCACAGGAATACGAACACAAAGTCCTCTCCACATAAGCTGCCTGTTGCAGCAGTCTGCTACAGAGAAGGTACAGTTTGCTTCTGGCCCAAGCGAGCAACAAACTATTTCCATCACCTTCAGTAAAAATAGGAAGCAAGGCGTGAATTGTGCAGGTGTGTCTGGAGTCCCAGTGTCTCCAGGGACTGCTGCCCAAGCCACACCATCTGACCAGTGCTCCTGGCCGGGTTTGAGCCCTGGATTACATCCACACTCTGCTCTGCCTGGTCTGGTTTCTAAAACTGAGCATGAGCTCCAAAGGGATTTCAGTCAGCGGCCTCCTGCCCTCTTTGCACTTTTTCTTGCTGGATCTAGGCAGAGGAGCAGTCATGAAATGCATAAATAAGCAGGATGTCTTCCCCGCAGGAAAAGGCAGCGGGCTGGGGTGGAGAGCAGCGGAGCTGAGGGAGATGAGAAGCAGGAAGGAGAGCTGGTTCCCAGGCTTCTGGCATTTGGACCTAGGGAGTCCACCCTGCCATCTGCCCAGCTTATGTATTGTGCTAAAGGCTCTGTCGTATAGGACAGCCTTTGACAAGGTTTCCAGCTGTGGAAGGATGAGTAAAGGCTGTGGGAATAGGATATGAGCCACATGGTCTTGCCAACAGTAGAAATGCTTTCTAAATTTCTCCTGGGTTTGGAACATAAGAAAGTCCTTAGTTGGCTGTTGCGTGGGAGTTGGGTATGTGGGGGGGCAGTGCCGGGCAGTTAATATTTAGAAGGACAGACCAGCACCCTCGACCTTATTTGGGAAATGACAAGGTACTTCCAGGGGGAGTTCTTGGTAGAGAGGTCAGCATTGTTTTTTTGCTTCATGTTTATTTGGTGCAAGATTTTCTTGTTTAATGACCGTTTGTATAGTGCTGTATTGTGTAAATAAAGCTATGACCTTTACCTTCTGATAACAGTATAGGAGTGAGTTAATGTTAAATGAAAGTGAGCAGGGAGTGGGAATCTGCCAGGGTTAATGCCAAGTTTACATTCCTCTGAGGGCAGCCATGTTCCGGTACCCTCAATAGAAAGGGCAACAGTGCCTCTCAACAGATAATAGCAGTGAAATGTTGCAGAACATATTTGTATTTATTTCTGGGTGAATGTCACTGATTTTAGATGATTGATGCTTGTGTCTTTATTTTATAACAGGAAGAAATGTGTGCTATCTCTCAGTGTTTGATAAGATTTTAACTCAGAGAAACATACACAAAATAAAAATCCAGCAGAGCTGCAGCACATGTGAAACTGAACTGTACTGGTGCAGAGCAAACCCATTAGTTTTCCTAAACTGTTGAGACATAGAGCTGTTTCTGCAGAATCATGTGCACTAGTTCCAAACAAAATCATACTCTGCAAACAATTTTCTAAGAAAGAAAGAGAAGAAAGAGAATGCTTTCTGTTTCACAACGCAGTAAAAATCTAAAGGTGCTTCCTTCATGCAACTCTGCTGCTAACAGGCAAAACTTAGGATTGAATTTTACTGTACCATTCAGTTGTGTTTGTCTTCAAACAATGAAAAATATTTCTGTAACACAGTTGCAGTGGTGTTGAAATGATGTCACATTAAGGGTGAGGCTTTGCCTTTTTGCGTGCTATTGAATGCATCTACCAAAGTTTCATAATAGCGCAGAGAAGTGCACAGCAAATGTGGTCCTGAGGTGATAGGCTTTTAACAGATGTTTTGTTGGGCTCTCCAGATGCTTCACTCAGCAAAGAATCACTGAATAATGAAACCATAGAATCGTTTGGTTTGGAAGGGAGCTTAAAGATATCTAGTTTCAACACCCTGCCACAGGCAGGGACACCTCCCACTATACCAAGTTGCTCAGAGCCCCATCCAACCCGGCCTTAAAAACTTCCAGGCATGAGGCATGCACAGCTTCACTGGGCAACCCATTCCAGTGACTCACTTCCTTCATGTTAAAACAATTTCTTCCTAATATCTAAAAATACCGGCAGTTTAAAGCCATTCCCTCTTGTCCTGTCATTACAAGCTCTTGTAAATAGTCTCCCCCATCTTTCTTGTAGGCTCCCTTCAGGTACTGGAAAGCCACAGTCATGTCATTCTGAAGCCTTCTCTTTTCCAGATTGAACAATCCCAGTTCTCTCAGGCTTTCCTCACAGGAGAGGTGCTCCATGCCTGTAACCATCTTGGTGGCCCTCCTGTGGGCGCTCTCCAGCAGGTCCATGTCCTTCCTGTGCTGGGCCCCCAGGATCTCACCAGAGGGGAGTAAAGGGACTAAATCCCCTCCCTGCCTGCTGCCCACTTTGGTGCTTTGGGTGCAGCCCAGGATACAATCCACTGTCTGGGCTGTGAAGCTGAGAAATAATGCAAAATGTTAGATGAAAACAAGTAAGGAACTCTATTTAGTTAGTATTTTTTTAATAGTGATGACAAAAATGATGTACAACCTTAAAAGAAAATTTAAATTATGCCTTTCAGTAAAGACATTTGCATGCAACTTCTATTTTTTGGCCAGAACCTTGCTACTTTTGGCTCAAGGTTTGCATTTATTCTCTTTGCCCATCTTCCCACCCCCTCTTTCATCCACCTCCTTGTTGTATAAGAGCTTATCACTTAGACACTGCTCTGGCTGATTTGGATTGTGAGACTGTTCATATGCATGATATGTGCAGCTTCCTGAATGATTTGGGACCTTGGCTTGACTTCTTAGATAGAAAGTATGTTTATTTTAGAAGAGCAAATCATCACATTTGAGAAGGCAATGTTATTAAAATGTTATGTTCATTTGCTTAACACTGCAAAAGGCAGTGGAAAATTAAAATTTAGCCAATCCAAAAGTTGACATAACTGAGTTATCACGGAATCCTTTGCAAATTTTAAAAATGTCTGTTTAGCTGACGACTTGTACTGAAATGGAAGAAAACAGAGATTATATTATTCCCTAATTAAATAGGCCTAAAAAACTAAAGCAGAGAAAATACAGCCCAGCATTTTTGGGAATGCACCAAAGTCTCTACTGATACCAGAATAAATAGTGGTAGGATTACGTCAGAAAGACCTTGGACAGACAAGGTGCAGTGTAACCAAGGGAATCAGAAAGTGGAACAAAATGGATCTGGTGGCCCTGGCAGTGCTGAAAATGAGCAGAAAGGTGAGGGGTGACAAGGCCAGGGTGATAATAAATCCTTTCTTGTGCTGGCAGTAATGCATGCCCCTCTCCTTGGCTGTGTCACAGAGCCTGAACAAGCAGCTCCCCAGAGCAGCAGACACTAGGAGAAATAATTATAAGTAGGAGTCTTCATCATCATCTTCATCAGCAGCATTGAGTATATGTAGAGGAGGCATGATGTGGAGCAGGGTCTTCACTTCTTGCTTCCTGCTTCAAGAATTTGTTTCTAGCAGTAAGTCTTACAAAACAGCAGAGAGCACAAATAAACGTGAGAGGCCAGAAACAATGGTGGTATGCTTTTTTCCTCCAATCTTCAGTTTCCTTCTCCTGGAAGACACAGAAAATATCACTCTGTCAAATACACACAGTACATGCAGTTGTGTGTTTTTTTAATTGGTTTGTTTTTTGGTTTTTTTGTGGTGTAGATTTAATAATGGGCAGTCATAAAAGTATTCTTCACAGGTATTCCAGTATTAGAGCATGTGATTGCCCCTTCAAGAGAAGGGGAGGATAAGATGGCAACAGTGAATTGCCAGTATAGCAGGTATGAAACTGAAACTGAAACAGTACTGAAAAGAATTGACTGAAGAAAGCTTGGACACTAATAACCTGAACAGAGGAACTTTCCATGTTCAAAACATGGAATATAAAGTATGAAATTGAATGGTCACAAATAAACATTACAGCACTTCACCAGGTATTTACTTGATTTATTACAGGGTTTCAAGGAAGATTCTGTGGTCTACAAAGACCCATTTTAAAAAATGCCTAAATATATTCAAACACAAATAGTCAGATGGAATTGCTATGGTCAGTTAAGTGGGTAATGGATATTTAAAAGCTTTCAAACATCAATAAATCTGAAAGAACTCTAACACAGTACTTGTAGAACAAAAATAATTGGCACTTAAGGAACTGCCTGAGTGTGTATCTGTGTAAACTTAACTACCAGTGAGAGGACAGCAAGTGTTTATTGTACTGTATACTGAGGATATAAAAGGCATACCAAATGCCTGCCAGTTAATTTGTTGATAATCTGTAATGGATCCAGAGAGGCCATAACTATTATCAAGAGGCTCTGATTCTCATTTATATCAAAGTATTTAAATATCTGCTAGCATAAAAGGATCCTCAGATTGTGTGTGAAGGAAGTAGAGAGCAGCTCAGCAGCACACGCCTTGCACAAGGCTAAAGGCGCTCTGCTACAAGCTTGTTGAAGCTGCCTCTGCCAAAACCCTCTAAGCTAATTTCCACAGACACTGAGTGAGAAACACCCCAAGCAGAGGGGAAAGAAACCCTTTGGACATCCCTGGTTTTTAGGCAGATTCTCTTTCCACCTTTTGAAAATTCACAAGAGAAAAAGAAGGGAATATTTTGTCTGCTCCAGATCAGAGATAGTGGTGCACTTGCACATAAAGTAGGAAAAAGGTTTGGGGTTTCTGTGGCTGTCCCAAGAGGAAGAGGATTTCACCATAATATCTAAAACATCTGCAGATTGAGTAGTTGTTTTGTCCATGAGCAAGAGGGTTTGAAGAAATTTTGAAACAGCATCCTGGAAATTCTCTGTGTAGTAATAACAACAAACCATTATCTGGTATTAGTGAGCTATAGCTTATAAGAGACAATTCAATGACAAACCTGATACAACTCATTACCACTACAGACTTTTCTCCCTGACTCAGATATGTGTGCTCTTAATTAGGACAAAACAATTGTCTGTATAGACCAAATCTAAGAGAGATTACACTAAAATCAAAAAATTGTGCCTGTAACACATATAATAATAGGGTTTATTTTTTAAACAAACTATGTAATAGAATCTATTTAAAAAGCAGTAAAACAGCTATATTTGCCTAATTACAGCAACAGAATTACAGGAGTAGGAAGACAGTGGAAGGATTGATGTCTAGGGCTGAAAAGTAAAGGATGAAAGGGTGGAACATTATCATTGCAAATGGAGTGTTTTGTGTCATCATTTAATGAGTCTGAGCTGAGAAATATTTTTTTGCTACACTATCAAGTCTTAACACAATACTATAAATTGGCTTCATGGACTTATAAACTAATGCTTTTATTTGTTTCAGGGTTGGGCAATGGTGAATTTAATATATCATATATATGTCTTAGAGATACAGTACAACTTCTGCAACTTCTCTCCCATTCTGTTTGAAAAGCATTTTGATAATCTTTCTCAGAGGTTCATTTGTTCATGCATTTTTAGTTGGAATTCAGAATGTGATAATACATAATAAAAATACGTTGTAAATATGACATGAGAGAAGCTGCCATCTGGTGTTTAAGAGATTGTTCCTTTAAAAATATCTTATTTACGGTAAAACCTTTTTCTGATACCAGAAGAAGCAATTTTACAGTGGAATTAAATTGTACACAGTATGCTTAGTTTAAGGCTGTCAGAAGGATGCAAAGAGACTTTATTGTGCATTATAATTTAATTAAACTTTATGTGTAACCTGTATAATTAGGTTCCTTGCTAGTCTTTGCCCACATAACTATCTGGGAGCTTTATGGGATAATTTTTGTTCTTGTCAGAACACAGAGTCTGGTTAGCAGATCTCAGAAGACGCTGGGTGTGCAGAAGTTACAAAGATAATTCCTCAGGCCCAAAATAATTTTTTTTGTGTTCACGAGATTGTTCAAGAACAGTCCACACTGACCAATAGTTAGAAATACAATCCTACTGAAGTTAGTGTTTACATGCAGTGATTACCCAGTAAGTACCAAATGTTAAAGTCATATTTTAGCCTCCCAAATCTTTATTCAGATGTGCCTCTCTCTTGCATTTGGGCTGGACTATTGGCTTCTCTTGGTAGTCTCTTTGTCTTCACAGATAGAGGTAAATTGCAATAGCACTCTCCTAACCTTGATGTTGGCAAAAGTGAGCACATGGTAAATTTCCTAAGTCATGCCATGTTTTATTTCACATGAGTAACCCATGAGTCATGTTTCCATTGCATTCATATAATTAAAAATCATGGGGTGCCTTGTATAAGTAGATTTTAAGTGGTGACATTAGAAGTTGGCACTACAGCCAAAGTATCTTTCCTGAGTACTTTTTCTGGAGGAGATGGGGGAAGGCTGCAGAAGCTACATTGGAAACAATGCTGGAGCTGAAACTTCTTGTACATGAAAAGATTGGCTAGAAATGTTTGTGCAGCTTTCTGGCAGAGATTGGGGGCAAAAGTAATTTGACTTTGCTAAGCAATTGTAGTTTTAAAAGAGTATCTTATAGTTTTCTGCATTAATACACATAGTCTTTTTTAATTACATATCAAAGCAAGAAATGGATTTTGAACCATCAGATTCTATGACCTCTATCTGGAAGCAGCATTAGGAGTTTATATCATGCATAGATCAACATATAGGCAAGCAACGCCCATGGTTTCAGGCATCTTCTTCATGCTTTATGGAAAAATAATATTCTTCTTAATTTTGCCAGAATCCCTTCACTGCAGTGATCTTCCATCAAACATAAGAGAAAATTGTTAACTCTACAGAATTTTGGAACAGACCATCTCTCTGTATAATAGAATATTTTTAGAAAATTAAAGGACAAAATAAATTTAACTCAGAGTTTTTACAAGAATTTCTGCAGAGATCTGTTAAACTGCTGTTGACTGCTGCTGTTTTGATCCCCAACAATACAGCAGGATTAAAAAAGGTTTTAAATGAAGAGCCTACATACCCTTTCCCAAGTTCAGACCACGTGATAGGTTAAAAACATGTTTAGGCATGTGAACTATGCTACTAAAATCAGAATAGAAGCAAAAATGACTAAAATCTTTCTTCTAGTGATTCCATATAAGTAAATATTTTGTTGGAAGCAACATTCTTGCTGTGTTACATCATTTCATTTATGCTATATAATTTATTTAGTCCTTTCTGTGTAATATTACAGGCACCACTGTGGAAATGCTTTCCATAAAAAGACCAAAATGAGGTTGGAAAAAACAGTGTCTGTACAAAGTTCACTGCAGAGTTTTTCTTTTCTGAATAAAAAAGCATTTTTCTCCATGGAAACATGATGTGGAGCTTAACAAGAGTCTACTTACTGCTGGGAGCTGTGTTTGTTCCCCTGCTAAGGACACCTTTGGGAACATAGGGAAGAGGATTCCTATCAATTGATTTCTTTTATAAAAAGAAACATTTTATGTTAAAAACCTTCAGCAGCCCCTCTCCTTTGTGCCTTCTGGGCTTCATAAAGGTATTGGACAGTATAGAGGGCATTGGCTAGTATAAAAAAGGCACTGAAATGTTGGCTTATGCTGGTGCATCAGTGGCTTCCTCAAGATATGCTCCCAATCCCCTGAGTTTGGCCATTTTATTGTATGTCCTGTTTTGTGGTTGCCAGACTAAAATATTTTCTTCCTTTTTTTTTTTTAACATCTTCCATAAATTTTGCAGAGTGTATATAGTATTTGTTCAAAGCAGTGAAAGAAAAAGAAGACCAAGTTATGACATAGGTTACCTGTGTTGCTGTGTCTTTACTTTTCCCCTGAATCTTAACAGTGGTTCTATCTATTCCAGATAGAAGCACAAAATAGGCATTATTGAGGATGTAAAAGATTTGTGCTAACTTTTACCAGCAGATTGTAATATTTTACAAGCTCTTCATCTTTGCTATGTATTCTCATCTTGGAGTAGGCTGACAGTCGGTTTCTTCCCTGAGAAATGGCGATTTCTTTTCATTAGTTTGCTTTTAATGAACAACCTTATAAAAAATAAGAAGATAAATCTGTATTAGCACTGAATTGCTTTTATTACTTGCATCTGTGTTCAGCAGGTGGATAATAAGGTTCCTCTTAGTCTTACCACAGTGTTCAGGCAACCTGGGCTTCTCATTTAGGTAACAGAACTGGACCAAAGCACGGGGGGAGCTGGAGGCAAATCCTCGCTAAAAAAAAAAAAAAAAAAAAAAAAAAAAAAAAAAAAAAAATGCGCCTTATAATCCGGTGCGCCTTATATGATCTACAAAGTTGCAAAATTTGCCGGCTCCCAGGGTGTGCGCCTTATAGTCCGGTGTGCCTTATGGTCGTGAAATTACTGTACTGCTTTTTTTGTCCTTATCTTCTTGATTGGGAGGTCAGTAGCAGGTGTCTACTCTGTGATCCCCTTTGGATACAACTATTTTGATCTTGACCCAAAGGAATTCAATAAGATTTTCACAATCGCCATAGCTGACTCCTATACATTCAAGTTCCTCCTTAACACAGAGCATGACACCTCCTCATTTTCTTCCCTGCCTGTCTTCATGTGACAGCCTGTAGCCATCCAGCATGGTCCTGTGAGTTGCTCCGTGTTTCCATTATTGCTACTTTCTCACTGGGCACAGAGCTCTGATTCCTTGTGTTTGCTCCCCAACTTGCATACATTGGTGTAGATACACTTGAGATGGTTAGCTGGTCTTTTGTTTCTCATCTTGGAAAGCAGCTAAGGAATGTTTGTCCCTGCTCCGGTTGGCCTGGCTTATTCCCTACTTGGCTGCAATTGCCACTTTGGACCCCACCTGCCAAGTCCTTCTGCTTAAAGCCCATCTCACCACAGCAGCCAGCCCACTACCAAAGATTCCTTTGCCTTTTCTAGACAAGTGGATCCCATTTCTCCCTGACACACTAAGAATGAAGTATGTCCATTTGTCATAAACCAAAACCCTCATGACTGCACCAGCCACAGAGCCAGAAGTTGATTTCTTTATGCATCTATTTTTGGCTTCATCTTTTTCTCCGAGTGGAAAAACAGAAGGAAAGATAACTTGTACACCAACACCACATTTATTTGTCCTCTCAGGATTCTGAGTCTTCCCTGATTGTGGCCCAGGTTCCAGCCTGCCATGTCATTTTGTGCCTACATGAAAGAGTAGCAGTGGGAGAGTATGGTGTATTTGTGACAATTCGTGGCACCTTCTCAGCAACATCCCAGACCTGGCAGGTGGGCACCTCAATTTCCCTTAACAAAGAGTCACCCACTGTGAGTCTTCATCATTTCTTTTCACTGCATGCTGCTAGTACAGCTTCTCCCTGCAGACCTTATTCCTCATAGGTGTCTACAGCTGTTAAAACTTTGTATGTGTTTTTGGTGGGAACTGGAGGGTGGCGAATGAAGCAGAGCCCTGCTTTTGGTCATCACCAGGGTCCAAGGCGCCTCCTTGTCTGTGGTGTCCACCACAGAAACTGCCTATCTAGCTCAATCTCAGCACCTCTAATGCTGCACAGCCTTTTAAATGTTTCCTGGCACTCCTGATACAACAGATCATCAACCTGTGCTCATCTTTCATAGGTCACCTTTTCTCTGGGAGAAAGGTCTAGGCTGTTGTTCCAGCCTGCCACCCATACTGAAGACTCTTTCCTTACTAGTTCCATATGGCTGGAGGCATCAGAAACTTTCTCTGTAGAATTGCTGGGTTTAGCACAGCCTGGTTTTCCCTTCTTCAGTCAGTCAACAATATGCTTGGTACTGGTCATTTCCGAGGCAGGTGTTGACATTTGTATTACATTAACAAGAAAGATGTCATCTGGCATTCATGGAAGATAAAGACTTTTTGTTTCCAAAAATAATAGAGCACAGGACAGGAGGTCATATGCACCTTTAAATAATCTGCATTTAGTGTGACAGCAGGATAACAATATATAAGATTGGATCAAATTCATCTATGCTATCACAGCTTTAACTTTCATTTAATAGTAATTTCAGAACTTATACTTGATCTTAATAGTCACCGTGGTGGAAGTGATAGGCTTCCAGGAAGGGAAGTTTTTTTGCTCAGTTTTGTGATTGAGAATGAAAACCCATCTCCCCTGTTGGACTTATATCATATTAAAATAATATTGGTCTTGTTACACAGCATGAGGCTGATTGACCTTTATGCTAGGGAAAGTGTAAGGCTAACAAGTTAAATGCCATTGAAAACAACTGACTAAATCATAAATTCAAACTGACCTGGTTTACGTATCTGTGATTTAAGGAAGAAATTTGTTGGGAGATGTCGGATAAGATCCAGGGCTAAAAAACTAAAATAGAGAGACTGAAGTACTCAACTTTAGTTGATTAAAGATATTCCGATCCTGTTTTTCTCTGGTGTCTTGACCTTGCTAAAGTTCACTTAGTATGTAATGGAAAAAACAACTGGTTTGATAGCAAAATACAGGAAATGCCTTCAATCGTGCCTGATTACAGTAGCAGCCTTTCTTCTGGTTTGTTGGGGCTTTTTTCAGAATACTCTCTCTGTGTGCCTGAAACAATGTAGAATAATACTTTGGAGGCCTTTATTTGATGTGTCAAAGCAGAGCAATTAGATGTCTGGCTTTTTGATGGATATGCATTTAGGGAGTTTTTGCACAGGAGATGTGACCTAAGTGAGATGTGACCATGTGACCTAAGTGAGAAAAAATAAGAATTAGTAGAGGGCATAACTTAAATGTCTAGAAAATTGTGTCTGTGGCAATTCTCCCATGACTGAGAAGGCAACTAAATGCAGGTCTTTTTAAGAAATCAGCCTTTGTTTGGCTTTCAAGTACAAAAGTGGAGGTTTTACAACCAATTTAATAAAATCTCTATCTGGAATAAAGGAAGCCATGAAGCAGCTTACACTGAATGTACACAAAGGCTCAGATTCACCTCACCTAACTTTAGGAACACAACTGAAGCTTCCAAGTCAGGATCCTGCTTCTCCTGGAGAACATGTACAGTCAGTGGAGTGGGACAGACTGCTTTAGGGAGCTGTGCAGCCCAGATGTTCTGTATATCATCTGCTGCAAGATATCTGTGGAGATGGCCAGGAAGGGACCTGGGGCAAATCATGGTACCTCAATTAACCTCCTATGACTGGTGGCACAAATCTAGTCAGAATCCTGCAAAATACAGGATAGAAAATTCAAACCAGAACAAAATAGTTCAGAGCTCTAGTTACCTTCATGTTTTAGGCAAATTTTGAAAGTTGATGGACTCGGGGTTGCTTACAATATATATATTTTAATTCTGCTTTTCCTTATACCTGTATAAGTTAAAAGATCCTTGTTGTGGGTTATTAAGTTACAAGGATTCGTTGCTGAGATAGCTCAATGAGAACTGCTACAGAAATGCAAAGTGCTACCTATATATGCATGCATTTGTTTGGTGCATGTTTTCCTACTCTGTATAAGAAAGCTTCAGTCAAAAGTTGGGAAGAGGAGAAAGAACTTCAGTCTTTTTGGTTAGACACAGAAACTGTATGCCTGAAATGTAAGTGCTCTTTTCTTTCTGCTTGCAAGATTGTTGTTCAAATGATAATGATTTTGTCATCCTACCTACTAAGGTCACTGAGGGGAAAAAAAAAAAAGAAAAAGAAGAAAAACAACATTGCTTTTGCTCAAAGAAAAACCTTTGAGCAGATCCAAACTTCATTAGGGTGTCTACTGATAAATTTGCTTTCTAAGGTTCTGGTAACATGTTTTCAGAACTGAGTTTTCAAAACTTGATCTAACAAGCTTTTCTAGCTTCACACTGTCCTTTCACCGTCTTTCATCAAGTGGTTTTATCAAATAATGATTAAGTATTGTTTTCTTTAAAAGGATTATGGACATACATAGTAGGCACTTTTAGTTTGCGCTCCACCTAACCTATTGTTAGAATACGCAATCTTATTTTCATGTTATTTGAGATACAAAAATAAGAGCATTGAACCTCACAGAGTGGCATACCACAGTTTAAGTCAGTCCTTTGCTAAGCCTGGGGACCTCTCTTGTCTTCAGTGAGATCACCAAGGTGTCAGTGAGGACAAGGTTTATCACATTACACATTTAGCAATGACTTAACACATGGGCTTTGTATGGGAGGCTGAAACAGTACATATCATTAGCAGTAGGACAGATTTCACCCCATTGTTCCCACCCTGAATATGCAGAGCCAGTTAAGAATTTTTCAGCTGAAATTTTCAAGGAAAAGGTGGTTTAAACTGAGTAGAGAGAGTGAGAGTGAAGGAAGAAAATCCCTGAGAGAGCTAATGGTAGCCTTCATGTTGGGACACTCAGCCGGGTTGGGGGGACCAGGACTTGCAGGCAGCTCAGCCCCCAGTCCCTGGCTGGAGCACCAGGCTGGAGGCTGTTTACCTTACTTTCACAAAAAGTTTATGTTTTCACCCAGAGAAGAGCACAAAGGGTTTGTAAAATCTCAAGAAGCCGTACAAAATGGGAAAATAAATTGGTATCTAGTTTAAATGCAAGTTTCTGAGGCAGGTTGTTTGTCCTGTGCAGTAGGTTTAATATGGAGTCAGGTCCATTTGTGGCAGTTCTTATTTTGGTACAAAAATTCCAGGCCTGTGGGCCATGGGAATGTTTAGTTGCCACTGGGATCCTGCAAAAAGCTTGTGTAAATCAAGTCTTTGGCAGTAAGCTAAGTCAAGAGGCAGCATTGTAGTGCTATATCACATTCCTATCTCAGACCCATGGAAAAACTGTTGCATTCCCAGGTGTGGGAGTCATGAAGGATGAGGTTTATAAAGCAACATGATGTGAGTGCTAAGGCAACCCTCTCTTGAAAGAGAAATAGAGACCGCTCCCTTCTGTGCTTAGCCAATGCTTTACATAATGCATATTTGAACTTGTACATACCTCACTTAGGTTCACAAATAAAAATGTGAAAATAATAAGAAAGGAAAAGTCATACAAAGAAAGCTGTTAAATACAATGTATTTATTTGCCTGCACATTATTTAAAGGAAACCCAGCATAATAAGATAAGCAGATCAGGCACAGTAATGTCCTAAGCTGCTACCGACAATTGTAATAAAGTTATGGTCAAAGCCAGTAGAAAGCCATATAAAGAAATTATTTTAAAGATTTTTTTTTTCTGCTATTATAAAAGTAATTGGTTCCTTAAACTGCTGGAAATTAATATTAAACCTTTGTTCAATATGTCATTAAAACGTCAGTAAACAGTTTGGACCATGTAATTCATACTGCCTTCTTTTCTATTTTTCAACCTTGCTGACCTGAAAGGTTTCTCAATGGTGGGCACTGCTGGAGAGGTGATGTTACACATCTGGAAGCCTCACTTTTATTTGGTAGCAATGAGGGCTTACAGAGTTATAGGCAGTGATCATGTGTTTCTCTCCCTCTGATGTCTTTGGTGGGTAGATAGCAAACTGCCTTTCTCTACATCCCTCCTCCCATCTCTGCCACCCCTTAGTCCACAAATTGTGCAAATGGCAGGGTGGTGGATGTTGTGCTATAAAAGGAAAGTAAAGGTGAGTGGTTTTTAAAGTGAACACGTCTGACATGATGAATGTCGCTATGGTCACATTACAAGTCAACACTTCACATTTATGTCTAGCCTGCTGTCTGAACTATCACTGTTTTCTTCAATGGAAATGAATTATAGTATCTCTGGCTTTATTTGAAACCAAGTCTGTGGTAGTAATTCATTTGCCATTAGCAATTATGCACACTGATATACATCAGAATAAGATGGATTCACTTTCTTCCAAACTTGACACTGAAAAGCAGCAGTTTTCAAGTCTGCACAGCAGATTTTTCTGTATATTATTGAGTACGACTCTTCTACAGTGTTTGTATTTTATATTATCTTTATTCTTTGATGATATCAGGTAAAGTAACAGTGACAAAAACTGTGTATCATAAATTCAGTAATTGCTTAATGGATCAGCATGAAAACAAAGCAGAGAAATTTCAAGACTTTCAGTTGATCATGGGCAAAACTGAGATATCCTACAACAACAAAAGCAGCACCACCATCTTCTTCTCACTGTTAGTCTCACTCATGTACACCCCTACTTCCTCTCTGCTAACACAAACTGCTCTACTGTCATGAATTCACACACAAGCGTGAACAGTCCAGTGTGTCACCTATTTTTCACTCCACAGATAAGGGAGGTCACTTGTAGAACCTAATACTCAATGACACTGCGATTATTGCCTCAGTAGCCTCAGAATATATGGGCTCCTTCTTGCCCTTAGAGGTTTTCAAATGGGAAAAAAAAATTATTAGTTTGTGTTTTCTTAGTAGGTATGGTTTGAATTTTCCCATTTATCTCTGATCTGCTGGAGAGGGTTGCTGATGGGTTGTGACTAAAATACATAGAGCAACAAAAGAATCCGCTCTGCAAGTGTAATCCCCTAATATATGTCCTGTTCTGTTTACGTATGGAAACTGAGATTAAGTTGGTGAGGTCTAACAACGAAAGAAGCTAACATCAGAACTTTTAAGTAGTTGACTTTCCTTTATGTTTTTTTATTAGTTCCAGATATAATTTCACCTTGGTTAGAATTGTAACCTAATACATTAGTTACCAGTATTTTGAGGACACCAAAGAGGAAATTTGTGCTGGGTACATGAGAGTCCTACATGAGATGTTGTAGGTGAGCATCTTTGTCTCAAAAACAACTTGGATATCACTAAGAAAATAATTCTAGGAATGTCAAAGTCTTGCCTTAATTAAACAGATAAAAAATAATCTTGTTGAAATTCTAATTGCTATGATGATCATATTGTCTTCAGTTATTAATTTAAATAACACTAGTAACTAGAAACCAATTCTGGTGGTTTTCCATATTGTACGAAGTTTTCTTTTTACCTTCTGTGGTTTCTTGTGTGAACAGTTTGTCTATTTAAAGCCTGCAGAGAGGATGTGATTTTCCCATGCAGGGGAACAATGGCAGTGGTTTCAAATACACTGTTGAAAGGGTTTATTGCAGTTGAAAGTCACCAAAAAAAGTGGTTGTTCAGTAGTTCCATACTTTAGGATTTTGTTGTTTTCAAATCTTTCTGCATGTTGATGCTCTATAGATGTTTAGTAAGGTACAATCCTTAATTTAACTTTTTCCTTACAAATAGATATTCCCACTTAAAATGTTTTTATTTGTACATAATAATTACTGTGCTTCATTCTGTGAAATGTTGCTCAATCAACAGTCAGAGTAGAAGTGGCAAAGTGGCCACTGTAAAGTGGTTGCTTGCCAGCTTGTGATCATATTTCTCAGCTGCTTGATCTTGTTCTTCAAATATGTATTCATTTAGTCACTGCTGTTTACAGTGTTGAAAGGCTACTGTTATTAATACTTGGCAGACTTTCTGATTTTACCGGTCCAAACCCATCTTGATTGTTTAACTGCTTTACGCTCAACAAGAAAATTGTGTGTTATCCAAATGACACTTGTGACACACAGTGCCACTCACACAAGATACTTATCTCTCTGGCTACTGATGGGACTTGGACTTTAAGAACCCAGTCCTATGAAATGCTCATGCACTGAGCCTTTGGAGGAAGCCAAGCACTCAGTGTCTCGTGGCACTCATGTATGGAGGAAAGAATGAGCATTACACAAGTTTTCGCACGGGTTACCTGTACTCAGCCCGCTCTTCTGTTCCAACTTGCACAAACCTAACTCATAATCCTGATTCTTTCTTGAGATACTGCCAATCATTCCAACTTCTGAGGTGATTGTGATGCTGGCAGGTATGCAGAAGTAGGGACCAAGGCTTAAATTTCTATTTAAAGCTTTCTCAGAAGAAAACCTGCCCCACCTCCAAAAAAAAAAAAAGGAAAGGAAAAAAACCACCAACCCACAACATTTTATCCAATGACTGCTCAAGTCAACTGAAGTGACTCTAAAAAGTATCTTGGCAAAAAAACAAAGGAGAGAAACAGCTTAATGTAGCATTGCTGCATTCAAGAAATATGAGCACTCTCCTGGCTTAACTGGTTAGGTTGTTTGCAATTGCATGTAATTAATTACTCAGGTTGTAGGAACTCATTTTGTCAGACACAGATGACTTTCTTACTTGCTACAAAGAGCATGCAAAATGAGAAAATGAAGAATTTAATAGACCTTTGTCATTGAGTTATCTGACACTGTATTATTTGGTATGCTCTGATTCAGAGGTAGACAACTGACATTAAATCCAGGAAACAAATAAAAGACAGAATGGATAAGAATTGAACAGTCTGTACAGACAATTATTTTACATTCCAGATATGGCTGTGTACTTCACTTTTGAAGGAGTAGGAGAGCTGGCTGTTTCTTGGAACAGTTCTGGGGAAATACAGGTCTAAAAGTTAAAGTTTTAATTTTTTTTAGTGAGGCTGCTGCTCTGGAAGGACAAGCTTCCCTGACAACTCTTACTTTTTATCTTACTTTTTTATTTGTTTCCTTTTCTCTGTATGTTTTGATTTTTGTGTTTGTTTCTTTTCCTGTGAGGTGTTAAATAGCACATTATCTATTCCTACTCTCATATTTATTTAGTTAACTAAGAATTCTTTTTCCAAAGTTGCAGAATTAGAGGGATTTGGTGAGGTTTCTTGGTTTGGGGAGGTTTTTTCCTGGCGTATTTTATTTTAATCCGGCAACTATAAATTGACAGAATGATTTTTGGTGCAAGCATTTTTATGGACTATGATAATCTTGTGGGCTAGCTATGAATTTGGCACTTTGACAGACTCCCTGCTTACCTTTTAACCTCCCATATGTACTTTGATGGGAGTCATACTGCTGTTGTTTTAGCCTCTTCCAAATTTCTTTTGAAACTCTGGTGCACTTTGTGATAGCACAAGTCTACTGGTATTACATTTCATTATTGCATGAGTAATTACGCTGATGCCCTCAGTGCCTTCAACAGAGTTTTGAAGAGGCTTATAGGCTTCACTGCACTGTTTTGGCTTGATAAAGGGATCCCAGATGTTTTTCTTCTGTCAAGTAAGATTATAGTTTGGTAAATGGTAAAGATGTTAAATTGACTTGTACTTTTACAGATAGGCTTACAATTTCATTGTCATTCTTTACAGGTAGTCAGAATTTAATAATTAGACTCTTCCTAGTTTTCTCTTGGCTCAGTTTGTTCTGGTTTTCTGCTGTCAACTTAAATTTTTATTGCTAATTTCTGTGTCTTATACAAATCCATAAGGAAATAAAGAGAATGGTATCTCATCCTTATCCATTATGTGGTGCCTGACTGTTAGTGTTTTATTACTGTTGAGGTTTTTCTTAGCTTAGGAGTTTCCTAGATTATTGACTGTATCTCCATTCAAGTCCATGGCTACCACATGGGTGGCATTAAATGAAAGTTAAATGATTTTCGTTCCTAACAACTCCAGTGTGTCACCTTCCTGCATGGGGAAGTCCTGCAATCAGAGTTAAGATACAATGTAAGAGTCTTCTCATAAACAATACTGAAAACACTTAATAAGGGTGGAGTAATTTTCCTAAGCAGCTTCTCGAATTTCTTCAGTTCCTATCATAATTGTGTGTATTATGATCTTATGATGGTGGCTGGAAGTGGGGTTCCAAGATTACATCAAATATAATTATACTTTGATTTCTTTATCTGAACATCTTGACTTCTTGAAATATAGCTTGTATTCTTCCTTTGTTAAGGAACATCCAAGATAACACTGCACTTGGAAGGTTAAAAGCTACAGCTACAATCTTGTTTCCTTCTTCAGTCTGCATGATTATCACATTCTATCTGATGTTCCTATAGTCCTTTTTTATTGTAGCATTTGCAATTCACTGAATGAGCAGTTTTGGGGAAGTACATGATTTTTGAAATAGGGTGTTTTGCTTTATTTCTTTGACTTCTTGTGGGGGGGACACAGAGATGTGGTATCTGTTTGCCCTGGCATTATGTTGGACAATTCTTGCAAGTCACTTTCCAGAGGCAGGAAGGGGTGGTTCCTTGAGGGTTTAAATGGTTTTATGTAGGGGGTTATGTTGCAACCAGCTGGATCTTGGATTGTTTAGGAACTGCTGAAATTAATGACCTCAAGGAATGATAAAATATGTAGTCTGCTCCAAGGGGCCATACATGGGTGACCACTGAGGACCTGCAAGAGCAGTGTAGCTGATCCAGAGATAGCAAAGTTTGATGTAGGGGATATTGCTTGCAATAAACATTTCTACAGCCAGAGTATTCTTCAGCCACATAAACCATATCTGACAAAGCTAGTTTATGTAGGAGACAGTGGTTTTACTCTTCCTGAGGTATATATGACTTTGTTGTGCCATGTCAGACTTCTTTCACACACACAACCACTTTGTAACGTGTACATAACAATCTTTACATGCATACTAAATCCTCCAGTGCTTGCCAGAATCTGATTTGTAGATGTATCATTGCAGATATGAAATGATTATGCAGAGTTTGAGTAGCAAGTCCACTGTGTCCCAGAAATAGCTGATTTTTATGTTGACCTGTGTACCTGCTTGGGGAATATATGGGCCAGTATGTTAAAAAAAGTGTAACAATTGTCAAAATAAAAAAAACAAACTAAAATCCACCCACTGAAATTGGTGTGAGAGGCAGAAAAGAACATTTCTGGGGAAATCCCAACACACTGTATCCCAGCCTTGGACATGTCTACAGAAACTCTTAACATAGTGCAGCCTTTGAAGGGCTGCATAATCAATGAATGTGTGTAAATTCTTCCACCAATGTTTGGTGCCTGTGGTTCTGAAGGCTGGAATCTGATAGGGAAGAAATTCTCTGAGTAAGGTGAAGACTTCTCATCCCTCACTCAGGTCAAATTTGTTGGCATAAAAGATTTTTGAAAAAAGCTCTGCATCTTTTCATAGGCTTTTGGGGTGAAATTCATTTACGGAGGCTGGCATGGGATTTTATTTCTCTTCTCTGATTTAGAATTTGCTTACACACATGCCATTTTTTTTTCTGTCAGTTCAACTGAAGGAAATTTGTTGGATTATTCTAGGAAAAAGAATTCTGATCAGAAAGTGCCAGCAAATTCACCTAAAGGCATGTGTTCTGCTTTTGATTCTCACCTCTGTATGCATTAATGCATACAATATCATACAGATATATATATATATATATTTGTTTTATGTATGTGCTATTACTTCTACATGATGAAGAGGTTTTAATTGGAGGAGAAGGGTGGGCAGTTAATGCAATTGAGAGCTCTTTTATGCCCTGACTTTCCAGATCCTTTTGCAATTAATTCTAGGGCAAGTGGCAGGTAAGTTAAATGGTACCTAGAACCTATTGTGTTGGAACATGTAATAATCATTAAAGGTATGTTTAGAAAATATGCAGAGGGCAAGACAGGAAAAGTGGATATTCTTTTCTCAACCTTTTTTTTGACCTGACCCAATTTAATAAGCGGACAATTGTGTGGTTTTGACACAAAGACATTTGTACAAGTGATCAGAAGCAGCTGCTAAGATATGTGATTTAACAATGAATGCAAACTATTCCTGTGAAAATATTTTTAAGCAGGCTTAACCTGCAGAAAATAGTGTTCCCAAGGATGGGAATTTTGTTTTTCATGTCTCTCATTGCAGTCTGAACTTTGAATTGCTACTAAACATCAAGAATCAAAGTAATCCAAGTTTGAAAATACCTATTCATTGAACCCATAGCTTGAGTACAGATGAATTGGTACCTCTTTGCTTAGTGCTAATGCAAAAAATACAGAATGGATTCATTGACCTATTTCACATTGACAGAATGATAGATCTGTAGGAAACAAGAGACTGTGATCTTCTCCTAACTTTTCTGATGCTGCCTTGAATACATAAAATCTCTTCTTTCATGCAGCTAAAGAGAGTAAAAGCTTAGTCTTACAAAATGCTTGTAATTGCCTGCTTCTTTACTTTATTGCCTTTAACTAGGTCTATTTGGTGACTGCTACCAATTTTTCATGCACACAAGTGAAGGACAGTTTCTCAGTGGTGTTTGGGAAACCATTTATTTGTCAAATTCTACAGCTTGTTATGAAATTCAAGAGCCCATGATCAAAATCTGAGAGTTGATTTAATTTGAGGTCTTTGTATTTCAGGGACCTGAAACTGGACAATATTCTTCTGGATGCAGAAGGCCACTGTAAACTGGCTGACTTTGGGATGTGCAAAGAAGGGATTCTCAATGGAGTGACCACCACGACGTTTTGTGGCACACCTGACTATATAGCTCCAGAGGTACTTTTTTGCAATGCATTCAGAGTACAGATATTCTTATTTATCAGACTGTTACATGTGTCATTTTAGACACTCTTTGCATGTAGATGAAAACATTTAAGATGCAGACTAGACTCTGTGCTTAGGTAGTCTTGCACAAAATGGTTATTCTATTGCTCACATATTCCTTGATGATAGGTGTGTTTTTTCCAGTGTTTGTTTCCTGGAATTATTCTTCTCAATTTGCTCATTCCTGACTCAGCATCATGATGATGATTTTTAACAGCCTTTAAAGAGCTAGATGCAACTGAGTATTGCAATCTTAGTAATCTCAGTAGTTATGAAAATGTTTAAAAATTTTAGTGAGGTTTGAAAGAACATATTCATACAGAAGAAACCATGTGTTTGGTGTCATTTTGTCCACAGCCTCAGTGGGAATATAATGTTTCCTTTCTTTAAAATACCTAGGAGTAAAAGATATTATGCTTGTGCTACTTCATAGACTTGCACAGAAATATGGAAACTAGATTAGATACTGTGTATTAGTTGACAACATTTCAAGTTGTTCATTGGATAAAAGAAATAGCTGAGAGCTGTGTGGCTTTTACATATCCTAGATTTTAATATTATGAAGTGCATTTCAAAGTGATTAAAATGAACCAATATTGAACAATTATTCTGCTAGGCAGACTTTGCTCAGTTGAGTTAGTAACCTGTGCATCTTGAAGATTCAGTGTGCAGGTTTAATGGAAAAGTGTTGTTGGTTTGTCTTTCATCAAACATCAATTTGCAGTGGGGAAAAATGCTATTTATTATTCATTAAAGACAATAAACCATAAATCCATACTGTTAGTGTTCATAGCTGTCCAACTTTGGTAGCACAACTGATAAGGTGTGACTCATCTTGAAACTATCATAACATAAATGCATGTCTTACAGAGTTTGAAAAGTATTCCAGCATTAAAAGAAAATAAATACCAGTGTGGTAGTTTTGGTTTTGTATTTTTTTTTCAGATTCAGTATACTAATTGTGTATTTTGACAATTTTTTTTAAATATTACTGAGAATAAAGCAATAATAAAAACCCAGGAACTTTTACTAAGGCTTCCAATTTGTCATCTTAATTGCAGAAATTTAGTTCCTGCTTCCATTTCTCTTGCACCATGGTAATATGTTTTAATTTCCTTTTCTTTAGCAGTATCTGATTTCCAAAGAGTATCCAGAACACTTTAAAAGTATACATTTAATTTTTTGCATTTGGTGGATATAAAATAAAATTTTCTTTCAGTGAAAAATGCGGTTGAGATCCAGACCTGTGCATCCAAACATTAAATTCATTTCTGTTTTCATGTTAAGACTGAGCTTGGTTTTATCTGGGTCTCAATTCCCAACTACAGCACTATAAGCCCAAGCAGTCCACCAGAGGGTTTCTCACTGCACTGTTAACTGTTGTGTAAGGAATTAGTAGACTTGTTGCCATTCCAAGTCGTTTTAAGGCATCCAGCTTCACCTTAAGCAGGCACCCACTCCCCTTCCCCTGGTTCCCTGTCATGCTGAACTGGTGCAGCCAAACTGCAAGCTTCTTTCCTGTGAAAAGGAGACAAGAATTAAACTTGCTCCTGGTACAACAGTAGTTCTGTAACATCAAGCGCTACTATAAAACTCCATGGTGCTAACCTATCACTTGCTGCTAAAGCTATTCGCTACAAGGTTGGACTTGTGCCACATGAGAAGTTGTAGCCAGTTTTTCCTGAAAGCAATTGCAATTAAAGTGAGCTCTACAGCCATGTATTGTACAGTGGTTTAATGCTGTTTAATGTTCCTTATAAAAGGAACTTGAACAAAAATGCTTTTGGCTTCCTTCAGCCCTACCTAAAGGACAAGAATAAATCTCTCAGATGATGTCTGTGCAGCGTTAGAAGCTGGTACAGTTTGTTTTGTTCAAGATAGAGACAAGGAAATGTTTCACATTTTCCACCAGTCTGTTTTGTATATATGATCTTTTTTCCCCTATAGTGTGACCTGCTTTAAACAGCTTGGAAGGATATGCAGCTCTTTTGCTCACAAGCAAAACTCACTCACTCAGGGGACTGATAAACTCTGTCAGTACTTCTGAGAACAATATCTCAATGACACTTAGCTGTGTTAGTGCAAATCGCACAGAAAGAACCCTGCCTGCTGTTACTGAAATCAGTGTGTTATTCTGTACTGCTTAGGCACTGGGCATAGAAGGGCTGCATCATGTTGAAACAGCAAATGTGCAGCTGAGAAAGTTGTCTCACTTGTCTCTTCAATCCAATCTTTTTCTGTGCTAGATCCTCCAGGAGCTAGAATACGGTCCATCCGTGGACTGGTGGGCTCTGGGAGTTCTCATGTACGAAATGATGGCTGGACAGCCCCCCTTTGAAGCTGACAATGAAGATGATCTCTTTGAATCCATCCTCCATGATGATGTGTTGTATCCAGTCTGGCTCAGTAAAGAAGCTGTCAGCATTTTAAAAGCAGTGAGTCTTCCATTACTTGCTTCCCTCCTCATGGGTTTTTTGGGGGTTGGTTTGTTGGGTTTTTTCCCTTGATTAAAACTGAATTTGCTGAAAGTTGTTGAGAGCAGTCACCACTGGGAGTTCAAGCACAGTTCAGAGTGCCGCTATTAGGATAATGGGGCCTGGGATAAATTACACCGCTTGTGGGAAAGGAACAGAATGTTTGTATTCCACGCAGTTGTACACTGTATAAATCTGTGTACTGCAGACTCATGTTTCAGGGAAAACCCAACTAGCTAGAACTGTGCTATCACTCTGACACTTTATATGCCACATACTCCCATCAGCAGAGTGGGAGAAGCACTGCGTAATTAAAGAAACAATGTTTTTTATTTAACCCTCTTACAAAATTTCCTGTCCTTTGCCTCTCTTGCCGTCATCAAGAAGGGTTGAAAGCCCTTTATTTACAACTGCATGTTCTATTTTATAGTTCACATGCCAGTCTTACTTTAGTATGATTTTTTCTGTTCTCATTGGGATTTTTCAGTATGAGTGGCGACTTGACAGCAACTTATGTCACCAAATGTCATCATTTTTTTAATCCGCTACTAAATGTGCTACTGAGCAAATTCAGTTTTTAGACTATAAGTCTAAATATAAATAAATACATATAAGAATATATATTTTTATAAGAATATATTATTTTTATGAAGTCATTCATTACCATGACACTGACATAAATTCTTTCTCCTGTCATCCTAAAATTAAAAGCAAAACAATGCAGAAGCAGTATGCCAATCCCCACAGTTTGAAAACCCTAGGAGGATTTTTGGCATAAAAAAGTAACTTGGTTTTTATTTATTCTATTTTTCCACCATCTTTGAAACTGGAAAATTTCTGCCTTTCCACATATTTTACTTTCAGCATCTGGAATGAGGGAGTCTTTCAATTAAGAAGACAACTGATACTATAAAATCCTGTAGAGATCTTCATACAGTGTTATTTTGAAATTATGTATAAAACATACACAAATTGTGATTTTTAACATGCATGGACAGCACATTCTGCAGAAATTCTCATCTTGACCTTTTAATGATAATGTCTTCAAGCTCCTAGCTGAACAAGAGAGATGCTCTAACAATGATTCAAAGCAGAAGTCAAAGTTTACCTCTAGGAAATGTTTGCTGAAGTATCTCTCTTGCTAAATTCACTGCAGTGAGAACATGGAGGATTTTTTCTGCTGGTAGTAATTTATTAATACTTATTCCCCCTTCTCCCCCAAATAGCTTTCTGACTGCTTTTTGTTAGCTCATATGATATTTTCATGCATCCATTTCTGTTTCCAGACCCTTTGATTATTTTACTTCAGCAACTGAAATATATGGACTTAAGCCGCAGGGTTCAGGCTTATATCCAGGGCTCAGGGGTTATTTTGGCACATTGTAAAGGAAGGGTTGTTGTCAGTTTTCATGCCTACATCTGATTTTCATTGTAGTCCAGGGGATTTTCTTTTAAAGCTGACTTTTCTACGGAATTTTGTGAGACTCTTTTTCTCAACCTGCATTTTGATAGTAGGAATGGTGATTTGTATCTTGCTGTAGTCACAGTCTTTTATCATCAGTTGGTAGAATTCAGTGGAGCTGTGGAATTTACACCACAAATAAAACACATTTCCCCATGATTAGCAACCTACTGCCTACACATCTATGGTGTAAAACCTGCTTGAAATTTGTGTTCTTCATCTCATACTTGTCCATATGAAGAACAGGAAAAACAGAGGGAAGAAAGAGGCGCCTATATATTTTAGTGCTGAATGGTAGCAAGGGATTAACTTTGGAACACTTCATTTCCTCACATTGTGCTTTGAGACATGAATTTTATTCTTTTGAAACTGTGTATTTTTACACTCCTTCAAACACCATGTAAGGAAAGTTTAATAAGAAGACATTCTCTTTTATTAAGTAACAATGTTTTCCCATTTTCTGAAGAAACAGTTTTCCTGTTATTTCCAACAAGGATGATACTAAAGCTCATTATTACAAGGCAGCATGTTGCTTATCCCATGAAAATCCACACATCTTATTAGTCCTGTTTCTGTGAATTGACAGGAATTGCTATTTAAATTCTTTCCTGTGTTGTAAGGAAAACAATTCTTCATTGAAATTGGCCCTCTGCTTCTTCCCAAGCAATGGAGAGGTGTTGTCTCTACAGTGTGTTCCCTGTGTGCTGGGATGACAGTCTCTGGTTACAGAAGCAGAGCTCTGTTTTTAAGCTGTGTGATTTATTTCAAGAAGCAAAATTTGGGGAGCCAAATGATCCTTGATTCAGGCCCTAAGCAACATGATGTCCTGTTATCACTTAGTCAATAGGAATGCTGATCCTAGAAGGCTGCTTCTTTCAGAGAAGGAGGTTCCTGCCTTAGTATGGCAAAATAAAAAGGCTTACGGCTGTGAGTGTCAGTTCCATGTGCAACCATCTCTTCAGCAGAGTGCAGTTAACAGCTCTCTCTGTCCTGATAGTTGAATCAGTGCTGATGCTGGTGATATACAGGGAATAAATGTCAGCTTTTACTTCAGAAATAGAAAGGGATTAAATTAATGGAATTAAATGTTCTGTTTTAGAAGTTCTATATTTTTTCATCATATATGCATATGATGTTTTTGTTTTAAGTATTCATTATTAACATACATTCTCTTTCATCATCCATTTCATAGTTGCATTAAGTTTGTGAAGTACAGCACCAAACTGGACTGTCCAGTCACATTTTCATGTCCTGGGTTTCTTAAAAAATTACATGTCCAGATGCTTTCCCTGTCTCCAGTTTAAAACAAAGATAAAGCATGGCAGATACTAGAATCATATTTTACTCCTTTGATACCTGGATTAGGTGGTACAAAGAGAGTATCCTGTAGTTTCCGTGCTCTGTTCTTGCAGTACATGTGGCTGCTGATTCCTGGCCTGCTCGCTCCAGTCCTGGAGATGAAATAAAGCAGAGGAATGTAGGAATGCAATTTGTGGTTTTTCAAGAAACCTCAGCAAAGCACAGTAATCCTTTCAAAACCTTTATTTCTCCTGCTCATAGAAAATAGTGCCTGTAGTTTAGATATGACTTGCCCACTTGCAGAAGGACTTGCAGAGGAGTTGAACTCAAGACCAAAGAGAAGGATCATCCTCAGAATGGCGCGTGTATGTCTGAAACCACAGACAGAATTGCCTTGCTGATCTGTGTTGTACCTTTAAAATGACAGCAAGGGTATTCTTCTGTGGATGGTTGATCTAGATATCTAAAACCATTCTAAGGACTTAAGTAGCTACTTATCTCATAACTGGGGCACTAAAACAAGGGCGTGATCTGTTTTTTTTCTACAGGTTTTTTTCCCTACAGAAGTGTACTATAATGTCGTACATAGGTTGAAAAGGCACTGAACAATTATTACACTTTATTTCCTTTGTGCATTTTTCTAAATTTAAAAATGTCATATAGTGGCTGAATATTAAGCTATAGCAAAGCTATTGAGCTGATTCTATGATGTGTTTGTGTGTATAAGAACAGCATTTGTTGCTACTTGAATCACAAGGATTCTCTGTCCACACAAATTAGGAAATAAGTAGAGCAAGAAGGAAAAAATAACAGAGGAAAAATCAGGTAAAGTATCATGAGCTGCCATCAGTTGATATCAATGTCTTACACCATTTGTACAGATTTTTCCTGACAGGAATAGCAATAGTTGTAACTTGAGAAGTTTATAATTTACCACACCATGGGAGATCAGTTAATTTCACTTTCTGACACTAATCATGCACTAAAAATGAAAGACAATATGCAAGTTATGTCATGGGAGACATGTCATGACATAATTTCCCATTCTCAAGGGAAGCTTTCTGCAGGTACTGATCACTCTGTCTCTGCAGGGTTTAAGATCATCTTTCTTTCCTTTAGTATTTTTGGCTAAAGCTAGAACTAGATATGCTGAAAGAGAAACTATTTCTTTAGCACTCTCCCAGTCAGATGAAATTAAGAGGTCTCAACAATTAACTGAAAAAGTTTCCTGCAGTTTGGAGTCTCTGAGTCTTATAGTTTGGCTGAAACCTTTGAAATTTGGAGGGCCAGAGGAAATAATCTTCTGAAAGGGGACTGTCTCTAAAAACTTGGCTTTAAGAATTACAGTGTGTAATTGAGCAGCAAATTATTTCCAGCTATTGCCATTCATGTTTTACTTCTTCCCTCCTCTCCCTCCCCACCCTGTAGTTCATGACAAAAAATCCCAACAAGCGACTTGGCTGTGTGGCGTCACAAAACGGGGAAGATGCGATTAAGCAGCATCCATTTTTCAAGGAAATTGACTGGGTTCTTCTAGAACAAAGGAAAATCAAGCCACCCTTCAAACCTCGGATTGTAAGTAACAGTTTGTATAGCATTCACAGAAAACTTGCTTTGGCAGTTCTGCCTGCTGACTTTTCTGAGAAATGATAGTTCCCTGATGTAGTATGTTGAGGGCTGAAATAGTAACATAAAAATGGGACTGAGAAGATTTCTTTGTTTTGGTTTCTGTAAAGGTAAGTGTCAGGAATAAATTTAATGCACAGAAAAATGTTCATGTTGATCCACATGAACCATGGAAGAGTTTAAGGTGCTGTTTTAATTATAATCTGTGTTCTCAAAGATGCCATATCCAGAAAAGATCATTTCAGTTGATATCTACTGTCTATACTTTCCATGTCAACTCTTTACAGTTCTGTGTTGCTGATGGCCACTGGATTTTGTATTAAAAACACAGACAAGAATTTATAAGGAGTAATACTTTAAGTTGAGAAACTTGATAAAACAGCTTCTTGGGGGAAAGAAGTACACATTATGATTAGATAAATTTATGTACTAACATTTTCCTGGATAATAACCAATTATTTCTATTTTAAAGTAACAAAAATCTACTAGGAGCAGCCCCACTGGCAGAAATGCAAAAGCCACGCAAAAATATTTTACTTATTCTGGTTTTCCTTCTGGATGAAAATACTTACAATTAACCAACTGTCACAGAATGCATGCTTACACAGTGCAAGAGGCTAACTTTATGATAAATCCTCTGAGATTCATTTGCATGTTTTGATTTCGCACTTTCCTAAATTACAGAGCTTAATTTGCCTGTGAATACAGTCAAGGTACTTGTTTGTTTCTTTAGATAGTTTGTAAAGGTAATAAAAAAAATCAAAAAGCAAAACAAATCAACAAAATAAAAACCTTAGGTCTCAACTCTGAATCCTGAATTAAATTCAGAGGAGAAGAAGTCCCCTCTGTTTCTGAAGAATTGCTGTATGTTACATGTAATGCCTTATTTTGAGCTCAGTGAGATCCATTTCCCCAAGTTCATTGCGTAGCTGGTGAAAGCAGGGCTGACCTTCCAGAACAGGAGCAGCAACTCTGAGTCCGCTCTTGGGGAAATCTCTCTCTCTCTGTAGCTGTGCAGAAAAAGCCCAAAGGGACTGACAGCTGTGAGTGAAAGCCCTCATGAACACCTTTCTAGGAGTAACAGCAAGATCTAATGTTATCACACAAGGAATCATGTATTTGTTGGGGAAGGGAAACCTCACAGTGCCGTGTGTCCAGGCAGAGGGAAGCCTGAGCCAGCCCCACTCCTGGAAGCAATGCAGCCAGTCCCTTACCCTGCTCTGGAGGTGTGGCAGGGTTGCAGCTGGTGCCTGAGCTGATGTACAAATCTCTGCACTGCTGCAGGAAGTGTAAACCCCAAATTACCTCCTTTAGTGTCTATCTGAACCTATTTAGTACCGTGGCTAGCAGTGTTCCAGCCAGGTTCCACAGCTCTGAGCTGCACTTGGACAGTCTGTGTTCATCTGAGTTGCATTTGTGTAGGTCTTTTCTTGTTTTCACAAGAATTTGGCCTTTCATCTCACTGTAATTTTTGTTGCTTTGCTCAATATTCATCAGAGTTTTGTTTTTAAATCAAGATGAACTACTGCAGAATTATTTTCACTTTATGCCTACATCTAATTTCCAGTTTCCTTTCATCTAGTCTATTGGCTGTTTTCCTTTCATAATCAAGATGCACAGTCCCTTTGACAATAGGTATTTTTATGAAGCCTTTATTATTTTTATAAGTACTCCCACTGTGGCAGTGCTTAAAAGTCAGGAGGCATTTCATGTATCAGGTATTTTCATTTATTGCTAATATAAATGCCTTCTCAGTGGGTTTCTTTCTCTTTCTGGTAATTATTTTACTGCTGTTATATTGTAAAGCCAATCCTATTTCATTAATTCCTGTTGTTTTGTTCCTTTTCCTCTTTTCTGCTTTCTTCAGTGGTATTTTAGGTGAATCCTTCAGTTCCAGTAGTAGCAGTGATTGCAGATTATTTCAGAGTAGTCTGAAATTTGTATAATTTTAGGACAGCTCTTTGCTTCTTAGTAATTAGGGTGATTTTGTACATCTTTATTTATATTACTGCTCATTTTTCTTCAGGCTAATTCTCTAATGTTGGATTTTCATATGACTTCTTTATCTATTGTATCTACCAACTTTATTCTACCAGATTTGATTCCTGCAGTCTTGCAGTTCTGCATGCTTGGATTTTTTTCTAAGTTCTGGGTTTGTTTGTTTTTTTGGTTTTTTTTTTATAGTGGTAAATTCAGATAATATGTACTCTGTGTTACAGGTATCTCTTATTATTTTCATGTTCTCAGTCTGCTCTCTCTAAAGTATCTTCCCCAGTGACTGGGTCCTACCAGCTTTTACTGATAACTTTGAGCATCCCCTATATATTCATGATTCATGTTTATGATCCATCAGCTGTTTTGTGCCAAGTGTATAAATTATACAGTTGCTTGGATTTTATTGTTGTATAGCAATCTTTGAGCAAGTTCATACTTGAAATTTTTATTTTTCCTCTGAAAACTGAATGATGTATTACTTGGAAAGTAAAATGTGATACAGATCTAGGCTGGAGGGAAAGATCACAAGAATGAAATATAATTATTAATTATTCAACTTCAGAAATGGCAAAGAAATTTAGGGCAGTAATTTTCAAGTGCTATAAAGGTAATTTTCTATACTTGCCAAGCTAGACCAGACTGCACTCACTTTGAAAAATTGTGAGAAGAGGGAAGAAGGTGAACACTAATGAAATAATATCGACTTTAAAATCTACTTATAGAGTTCTCTAAATTCACTTGTGGATGTAGCATTGAGATTCATTAACAAATATAACTATTCCATTGCTGTGGAATAACTATGGAAAAAACATAACTAATGCCTGCGTTTGGAATGTTTTATGTTTTTTAACATCTCTTAATATTAATAAAGGGTTGTTGATTATTTTAAAGTGACTTGTAATGTTAAGAAAGGATTAAAAAAATATTTTAATGTTGTGTTGAGGAAGGCTTAGTTCTGTGAAAAGACCTATGAAAAGAGAGGTCAGATTATTAGTCAGAAAATAGACATTCTTGCATGTGATACGTGAGTGTACATATGTGTTGGGGAAAAAAGTGTACAATGCATATACAGTCATCTGTGCATTTAAATTGAGTCTGGCATGCACATACAAAATTCTGCTCATGCAAGAATGCATATATTTACACAGGTAGTCTTCTATTTTCTGACCAACCAGTAAGATGACTAAGGGGGGAATATTTATTTTTACATCATAAACATCTTCAAAATAAAACTATACATAAGATGTGTTACAATGAGCTCCAGGCAATGTAGAGCAATGACACTGAGCCAGTAAAGTGAAAATGGTTAAACACTGAGGTCCCATCAGACAATGGAATAATCTGCCAAGGGAGGTCATGGAGGTGCTACTGTGGAAAAAGCCTTGCTTCTGTTCTGCCTCACTCTCCTCAAAACACATGAGTTCCTTGATTAGCACAGCTGGCTTGCCGTAATAAATGCTCTGAGGAGCTGTGTTCCATGGTACCGTCAGACCTGTGCTTCTCCATGGTTCAGGTATGTCACTTCAGCTCTGCCAGCCTTAAGTCTGAATTTTTCAAATGGGCTTAGAAAAAAAACCTGTATGGTTATTTATTAGCCAGACTTTTCAAGGTTCTGTTTGTTTGTTTGTTTGTTTGTTTTTTTTATCTCATTCACACAGTGGATGGATGTAATTATGTTCCTTATTATACCAGAAATATAACATTAATGTCTTTCTAGTTGGTACATGATTTGATTATTCTAATGATGCTTTGGAAGCTGAAATTTCTTCCTGTGTCCAGCATTAGAGTGAAAATTACCAAAAAGATTTTAAAAAACTGACTATGTGTTTTTGAAGGCTTACAAGAGTGCCCTGAACAGAGGATTCATATAAATAGCTGAGGTTTAGATTGCTAAACAGTAACAGAAGTGCCATCCCAGGCTGTCCTAGGTAGAGACAATGGAAGCAGATCTGGTGGCTCTGAAACCTGTTGTGAAGGGTCTTTGCTTCTGCAGTTAATGACTTGGAATAGAGAGTATAGAGGGGTTAAAATGCACTGGGGCTCAGTCCTGTGATGCATATTATCTACCAACTTTTCCTCTCATAAATCTAGGATCATGAGTCTTTTCAATGGTAAAATTAATTTTACATATATCTATGTATATACTGTGGTTTGCAATACTGAGAGTTTGTTCCATGCTATTCTAGTGTTAAGCTAGTGTAGAAAAAAAGTCATATCTCTGGAAATCAAGCTCATTAGAAATCAAGCAAACTTTTGAGCAGCTTGGCAGAAGATACTGGTCGTAAGCTCCAATGACCTTGCAGTGTTTTTTGAAAATCCTTTTTATTGTTCTTAAAACCTAATTCTTAGTGCTTCACAGCCTGTCTTGAAAATTTCTGAATAGTATTATTCTTCCCTGAATGCAATCATGAATATGCAATTGCATATGCAGTAAGTACCATTTTAGAGCAGACAGATATCTTTTCTCCAGAGCAACTGCTGTGAGACAGAAAACCCTTTGGGGCATTTTATTCCTCTGTTCAGCTATTTTTTCACATGTATTCTTCCTGGAATTTTATTCTGTTTGGAGAATGAAATTTCCATGATCAGCAGCCATAAGGCTGGCTGTGATTTGCAACAGAGTTTATTGCCCAAGAACCGCAAACACCTTGGCAACATTCAGTGATTCTCTGCTCCCCATCTCTCTTTGTTTCCATGAATTGGTTATTTCCATTTTCAAACAGCATTTGCCATCTTAAAAATTAAAACAATGGTGCAGTAAATAAATTTCTTGCCCGAGTTATTGATGTAGTGGTAAGTGTGATAGATCCTGCTTAGTGGCATGATGGGATGATTCTGTCTATCCTTACCAAACACAAACTATGCATTGAAAACAGTCCTTGAATCAGATTACTGCTTTGGCTTTGATGTGTATTGATTACTTTTATATTGTTATAGTTCCCTGCAAGGAATTCTTTGTGCCATTTCTGAGAGCACAGCTGGCCAGCTGTAGAGTTTCCAGAGTAAACCTGTGGCCTGCTGACAGGTCAGTAACATCAGCCAGTGAAGCCCAGAAACAAGAGCACAAGTGGCAGAAAGATGTGCAGTATCACAGTCCCTCTTGTCAGGGATGGAGGAAAATCACTGCCCCAAATTTGTTGCTCATTTGGCTGAAGTCAGTGGTAGCCTCATATGAGCATCAGTTTAATAGAATCATAGAATAGTGTGGCTTGGAAAAGACCTTTAAAGGTCAAGGTTATCTAGTCCAAACCCTCAGCAGCGAGCCTAATCAACTGTATCAGGCTGCTCAAAACCATGACCAGGCTGTCCTTGAAGATTTCCAGAAATGGGTCATCTCTCACCAATCTGAGAAACCTGTTCAGTGTTTCCCCATTGTATGCAATTTCTTTCCTACATCTAGTTGACATCTACCCTCTTTCACCTAAAACGATTACTCCCTGTCCTATGGCAACAGGCCCTACTAAAAAGTTTTTCTTCTTTCTTTCAAGCCCCCTTTGAGTATTGAAAGGCCACGATATAGGGTCTCCCTGAAGTCTTCTTCAGGCTTAACAGCCTCACTCTCTTTGCCCTTCCTCACAGGAGATGTGCTCCAGCCCTCTGAGGGCTTTCTTTTTGATTTTGTAGAATTAGACCAGCAGAGTAAAATCACTCTCTTATTTCTTGGTCACAGTGGCTCTGTGTGTGCAAGGAACTGTGAGACAGAGGAAGCTCTTAGGCACTGTGCAGCAAGGACAGTCTCACTACAGGCACACTTCTGTCCTTCCAGACTGATTTTTCACTGTCAGCCCTTGCAAATGTGCAAACAGACAGACTTGACACTTTCATCTACCCTGTTGTCGATGTCAGGGTTGGGAAAATTTGAGACATTGTGTAAGATGTCCTCAAAATGAAAAAGCTGAAGAACTCTCAGCCAGAGGGTAATACAAAGCCTGGTAAAACAGATGTTTGCCATATGTATTTCTTTCTAGCAATTATGCCAAAGTTTCATCACTAATGGCTTTATCAGTGCCTGTGGCAATCCATTCATAGTGTGGCTTTGTGGAGATGAAGTTAACAAAATAATCCTATTACAATGATTCACTGTCAACATGCTGCTTTCACAGAACAATGCATTATTTTCATTTTCTCAATGCTTTCATAATTTTTTGGTTTTCTATTCTAAAAGCTCACTTTCCTCAAGAGCATTAGAGACAAAATGAATGGGATAGTCTATTGCAGAATTGTATCTTGCACTATGGAGCAACAGCTGCTGCTGGCCTATTCATCTAATATGACTTCATTTTGCAGCCTCTTCAATTTCTGTTGTTACATCACTGAGAACATTTTCTGAATAATCCTGTGCTCCTTCTTCAGATCTGACTTTGTAGGGTAGAGAGTTGGTCTTGCAGCTAAAACCAGGGACCCAAGAATTGCAAGGTACATAAGTTTGTCCATCAGATTTTCTAGAAACTCATGATGTGGTCCAGGCTGTATCACCTAATCATTTCTCATTTCAATTCCCCATCTGTGGTAATCACAAGCAAAGTTAAGGGCCAGTGAAAAAATACGACTGAGAAATGTCAGAAAACAAGTGCTAAAGATCAGCCTACTTTTAAATTGACTGAATGCTTAGGACTTCCCTTGGAAGAGTGTTCTCATGCTATACCAGACCTCAGTGTTAGCAGATTTCCTCTCAGCCTCAAATTACATCTTTCTCAGCTCCAGTAACTCTAAGATAATGATAAACCATTATGGAAGTCCCTCCCCCCTTAGTTATCACTATCTAAGCCATATTGTCTGTATGCAGTTTCCTTTGTGAACCTGAACTCCCTTGTTAAGTCTTGACTTAAGGATGCCAGCAATGTGTCCTCTTTCAGTTTTGCACTGCAGCAAAGGTTTGAAATAAAGTCATTCCCAAATATGAAATTCTAGTCGCAGCCAATGACTGTGGGTTACAACTGGAGTCACCGAACACCAGGAATTTTCTTTTCTGCCTCCCCCTGAACGAGTGAAAAACTGGCAAAATTTTGGCAATCCTTTGCCTATGACTGAATGAGAAACTGGGTAATATGTAGAAAATACAAATCAGCGCCTCTGGAGAGTGCAGCTGGGCTGTTTGCACAGGCAAACAGGCAGAGGCCATGCCTGCCCCGTGAGTAGGTGCTGCACTAAATGGCTCCTGAAAAATGTCTTCAATTAGAGAGGTGTGGGTTCAAATTGCTGCAGCAAGCATCTGCTTACTGTGAAATACGGCTGGAATCCTTAAAGAGGGACCACGTTTCTGGAGAAAACTTCCCAGTATGTTAGCCTGAAACATAAGTTCTGTAATTGCAGATTCATCTTCATACATGAGTGATAGCAGGCAAAGATATTTTTTACATTTTAATGAGGGATTTTTAACCTGGTGTTGGGAAGTCATGATACTGTTTTGGTGGGGGTTCTTTGGCACGCCTCTACTTTTTTGTGACAATAGATTGTATCGTCAGCCATGCAGAATTATGACTTTGCCTTTACGCTGTGGGGAAGAAATCCTGTAAAATGCAGTATCATTCAATAGCACCAGAAGGAACATAGGAAATTACAGGCCAAGTAAATTTCTTTTTGTATAAATGTTCTCTCTTTTCAAGTTTGCTTCAGTGTGAATGTCCCTCTTTAAGGTAAGGCCTTCAATATGGGGAAAATGTCAAGGTAGGTCCACTTTTAGGCCTAATAACCTTGAGGTGTCCCTTCAGTTTCATAATATATTTCCATTCAGTCATCAGTGCATGGCAATGAGCATTTAGCAGACGGGCACGCAAGGGGCTATACTGCATGCCTTTGCATGAAGTGTTACTGCTTAGACAAAACACTGGGGAGTGATCTTGAGACCTCAGACCCTCATGTACCATTATTACACATTGCACATGATGTATTTCCCACTTGCTGCAGGCATTTCAGGCATAGGAAAACACTGGGCTTTCTTCTGAGAGTAACACCATGTTGATTAGTATTAATTTTTTTTTTAATGTTTAGAAATGGGCTAGACTATAAAAATACTTAACATACATCCTTTAAAACAACTGAAGAAAAATGGATGTGGACTTTTGAGACAGACTTTTTATTACTGACAGTCTAATAGTGGAACTGCTACACTTTTATTGCATGCTGCCCCTGTCACAGGATATCATGAATCAGAATATTGAATTTTGGATAGTTTCTAGAAGTTACACTTTTCTGCTGCAGGGTTTGAGTGTTAACCAGGTGGCTGGTGATGGAGGAGCATTGGTTGTTTTCAGGCATTGAAGTTCTAGATCTCATCTGATCTTGCTCTAGGCAGCTGTGAACAACAAATAGTTACCATAGTTATAGCCTGCACGTAGCTCAGATCAATCAGCCCAGTGGCTGGGCAGGACAGGGGAGCCTGGAACACTCCTGCCTCTTCCCTCAACAAAGTAAAGGACCTTGGTTTTCAAAGCTTCAGCTAGTTTGGCACTTTGTGCAACCTCTAAGTGTGCCCAAGATATAAGTATATAGCTTTTGAGGAGCCTATGTGCAGCTTAGAGAAATTGGAAGTAAGTGAGCTGGTATTTTTAAGGGATTTCAGTGTTGTTTTGTTTTTTTTTTTTCAATGTACAAGGTTTTGTTTTCCCAGAATTTCTCATTCAGTTTGTCTGATTTTTGGGGGTTTTTATTATCTTTAGTGTCAGTGCCTCCAGCAGCTGTTTTTAGATGTGATTACCATACTAGAATTACAGAAGTTTGAAAGCTACTTCCCACCACTGCAGGTTCCCAAATATTTATAAGTTAAACAACTTTTATTATGCTTCTTTTGATTCTGTACTGGGGATCCATTAGTATTTGTTTGGTTTTGTTAAGTCCTGGTTTTATAGCACTAAAATATTTTAAATCTGGATAATTAAGTCCATACAACCGCCTGTTAAGCGTACATTGTTAAGTGGTGCCCTTTGGGATAGAGTGATAAGCAGCCAGAGTGGATTTGCTTTCCTTTTGGCCTTCCCCAGAAAAACACAAATTCTGTTTCACTTTCTGACTGCTTTAATCTCTTTATTTTCATAAAGTTATTTAAAGTTATTTAAAGTTATTTAAACCATTAGGTTTATTATGTTCACTTGCATTCTTATGTACATTCTCAGGAATTCACACAGAAGTATTTTGGTTTTATATTCATGTAGATTATATATAGTATTCCTGGGTAGGGGCTGTTCCTGATGTCAGTTAAGCCAGAGGAAAAACACCAGATGATTAAGAAGCAGTAGCATCTGACTCTTTATCAGAAAGTGGAATTTATCAAAAAAAGTCAAGACTCATTGAAGACTGGCATTTTCTGACTAGTCCCATCCCAGCTGGAGTCCAGTAAACACTGACTATAAAAAGAGCTTTGGCTTTGGGTTTATTTCTCATGTAGAACTTTCTGTACTAGCAGTACACTATGCTAATGCAAGCATTAGGTCTTACTAGGAAGCAAAAATTTGCAAGGGTGTGTATTCACAGGTCAGCACACTAGTGCAAAACTTAATTCCTTTGACATATGCACTGCTCAGATGGAGGAGTGAAGCAGCTGATGTGTAGCTACTTACCTGCAGTAGCAGGACAGGGAAGACACCTTTACAGAGTAAGGAATCCTCACTCTTCATTAGCTGCTGCTTTCCTCTTGTTATGCTGCTGTGCTGGTATAAGGGATTTTGTTTGGTGGAGGTGCAGACCTTGTACTGCTCCTCTCAATAGCATGCTCCAGAAGTCACGTGCTTAAATCCCACGGGATGAGAGGAGCACTCAGGCTAAACATTTACAAAAAACCTTGAGCACAGATCTTGTTCCTTGCATGCCATATTCATGTTTGTGAAGGACCTACAGAACAACAGTTCTCTTGGCTTAATTCTCGAGTGTGGAAAAGAAGGATTTGAAGACCATGACTGCCCATGACTCTTTGGAAGACTGTGCTTGTATTTGACAAGAACAAGAAGAAAGTGAGTTTGTGCCATTGTGTCTGCATTAACAGCTCAAATTCCCAGCAAGATGAGGTTCCCATTGTGTAAAAAAACAGATAAGTGAAAGACTGTCAGAAAATTGTAGACAATGATAGGAGAACAAAAATAGGAAGAAAACGAGATGAATGATGAAGGGAAAATTACTTAAGCTCAAAGTAAATCAGTAGCAAATCCAAAAATTAAAGTCATGTCACTACAAACTCTGCTATGTCATACTGTACTCTTTGAATAAAACTGTGTTCCAGAAGAAGCAGTTACAGGGTCCGGAAGAAAGGTGGAACAATGTATTGAGATGTAGAAGTAGTAGGCATTCATGCACAGTTCTGCAATGCCTTTTATTTAGCTTATGATTTGTATGTGCATTAGTTTAAAAAAAAAAAAAAATTAAAAGGCAGCATCCTCAGTGGCTTTCTAAAGTCACATACTGCTTTATTTTATTCTGTCTTTGCAAAGGCTTAAAAATATTCATTGCTCTTAAAAAATATAATCTCTAACAATTCAATAGTCTTAACAATCCACCATCATTGTGTAGCTTTCTCCATTTGTCTTAGGTAAAACCTGCTATACCATTTTGCTGTATAAAAGCCTGTCATATGCATCATCCATGTCAAACTAATTAGCTAGGGCATCAAAGAGCATGAGTTTCCAGAAATGTAGGCAGTCTTGCCAAAAACTCTGTAGCATTCCTACTCTGTGGCCTGTAATGCAAACTATTTTAGTGTGTAACTGAGTCTTGGAATTTTGCTCCCACTATACGTGTTGCTATTACCTTTCAAACTGTGATGTTTCCTTGCATCCAGCATCACAATGCCCATGTCAAGGCTCCTTGATACAGGAGGGATCAGAATCACATGACACTACTATATAATTTCATGTCGTCATCAGGGAGGATCATAATGTAGTATTTTCCTGTAAATAAATGAATAACTGACTGTAGGGAGAATAAAACATTGGAAAGTCAATCAGTATTTATTCGGACACATAGAGTGTCTTGAAATATCTCATTACATCATTCATCGATTTGCTAACATCACAGTCTCCTTAATTTATTCCTTGTCTTTCTGATTGCTTAAAGAATGGAAAGTAAAGCAAATATATTGATCTTTTACAGAATATATATGCCTAAATGCCAGTTCGGTTATTCTATATTTGGATATATATTGAGACCCGTGATTTTTTTGATGTCTCCTGGAAACCACTGAAATTCCAGGAATACATGCCCTAAACTTACCAACCTAATTCAGTTTTTCTTCCTCTTTGCAAGTGAGCTCCATTGTCTGGATAGTCCTCTGTGCCAAAGTGCTAGGGATCAGGAAGACCAAAAGGCTTCTACACATGTATTTGAGGACTCAGCAGCAGGTGGTTCAGCACATTGTCACAGATGCACCAGCCCTGATTCCTGTCATGCTGCTATAACAGTGGTGGAAATGCAGTTTCAGGAGACCACAACTGAAAATGGGCTCATCTTGGATGTTTGCCAGGATATAAGAGGGGAGATGACATGGCTGATCATGACCTTAGAGCAGCTAATCAATGGAAGCTTGCCAGAATAATGTGAATTAGAGAGACACACATAAAATCTGCACTGCAGAGTAGATCATAAGGTTTGCAATAGGAATCACATTGTGCAGGTGAAGTGTATTTTCATATGATAGTTCCATTACCTCCTCTACTTGTCTTCCCCCCCCCCAAGAAGAAATATAAAATTGTTTATCATGAGACTAAATCTCTCAAAGAAGCCTGCCTTAAGGGGAGGATGTAGTGTAGGAATTTAGAAGTTGGCACTCTTTCCCTGAAATTTTTTCTCTTCAAAAAATGCATGTATTCTACATAGCATAGTTAATGTGCAGTAGCTCTGTGTCACATTGAGTCCTCATTGAAGCAAGCCCTGAGAAGATGTACTCAATGGATTTTGAGAGCAAAGGACTAACCACAGATGGAAAGCTGGTGCTGAGCTCCCCTAAAGATCCTGTGAAATCTATCTCCATCCATGTTCTGTGCAGAGATAACTGCTGTGGTGTAGAAATCAGGCCATGAACAAGGGTTTGCTATGTATACAGCATTTTGCTGTATGCAACTTTAGTGCTGTGCACTCATGGTGATGAGTGTTTCCAGGTAGGGCCATAGAGGACAACAGATTTCAGTGACTGCTGGGACAGGTTCATTGCTCAGACCACGAACACAGGGTGGTTGTCAGGGAACCTGCAGAGTTTTGGTTTTGTTTGCCTTGCTATTTGTTTTGTGGTGGTGGTTTGAGGATGCTCTGGTTTTGAGGAAGTCTGGGTAAAAGGGAAACACAAAGGCTGGCATTCTGGCCGTGGAGTAATTAAATGTTTATGCTCCTAATTGTTTAGGTTATTCCTCCTTCCTAGTTGACCCATTTCACATTCCATTCCTAAGAAAGGGAATACAATTTCAATATAAACATGGTTTCAGTTTAGTGTATCACAAGTGATTCCTTTTAAATTCTATCATTTTGTGAATTTGCTTGGTGTCTATTAAATATCTGTGTAGTTCCATAACAGATTTAAAATACGGACTGCACAGGTTGACATGCTTTTCAAATACTGTATCTATTAACACCTTTATTGAGTGGGAGTTTTCCCACTACTTTCACTTAATGTGGTGTCCTTTACCTCTAATGAAAGCATAATTTTGTATACTTATAAAAGCTACTTAGATTCAAAAGCCTTCTTATCATCATAAGCTTCAGCTGAATACATTAAAGCCCATGGCAAATGTATTGTCACTCTTCCATGTGTGAATAGAGCAATTAACATGCTGAGAAAATTTAATGACTTATAAAGTTATTTTGATAACCTGTATCTCTTATCTTCTGAAATCAGACAAGTTAGGAATTACTTGTCATACTGATACAGATTGTCAGGACACACAAACACTGTGTAGAGGTATCCTGAGGATAAACTGAAAGACAGGCCTGAAGTGTTGTGCTTCTTAGCCCATTTCCTTTAAAATATTCATACAGAATTTATTTATAAATAGCATGAGTTATGTGCAAAAGTGAGTGCTCATTATAGTTGGTTGCAAATTTTTAGAGACTAGTACATTTTTACGAAGAGAGATCCAATCAGTGGTGCAAAGTGATCTCTGCCTATGCTGTGGTTTTTGTTACCATATTGAGAGGATGGTGACATGTGAGGTTAGCCACATAACCTTGTGCTTCAAACCAACTGGTTTGCTGTCTGAGTTTCCATTTGTCTTGATAAATATAATCTGAAAATCTTATCAGCAATGAGATAAATACAAAATGTTTGAGCTCTTATCATCCTGATTGAAGAATTTCTTCTTGATGATACTGTGTCAAACATGGGAATCACTTACTACTTACTGAAGCAAAATTCTGGATAAAATTAAGTGATACTATGTGGTACATATGAGAAGGTGTGACTCTTGTTGCATGTCCTGTTCCTGCTACCCTGTGCCTCTGGAACTGCACACCAAAAGCTGCAACAGCCTCCTACAGTTATATTTAAACAGCATATTGTGAATTTCTATGAGACTAAAACACAAAACTCAGTCTTTTGTGGCAGTGTTGTTTCCTAGCCACCAACTCCATCAATTTCTTACCTTCTCTGAGTAGCTTTTCAAGCTGCTGGACAATGCCAGCACAGTTATGGGAGCTGTAGAGCTTTCAAAGGACTTGAAAGGGTTTCACTGATTTTCTGCAGATTGAATGAAAATAAGTAACAGACTAAAGAGAGAGACTTCTTAATGTCTCCAAACTGGAGAGTTAATTTAATCTTTATTAGGCAGAAGAGAGTCCACTGAGCCTCTTGGTCTCATGACATATCTGATGAGTTCCATGTCCAACTTTGCTGAGTCTCCTAGTTTGGAACACCCTCTGTCAGGTGCCTTTTTGCAAGGATTTCTGTGGCTTTTCAATACTAAAGGCTCCCATCATTCACATGTGGCTCGTGTAATTGATGGAAGGAATGGCAAGTTTTAACTTTCTGAATGTATTTTTAGTGATAAGAACATCAACTTAAATTTCTTTTTTCACTGTTGAAATTCATATAAAGTAATTTAATAATCACTGACAGACAAGGTTGGTAATCCTTAACACTGGAAATCTTAATAAGCAGATTTTAGTGGGCTTTTCTTATGCTTGAGTTTGTAATTGCAGGTAGAAATCGAATGTTTTATTGAAATGGCAGTGAAAGCAAAAACAATTCAGAAAACCACTGTTTAATGTGTGCTTATTAATAACATCTTTTAATAAATATGTGAAGAACTCTGAGGCAAAAAAATAGCATTTAGACTCAGAAAACTTGATAGCTCTTTGTCCAAAATTATACAGGCCAACTACAAAAGAGATAGTCTTTTATAGTTTCTGATATCTTTATTTCTTTGAATAGAATAAAACATGATTTGGACTTTAAAATTGTCATCTTGGATGGGTAGTAGTCATATGGGCTTATTAGTTCAATTGTCACATCTAATCAGATCATATCTCCTGAGTCACACACTCACTGCTCAGGCAGGAGACCTCTGAAGCATTTGCACTGCTGGGAAAAACATAAGATCCAGTGGCCAGCACATGTCCTGCACGAGAGGTGGTCTCTATTCCTTCTCAGTGCCAGAGATTTTCTGCTAATGGAGCAGCCATCTTTCTGATGAGATTTAGAATTGAAATCATGTCCTTTTTGGTCACTGCCAGTGCAGTGTGGAGTTTGGCACCTACTGTCAGAACCTCTTGGGCAGCTGCTGTGCTCCTGCTCTCGTGCAGCTTGGGTAGTCCAGAGAGAAAAAAAGGAGCATCTGAAACCCAATGGAATCTCTGTGTGTTTGGCAGGACAGCTGTAGTTTTGGGTGTTCTTCTTTCCTAATACTGTAGTTTTCTCAGTCATCTGCAATTGAAAAGTCTAACCTGGAAAAAAGTTTGAAAAGTTTAACATAATGTGTCCCAAAGTCTTAGGAGCTGCAGGCTAAATAAACAGAATCCCACCCATGTAATTACTGCATTTTAAATTATGCATTTAGCAGCCAATCTAAACATTTTTCCTTTTATCTTCATGATTTTTTAATGTTCAAAGTTGGATAATAGCTACACTCTGTTTCTTTCATATATTCTCCTTGCCTTGCAGATCTTCCTTCTTTTCTCAGCTTCTCTGCTAGGCACAGCTCTTCATACCTTCTTCCTCATGAGGCAACCATGTGTTGGTTCATGCTCTTGCCCTACAGAGTATTCACAGTGCAAGTACATTAAAATAGCAATAGTAGCAGAAATGTGGCCAGACCTGTTTTATCTTAGCAAATGGAGCCTTGCAAAATTGTCATAGCTTCAGGAAGAAAGTGCCTAAGCTGCTAAGGAGGGCTTCTCAAATAAATCTTTCTGTTGAAAAGAAGCACTTGTAATGAGCGCTACCTTGGCTTAACCCGCTCCCTTTTGTTCACTGTGATTTGTTTAATCTCTCTTCATCAATTGGTTGTTAGAGACCTGTTAGCATATCCTTGCAGTCATAGATTGCTCCATGCTTGTCCTGTTAATAAATTGGGTGATTTACAACTATGCTGCCAAAATTGCATGGAATTGTTTATGAATTGGAGAAAGTAAAAACTTCTCTTTAGTCCTTTAGTCTTGAAGTCATATTTTAAGACACAGCATGCTTTTAAATCTAAGCAAATACCTTTGTTTTTTTCAGAGCTGTTTGGGATTCCCTACTGGCAGCACAATTATTTTTAATCAATAGTAATTACCCCAATGTTGGGACCCTTTTTTAGATGTACTCTTCTGTGCACTTTTTTGTCCAACACCTTCACAAGTCTTGGTGATTTCTGGAATAAGTAGCTATGGGGAATTAATTGCCCCTGATAGCCTTTGAGGAATTTGTCATTTTACTCTTTCAACTTAAGGAAGGAAACAATACTTTCACAAATATTTTCAATATGAAAACCTGAAAATAATGTGTATTCTATTTGTTTTCAGCTACTTGAAAATTTATTTGCCCTTGATAGCTAGTGGGAGAAATGTGGGGGTAGTTACACTTCTCTTGCATGTAACTACAGTTCTGAATTTGAATTGTACTTTTTGCAAATACTCACTAACCTTCTTCTGCTTTAGTGAGTATTCCTGTAGCAAATTAGTTGTTTGAGGGTGTGAAAATATCGTGGTAGGACATGGAGAACAAGAATGTAGACACAGTTGCAATGTAATGCTTTTAAAAACTGAGATGGAATTGCATTCCTATTTTGCAGGTTTTGCCCAAATTACTTGGAAAATACCTCATAAAGCCATGTTCCTCATGCCTCTTAGGCAGTTCAGAGTTACATGAGTCACATGCACTTCATGTCTTTATGTACAAAGTAAATATTCAAATGTAAACAATATTAAATATATATATGTTTGTTAAGTCCATATCTCTTTCCTTTTAATGAAGTTCTGTGGATAGAGGTTGTGGATTTTTGGTTTTCTGCATTTAGAAAGTACTTGGTTTACAAGTGACAGTCTCTTGCATTTACACAGATCTTTCTTTCCCTACATCTATAAAGTTCTTACAGTATATGAAGGTTGCTGTGACTACAACTGGGAGAAAGAAAACTGTTTAATGTCACAGTGGAGCTGATGAATAAAATACATTTTTATATATAATTATGTTATAGAAATGTTTACCTACCTTGAAAGGTGGTATATATCCCATTTGGAATATATTAATGAACTTTATGATGCATGAGTTTGTCATTTTATTGTTTTACTTTGCAAGTCAAATAGCTGTTCTATTTCCAGTATCATTTAATCTCAGACATGGCAGGAGGAATACAAAGCTCATTTTCAATGTGTCTGTGTGCCTCCTTTAAGGATCACCCAGGTAATTACTAGTTTCCATGACACAAAGAGAAAAGAGACAGCATAAAGAAAAATGTTTGTTCCAATTCCCTGAACCTGTACATGCCTGAGATGTGCTGCTAACATGGAAAATGTGAACACTGCAGGTTCAAAGGAATGACCATGAGAACATTTTCTGCTGTAGCCTAGAGTGCTTTTTTCCAGTAAGTGGTGACAGACAGTCGCTGTCGTGAGTGTCATGAGAACAGCAAATCAGCCTCCCCAGGACTGTCTCTCTTAATACCTCTTGTCCCAGAACATGCACAGCTGCACTTTGTTGGCCCAGCTTTGTTGAAGGAGTGAGGTGCTTTAGACTTGTGTGGGAAAATCTTTATGCCATTGAAATAAAGAAGAGTTCTGAGGTGGATTTCTCTGGAGATGGGATTTCACATTTTGCATGATGCTCTCAATTACATATGGCTGCATTAGGAAATCTGAGTTGCCAATGTTGAGCTCAAGGGTTTTGGATTGAGAGCTCCTGGAAGCTTTACCTCAGATTTTTAAACATGAGTATAGCCCGTATCACTTATAATGATATAAAGAAATGGTTAACTTAGATTTGAAACACAGGGCTGTGTTTGGGGGAATCAATTAAATTAGTTCACTCTGTGACCCTGAAATATGATTGTGTCCAAATCCAAGAGGAAACAGCCATATCACCTACTATGCCAAAGCCTTTTTAAAACTAGTCCTAATCTCAGCTTCCTGCTTTATCATCATACTGCTATTCCTTCACCTGTCAGAGACTGAGAGTCTCTGGGACCTCATTTATAGTACTGCTTCTGTGGCCTCTCCTGAACTCATTTATATTTCTTGCTCCTGTAGCTTCTCTCATATGTCTGTTATTATTTGTGTGAAGTAGCTCCTCTTTTATTTCAATCATTCCAGAAAATTCAGCCTTTCTGGGGGGTTGGAGAGGAGGGAGAGCATTTTTTATTTTATTGTGCTGTTCTACCATTCACCCTATTTATATTTTTCTTCTCAGAAAACCAAAAGGGATGTAAATAACTTTGATCAAGACTTTACACGAGAAGAACCAGTATTAACACTAGTGGATGAGACAATTATAAAACAAATCAATCAAGAAGAATTTAAAGGGTTCTCTTATTTTGGAGAAGAGCTACTGCCATAGACAACATTAGGCTGATGGATGAATGATGCTACAAGAAGTGATTCTGAAGAGATCGTCAAATTACTGAGACTCAGTAGATCAAGAACTACTTCTTTTACCCTGAGCCCATATCCCAAGTTAAAGTATATATTTATTGTTTTTTTCCTTTAATCTTCTGACCTGAAAGCACTCTTAATTTCTGTCTCACAAAGCAATGCAAAATAATTTTGTATCAGAAATTGTGGATGTAACACACTGCCGCATATTTGCAACTTTTCTTTTATTCCTAAGAATAGGAATTCCCAGAGGAATTGCATCTTTTCCATAGAAAATGAAGCTATGCTATTGAAGGCAATTTAGCAGACCATGTTCTGTAATCATCATACATAATTAAGCTAAGAAGGTGAGAACTGTTTCTTTTGAAGTAGTGGTTATGGTGAGATGTACTCAGATTCCCTTTGGAAAGCAAAGTCTGCCTTCATGGAGGTGTAATCCTCAATTATTAATTTATTGTGGAGAGGTACACACTATGAAGCTGTCCAGAAAAAGAAGCACATCAATTAAGGCTTTCAGTGAATTTCCTTATACAATATACAGGAAGCTCTTAGGAATAAGAGAAAAAAAGATAACTGAAATTTTATTTAAAGCAAGAAACAGATGTTACATGGATAGATATTAAAGGGCTAAAGAATAAAAACCCTACAGTACTTTAACTCTGCTATATAAAGCCATTTTACTGTTTTTCAGACAATTTGGTGTACTATCCATGTTACCAAATTTAATATCCTTTAAAATGAACCATTAATGTGATGGCAAGCTTGCAAATGTTTACAGTTAATTTTACATAAAAAATTAATTATAAACATTATAAATTTGCCTTTTCCATAGTAGCTAAGTTGATAAATAATTTCTTATTTATATTTATTTTCTCAGCAGTGTGTTACTTTTACACACTTTTACAAAAACATAATACTACTGTGTTTGTTGGGTTTTATGTTTAAAATCTAAAGAGAAATCTGCTTTTAGAAGACACAAAATAAGGCTACACGTGCATTATGTGGAGACGTGTTAAAAAACTGAAGATCAAATGTTCACAAACTGACATTATTGAAAGTTGTAAATTGATTTTTTTTGTGTATGAATTGAAATGGTAACTCATGTGGACAATATTACTAATGTGAAGTTACCTCCTGTAGATATGCTAACAGTGTTATGTACTTATATTTCCAGGAGTACCCTGTGATTTGGTTTTGGTTTTGATTTTTTTTTTAATTTTTTTTTTTTTTTTTTGTGTACATGTATCGCTGAGGTCATTTTATTATATATTTTACTGGACTGAGTGAGCAGTCATTGGAATCCATTTTAATTGTTGCACATGGATTTCCAGCTGCACAAAAATATATATACTTGTGATTGGCAAAGTGGCACTAAAGAAGCTTTTTTGCCTTTTGTACAGGTGAGATTTTGTATATAGTGTTTGCTGCAAGGCCTGTGGAATTCATTGAATATAGAGGTATCAACTGCTGCATGTTCAGGCATACTATTAAAATGTTAGTCTATGAAAGAATAATTATAATAATGTCCATGTGCAATACTCTTGTATGTGTATTGGTTCAAGTTACTGTCAGAAAGATGAGGTTTTTGTTATAAAAGATGTAGACATATATTAAGCTATACTAAATCTCTTGTATAGTTCTCTTCAACTCTATTATGATCTGATAGAGCTCAGAAAGAGAAAGGAATGTTGCAAATCGTGGTGGACAAAGTGTGAATCATTGGCTTTAAGAGATAATCTTGGTCTCAAGCAGATGAGTTAATTTGTGTCAGTTTTGCGTCTGGCTGCTCATAGCCTGTTACTGATGACACCATTCAGTTCCATTTTTGTTTTGTTTTTAAAACTCAGGTGTAATTATTATATATATTCTTATGATTATTTCAAAATATTAAATATTATGATATATCAATTAATGTGTTGTCTGGCCTACAAGTGTAATAAGGATCAAGCCTTTAGTTTAATTTAATTTATCTTCAGTAATCTTTTGTACTGGGAAAAGACTAGCTTCTGGAGCTGAGTACCAGCACAGAAACATCTTAATGATTGCATCATCTCAATGTTTAAATTTCTTTCTCTCTTAGAAACATATTGTAGAGCTGCCCATCAATTTGTGTCTCGCCACTGGCTCTGTTTATTTCTCATCACGGTTAGCTTTTGACATCCAGGCAAGAACTGATCACAATGCTAAGGCGTTCTTTCCATGCGTGAGTAGACTGCTAGGAAGGCAAGTTATGGGATCGTGCACTTCTGTTTGTCCAACAAGGGGCCTTTACACAGAACTCTGAGCATTTTTTTTGAAGGAATAAAAGCATCCCATAAAGCTATTGGGCACAAGCTATGTAGTCTGTATTCCCATTTCTAACGTGAAGATAATTAGCAAATTATGTCAAGAGGCCTCGGTGCCTGCAGTGTTGGGTAGGATGCTAAGAGAAAAGTGAAGGAGATAGAAACTATTGCATGGGCAGATATTTCTTCCGTATAAATAGTTAGAGCCTCTGCCTTGGGTTTACATCAGAAGGTCTGTCTGTTACCTTGAACATTTTTTAAAGACAACTCTTAAAAAAGGACATTCTGTTACATTTCTGCCTGTTCTGTAGAATCTTTTCTGTTCCTTCTTTGTAAAATGAGTGCAAAATGCCAAAAAATTATTAATAATAATAATTAATTATAAAGAATGGGTTGTTTCTTGGTTTTCCTCCCAAACAGACTTTAAAATGGAAATATATTTTTCTCCATAGGGTGAAAAATAATTCTCTCCAAAAAGGCTTAAAATTTACCTCTTTTTAAATTATGTGCAGAATAGTTCTGGCTAAATATAAAATGTATTCAGTTGGGGGGGTAGGGTTTTTTTTTATTGTGAGGATTTATTTGTACAGAATTTTTTTCTTATGGATGTAATTTTGAATCTCTTGCCACTCATTAGTGTTATTTCATCGTAAACATTATTACTGTGCCAAATGTACTGTATTCAAAAGGATGTGAATGTGTATTGTTTTGGAAGCTAATAAATACAATGATGTTAAATCTTATTTTTTCCCCCAAAGTTTTCCTGAGTATTTCCTAATGAGGAAGAAAGAAAGATGAAGGATGAATATTCTTCTTGTTACGTGTTGTACAAAATTTTAAAAGCTTGCCTTTTAGCAGTGGACATTTTGCAAAGGAAGGATTTGCTAACAAGAGCCTCACCTGTGAAACACTAAACACTCCAAGAAAAACACAGGTAACAGTGTGTGATCACTTTTTTTCTTGGGTAACACAACATTTACCTCAAAAACCCCATGCAGGTGAGTTCACATATTTTTTCTGCTTACTGGCTACATTATAGTCACTGAGTTCTGACTGATGACAGCATTCTGCTTAGCTGCATTGTTAAAACTCATTTCAGTAGAGCACTTTGAGTACAGACACATTGCACTGCTTTAGTCTCTCATTGGATTGAATAGAGGGATTAATCGTATGCATAAATGTAGTTAAAGGTCATAGAGCTTATTAAATTATTTATTTAACTTAATGTCAATATGACATTGACTGCAATATTTTATTATTTCATCATATTTCAATTTGCACCTTAAATATTTTCTAGGTCCATAGTCTGAAATTCTTAACTTCAGTAGATCAGCTATCAGCATTCTCTGGCAGTAAATCCAGTTAACCATATCCAGGTAGTATACCTAAGTAGTAGGTATACTAACTAGCTTTTAAAAAAAAAAAAAAAAAATTGGTGTTTTCTGTTCAAATTGCAGCTTTTGCATAAACCTCCACTTTTCTTTCTTTATACTGATTCTTCTCAAAGTTGCTGAATGTGTTTGGTGTCCATGAGCATATTCCAGTTCCTGTGTGTTGACAGCATTAGCATAATAATTGTCACACAGATTTTACCAGTTGAACAACCATGTAACTTGGGTTTTCTGGCTGTGTGTTGCAGCCTTAGAAGTATATAAAGGCTTAACTTCATCTCACAAGCAATAAGCATCACTGGGTCTCCAAACAGATCAATTCATGTCATGTTTTGTTGTAATGCTGTAAAACTGATGTCTATTAAGAACAGTTTTTATCCTTGCTGATGGACTGCAGAACTGAGGGAGACGACAATCTTTGAACTGCAGTCTCATTGGCTATCCATGCTGTAAATGTGGTACTACATGTTTAGGAAGAGTCTCAGCAGGAAGTATCTGTCTGCTTCCACGGCCTTCCAGAGACAGGGGCAGTCAGATCATTTCATAATCAAAAAGATTTTTAGCCTCCTGGTAGTCTAGTCAGTTACATGATGAAATCAATATGAAACTTTCTTTTGATTAATTTTGATAGTCAGTTTTGAACAATCTCAGCTTCTGGGATGCAAAACATTCTGTGGGAAAGAGCTACAGAGCTCAACTAACAATTATGTTAAAAATTACCTCTGTTTATTCTGACCCAATTGTAAGTCCATTTTATGCTGCCTGGGTCTTTATTTGAAGGACAATACAAAATTTTTTGCTATTCACCTTTTTTCATGCCACTCGGAATTTTATAGGTTGCTGATACATCCTCCCTCAGCCATTTGTCTTTCAGACTGAAATGTCTTGTCCTGTCTATCAAAAGGCTTCATAAAGACACATCCCATATTTTTGGTCGTCTGTATCAACTTCCATTGAATCTTTTCTCATTCTACTGCATCTATTTTGAAGACAGGGAGTAGAATTACATGCAATTTTCAGTTGTGGATGTAGTGTGGATTGTTACAATGAGTACCGTGTTCTATCATGTTTTCTGTTACATTTTTACATTTTCTTTTCTTAATCCAAGTTTGTTCTCAAATATTTCACAGGCTGTCCCAGATTAGCGTCAGTTGTAAATCTAATATTCATAGTTTCTGTCTGATCATCCAGTCATAATCAAAACAGGTTCTGTCCAGGACACAATGAAAATATGTTAATTAGGAATTCAGCAAGTTGCAAAATGCTGCTTGGTGCAGGCTTCCCTTTTAGCAGTAACGCTTTGATGATCACCTCAGTATGGTTTTCCTGCTGTTCTCATACTCCCTACATATAGCTATGTTTAGACTTTTTCCCTAGCTTGCTTATATTGTATGCAACAAATATTCTTCCAAAATCAAGATGCAGGACATATTCTACCTCCCCTTCTATCAATACAAGCTCCTACTGTTCTGGAGTACACAGTATCCCTTTTTTTGACCTGTTAGCTACAGTGAAGGGGAGAAAGATAAAGGTTTTCTTAGCACATTGGGAAAGTGCACTTATATGCCAAAATAGTTTCCATTTTGTCTTTACCTCATCGTTGCTGTAGAATCACAAGATAAGAGCAACAGCTTAAGTTGAAACTCAAATTGCCACTATAAATATTGTGAAATGGTTATGCAAGACTGTCCAAAATTTGGAAAAGCATTAAAGAACTTTAGCATTTGTACACAGATGTTTAATCCTTGGAAAAAAATCTATTAGGAAAAAAGTCATTGACCTGGAGTCTACTCTGATCTGGGCACTGGATTGGGAACTGAATTGAAGCATTGCATACACTTCATCACCATTCAACACTACCAGTTTGATCTAGTGACTTGTGTACTGAAGGAAGCAGCTTGAAGATAAGACTTGTAGTCACATCAAGAGTCAGTGCTGGACTGAAGCTCATCTGTGCAGATGGACACTCTCACTTCTCCAGACCTCTTAAGACAAAATGTTACGCAGAGATGCCATGCATCTAAGATCAGTGCCACAGAGAGGAATGTAAGGAAGAGAAGTCCTGCTTTTGGACTGCACAAGCTGTTAGGTTAATTGGGTCATCTTGTGTAGCTGTACGCTTGAAAACCTTTTAGGACTAGCCAGATACTCCTTCAGTTATAGTAAATGCACCTCTGCTCAGACAGCAGATACTGACTGTTCCAGAGATGAAAAGACTGGAACATCAATACGAAGAAATGTGTCTAAATGTCAGTAATGCACTTACACATTCGCATAGGAAAAAAATAAAAACCAAAAAAAAAAAAAAAATGTACAGTTGCCTGAGCAACACCCTGGTTTTCTTTGACACAAGTGGTTTTGCGCTTGAGGCTTCAAATTTGTGCAAAGGGAGAGATACCATTATGGCCATTCTGTTAATCAACAAACTGAAATTAGGTGCCATGATGGTCATTTGCTTCTTATTATGTTAGTGTAAAGTCAGCAGAAGTGCTAGGAAAAGAGTATGGGTGAAGCTCATCAGTACCCCAGTTGTCCTGGTGTTTCTAAGCACAAGGTGTTTTCAGATCTGTGCTTTGGTAAATTCCTGCTGGTGGTCTCCTGTGAAAGGGCATCACAGCTGCTTGGAGTGCCCTTCATTCCTCTTTGCAATCAACAGTGGTGTGCGCTCAGGTACAGCAGTTGATGAAGGGCTTTAAACTAACAGAGAACAGGTTTAGATTAGATATTAGGAGGAAATTCTTTACTGTGAGGGTGGTGATGCAATGGAAAAGCTTGCCTGGAGAAGTTGTGGATGTCCCATCCCTGGAAGTGTTCAAGGCCAGGCTGGATGGGGCTCTGAGCAACCTGTTCTCATGGAAGGTGTCCCTGCCCATGGCAGGGGATTTGGAACTAAATGATCTTTGAGGTACTTTCCATCCTAGGCCATTCTATGATTCTGTGCATAAGGGAGACAGAGGGGGTTTTGTTTTACAACAGGAGAAGCTTTGTATGGAAATGGTCACACCCAGGCAACGTTTGAGATCCTCTGTTTTCTAGGAAAGCTATTTACTCTGAGTCTTGGTACATAAAAACAAACATTTTGTCTTGATTTTTGATTAATGAGCAGTGAGAAGTAGGCAAAGGTTTCAGGCTCATGGAAGCAAATTTTTCTAAATAATGATATGGTTGATTAAGGTGAGGAGATAGAGGGTGAAAGGGATTATGCAAATCTCACTTAGGTAAATGTTTATATTAGGGCAGGGATCACTGTCTTGTTTAGAAGCAAACTTAAGACCTTTAATCTTTCTTTAATGCTTGCTGGAATAATGTGGAGCCTTTTTTCTATGATTAAATTATATGCTCCCCCCTTGCATGCTAGAGCATTGCATCTGCACTCTCATTATTCTTCTGTAAAGGATAGGAGCTTGACTTCCTAGATCTTTAATGCTGCTGGATTGAGACCTGTTCATGGTTTATCATGCTGCTCTACCAGACTACAAGGGTTGTACAAAATCCCTCAAACACAGCCTTCTAGCTGCTGACCTGCACCTCTGGGTAATACCCAAGATCCATCCTCCCTCAATTGTCTCACTGGTAAATTGGTGTTCTAGAGCAGGGTTTATACCACACTTCTCTAATTTCAACTGTAGGGACAACTTTCTAAGCAGCTGTTATCATGAAACTGTACATTTGGGCACTCTGAAATGCAGTCTGTGATGTGTGTTCCCATTGAAAGCATCTCTGCTCATAGAGAGAGCCTGCTAAACTCATTGGTGTGTTCAGACTACCAAATATGGGCCAAGAAGTGCTGATCCAAAGTCCATGTTACAGTGACCTCCTCTTGTTGGTTGTATTGTCATCTTGCACTGCAGGTACAAGATTACTCTGGCCATAAATCCCATTGCACATCACCAGTGCTGCCTTGGGCAGGCAGAAACTGCACAGGTACTGACTTTGGAGGGAGAAGAAATGGAAAATTTTGCGGAACACCAATATTCTGAGAAGGTGACGGGCTACAAAAGCAGCATTAAAACATTAGTTTTTAACACCACCAGACAGAATCTCCTTTCTCCAGAAGGAGTCAGCTTATATACAGCATCCTGTCGATACATCTCTGTGTACTCTCAGCCACTAGCCTTCTGAAAGGCCAGCAGCCAGTGGTGAACTGCCAAGAGGCTCAGCTCAGTGACATTGTCCATTTTCTAATTTGCTTGCTCAGTGATAAAAGGAGCATTTTGCACTGGGTAATATTGCTACCATCGTGTAAATGGTTGATACACTGAGAGATGATTTCCAGCTGCAAGACTTAAAATGTGAGAGCTTTAATGATGTTTTTGTTCTTGTTAATTTTCCTGCCTGCATTGGAAGAAGAGTCTGGGTGATGAAGAGGAATGGAGAGTACTAATTTTCATTTACTAGGCTGTCTAGAAATAATCTGAACCACCCACACAGCTGAACAAGTAGATTTCAGAGCCAGGGAGGTTATCAACCCCAATAAAAATGCAGTTGTCATGTAGTTTGGACACTATGCATGGGCAAAAACCTTCTGGTATATTACTCATACAAACTGAAAGCATTTCTATAACCTCTGACCCTGCTTGTAAACAGCAGATTCCAGGAATTCTGCTGGAAACCATACATTACTAAGGCAAAAATTGCACTAAGCAATAAACATACTTCCCTCAGTGAAAGAATCTGGAAGTGGAAGAATGCAAGACCTTGAGATGCGCTGCTGATTGTGGGAAACCGCTGAGGCCATCTCCTGCCTGGTAGCTGGGAAAACACCCATCCGTGCGGAGTGCTGTGGAAATGTGTAAAGCAGACATGGCTGCACCTCATGAACGTGCTGTCAGCCAGCTGTGCAGTGCCAGGGCTGAGCCATCAAAGCTGTCTCTGGCATGAAACAGGAAGTCATCGGAGGAAATCAAAAAACTGAGTGGGACAACAGGATGGATATTTTAATGGCTGCAGGAGGATGGGGAAGCAAGTAGGTGAGAATGGGAAAGACAGAAAACACAGAAGCAGTCCAAAATGAATAGTGGCCTTCCATCTGGAGAGGTTTCCAGTGATCAAAGAAAAGACTGCTGGAAGGTGATGGAGGAGGAAATGTGAATTTTGCATAGGAGCTAAACATAGGAGGGAACAAGAATAATTCAAAGTGGATGACTGTGCTTCAAAGATGTGAAGAATAAGCTACTTTTAGAATAACTGGCATGGGTCCTCTTACCTCAGCAGTGCAGCTTCATGTTCAGGTATCAACCTGGCAGCTGAGCGAGGGAGTTGGCAATCAGCTGAGAACTCAACCTGGCTGCTGATTGCATCGCCAGGAGTAAAGAGTGATCTGCTTTAAAGCTCATCCAAGGTACTCATACACAATTTGACCTATACTGGAAGCACATCTAAATAAAACCCTAGAGGTTGTCGTGTCCATGGAGAATAGACTACATGGTCTATTCCATGAGGATTACAACTCTGCCCCTGTCTCCTTTCCAAAAGTATGTTCATTGGGCTCAGCTTTTTCAAGAGAAGACCTTACCTTTTAATCTAGCACAATGTTTTTGAAACTCTGTAGAAAACCCAAGTTTCATAGCCTATGTGATAAAAATGTAGGGTTTTCTAAAAAAAAAAAAAAAAAAAGGACATGGATTGTTCTAGCACAAAATAGAATTAATCTGTTATTGGTGGTGTATATTGGTGTTGTGCATGTCAACAAAAGGTAAGGAGATTATCAGGCAAAGACTTAAAATAACTTTTTAAGGCTGTTAGCCCACTGCCATCATGATGCTGCCCCAAATGGTCACACTGGTTTTTTTCAGTGTTGTCCTTCATGTGCATTTAGCAATGCAAGAAAAACTTTTCATCTATTAAAGGCAATAAAGCAAAACAAGGACAAAATAAAAGCCCAAAAGTGAGATCTGTTTAATAACTAATTTATTTCTGTGTAGATGATAGAAATGCAGGCTAAAACAAGTATTTAGAGTATATTTTAATTTATTGACATTCAGACTTCTTCAGTGATCAATTTTTCAGAATAGAAAATCTGCATAATGTTACTGGTAGATCAATCTGACAAAAGGGGTACTTGGCAAAATCTTTTTGTTTTTTAGTCCAGAAGGTCTTAGTGATTGCAGTGGGCTGTGATAGCTAAGCTAGTCTGTCAGCCCATAGTGGCTGAAAGAGGTGGGGGGATGTCCGTCTCTCCCAGCTCTCAGTCATGGGATTCCATCTTTGTGGGCACTGTGAGCTGGGATTCAAGTCTGCTGGATGTGCAAGTGCTGTACTCCATTTCTCCTCTTTGTTTTTCAGGTCCCTGAAACTCCTTTAAGGGAAATGGTGTAGATCTGCACCCACTCTCGTATTTACAATGTGTAGAGCCTACCTAACACACTCCCTGCAAAGAGGGCAGTCACCCTTCCTGCCTCTTGGATCTTCCTGTTTGCACTGCTGGCGTTGTGCTGGCTCTGGCAATTCCCTGTCTCTTTTGAGGCAATCCAGCTTGCTAACTCAATAGGAAACAACTCAGTTTTTTCGTGAATCAGGACTCTGCCAATTTAGAAGGCTAAATTAGTTCATAAAAGGGTCAAGTGCATGCCAGACAACTGAAGGCAAGTGTGGTTGTGAAACTGGGAATGCCAAGGTAGTGGAAGGAGGAAGGACTGTTCATTGGGGTGGCAGAAGTAGGCACTTCATCTCAAGTTACCTTACCATTTCTTAACTAAACAGGCTAGGGGATACCATTTCAAAGGTGAGAAATAGCCATGGGACAAGCCTGTGCTGCAGGAAACCATGCTGATGAATCAGTGAGGTGTTGTCCTTTCTTGGAATCAGTGATGAATTATAGGATGCAGTTGCTGAAAATCTAGTGGATCAAATGCAGCAATTGAAATGAGATATAAAATCGAGTTCTTGGAAGCACTGGTAAGAAAACCCACAGTTTTCAGAGAAAATTCAATAGTAAATTAAGTTAAAATACAAAAAGTTGAATTTATTCACCAAACAAAAGTAAGGAAAGAATTTCCAGTGGCTGCAGAATAGAGTGTCTTTTCCTCAGGCAAGCAGCCTTGGTTACCTCCAGGGCAGTAACCACTCTTTTCCCACTTGAACACGACCCCACCCAACTGGGTGTGACCTATCAGTCCAGCCCCTGTGGCGTTCACACTCGAACCGGAATCCACAGTTGTGCTACGGACTTTGTGACCACAGGCACACATCACTGCTGCCCTTGCCAGTCTCCCAAAGGGATCTTACAGACTTGCAGAGGTGGCACAGATCAGGACCCACTGTCCTACCTGTTGACTGTAGAAGTAATAAATTATGGGGACAACAAAACTGTAGCATTTTAGTAAAGGAGGTTTGTAGCTGTTGAATTTTTTTTTTAACAAACAGACATTCTTTGATTAATTTTCAAAGATTGAGACTTCAGGCAGGTGTCATAGACCAGTTTGTACCTCTGCAGCAATATTGAAATATTTAATATTACTGAGCATGCTTAGTATTTCACTAAAAGAGACTATGAGCTAGCAGTTACTTTGCTGAAACTTTGTTTTGCTTCTGTAATATCCATGGGCTGGGATGGGATTTACTAGCCCTTTGCAAGCCATCAGCCCAAAGCTCAGCTACAGCCTTGGCTAGTATGATGATAGAAGCAATGACCCAAACAATTGGGTCCAATTGCTTTAAGCAAGAGAATTGAGAGCCTGGTCTGTGAGGTGCACAGCATCTTGGGGTCTCAGGAGAAAACAGAGTGCTCAAATTCACTGGAGTGGAGGCATACAAGATGTGAAATTCAGTGCTTCTATGAGCTCTGTGAAAGTACTAAGCTATATACAGCCCATTCTCCTCAATAATGTGTAAATTCAAAAATTAGAAGCACTCTCTGACTGTTCTGTGTGTGCCTTGCTTTGGCTTTTGTCCATTTCTGGCTATTTTGCCACTGATATTATTAATTTCTTTTCCCTTCAACCTAATTTTGTCCCTTTTCTGTCTTTCTATTTTTTTCCCTCCAGTTCATGTTGACATCTGGAGATTGAGCTGTTGGGTGAGATTTCATTCTATGTTGGACGGTTTTACCCGTTGACCCAGTGCCTGCTGTGACTTTGGCTAAGATAATGCAATTAATTCAGTGTCATTCACAGCAGGAGCAGAGGAGAAATTGTTTCATTCCAGGACCGCAGAACAATGATGATACAACAAAACCAAATAAATGTAAATGCAGAGTACTAGTTACCCACCAGCCAACATTTAATGGAGGTAAAAAGCAGGATGAATTTTCTTGGCTACCATCATCTGCCAATACACAGACACTCAGTGCTGTGCTTTGAAAGTTTCAAAACTTGTGATCCAACTGTTAATATCCCCCAGACTGTAAATCACAGCTCTTCTAGCCTGCAAAATGATACCAGCTGACTGCAAGCTCAGAGTGAGCAAAAAGAGTTGCATCAGCCTCCAAAAACACTACAGTAATTCATCTCTTTGATTTGGCAAAATGCTTTAATAGGTACGAACATGTACTGAAAGCAAATGCTGGCATTCTGCCTTGTTTTGCTACCTTGCATCCCTTTTCCTCCCCACGACCCCTTTTCCTCCTCACTGCAAAAAGTAAGTACATTAAAGGAAAACAGATTTACCCAAATTACAATCCTGCATGTGAGCCAGCCAGTTTTCATGGCATTGCAGTCAATAGCATGTGCTCTTGGAACACACCACTTTGGATATCAAAGAGGGATTTGATCAGAAGGCTAAGGGGTGTTCTGAGTAGCAACATTTGTCCCTCGGTTTACTTTGAAAGCTCATTTCCATGTACAATAAAAGGAGCAATACACTTTTGTGCAACTGCTACCCAACACCCACAATGAGTGATTATAAGTGAAAGGAGCTACTGATTCATTTAGTCATCTTCTATCACAGATGCCCAATGACCAAATACTAATCGAGTCTTTGAAATCTTTTTCAAAGTAGATCTATGCAAACAGGAGGGGAAAAAATTACTCCAAATACTTGTGGTTTTGTTGGTAGCTGCTGTGACTACTGATCAGTCCTCTGCAGTTCTTCGGACATGAGAGATGTGTTTTGAGATTCACAGTAGAAAGAGATTAACTGGCCTTGCAAACTTCCCACTAAATTTAAAAATCTTAATTGATACTGCCACTACTAATGAAACAAAACATTGTGAGGATTTTGTTCTCTTGATGGTACTGTATATCTTAAAAATAAATAAAGAACAGGCCAGATTAAGTCTCCTTCTAGGGTGATTCCTCCAGCTTATGACCTTGGGATCAGAAAGTCTCAAATACACTTGCCCCAAGTCCTCATGTACAGTAATTTCACGATTATAAGCCGCACCTGATTATAAGTCGCATGTCTTAGGTTACAATACAGTGTGATAAAAGGTATCTATTCTATCACCATCTGTGGAGGGTGGG
>PYHW01009916.1:7956767-7994622 GCA_013186435.1 Turdus rufiventris
CTGTGCTTTTCTCTGGCCCATTGAAATTTGAAAGCTATAAAAAGAAGGAATTTTTTACTAGGATCTAGAAGTGGATGATTTTTCCTCTTATTGTGAGTATTAGCATTGCTGATATCCATCAAATTTACTTGCTGCTTGGCATGTCAGTGTGAATATATACAACTCTCTTTCCTGAGGATAGCTGAAGTGACAGATGATTTCATTGTTGGGTGTACAATAGGCATAAGTACAATGGAAAAAAGGACTGGCAACTGTTATGGTGATATGTTTTCAAAAACATGTATTGTCATCTCTTTCTTTTGTGTGGTATGCAATGATAATTAGAAGTGGCAAAGTGAGCATCCATTCAGTTGCTTTGCAGTGATTCAGAGCTGCTGCTCCACGGTCTATATCATCACCTTCCAATGTCTGACACTGCAGTGTCTGCAGAAACCACATCTTTCTATTTCTGAAGCAGTGTGCAAAGACTGCAAAGGAGCTGCTGGTTACATGTACCAAAATCTAGCAGCCCTTACTTAGGTCAGCTCCAGATGCTTCAATTCTGCCCGTGAAATGTCAACAGCATCATCCACCCTAGAAGTAATCTCAGGTTAAATCTCTATTCTCAGTTTTCTCTTTCCAGTTTTTTTTCTCTGCTCTGACATGAACTTTCTGTGATGTTTCATGCCCACACGATACTGGGGTGGTAAAACTATAATACTGTACTGACTAACCTGTAACTGAAGGATAATCTTTACATCTCTGTTGAACTTGACTCATATTCCCAATACAAGTCTAAATACAAAAAATATCTGCTGCAAGTCCAGATAGGATTGATAGGTAATAAAATACCATAGACCCCTTGAAATAGTAATCTCTATTCTCTGCTGTTAGCCATATTTCCCAGCAGCTCAGGATCCCACCGTGGGGGGAATCTACATTTTTAGGTACCCAAAAGTCTATTTCTAATCTCAAAAGAAGAGCAAGCAGGTAGAAATAAAAAAGCAGATGAAGGCATAGAGGGGCTGCAATTGTAAATGTAGATCTGAATCTACAAGTAGCTGTCAGCACACTGGAGTGCTCAATGTGCATTACACAGAACTGAGAGGGATGTTGAAGGTGGTGTTTACAAAACAAGAGTTGATTCCTCCTGTAAGAGGCACAGGAATCAGATTTGGGCAGAATCAGGCTGGTCTTTTGATAGGAGAAAGATCATAACAGGAGGGGGGAGCTGAGGCATGAAGATCTTCCAGAGAAAAAACAGAAATGAGGCTCCATTTCCATTTCCCTCACTGTTTAATTTTCTCCCCAGATGCCCTGCATGCCACATCCCCTGAGCACGTTGTGCTCTCCAGCCTATCTCACCACCGCCATCCTGTATGCTAAGGAAAAGTTGTGTTCCTGGTTTTATATTCAATCCTTGATGATTTACTCGTGCAGCCTCTACAAATTAAAGCTGTTTCCCTCCTTATGCATCACTGACCTACTCAGTATTTTTTTACTACCAGTAGCAATAGTCCTTGTAAAGGTGACACTTCTTCCTACACTTGTGCTTGGGAGGTTTTTGCTTCCAGGCCTGAAGAGGCTGGTTGGGAGGGCTGAAACCTTGCTCTTGTTGCTGGTGCAGGCTGTTAAGCAGCAGGGTGGAGATCACAAAGAGCTGAGCCAAAGCTACCACTAGGAGCTGTGGCTAATGAGGGATGTGGTCCATGAGCAAGTCTTGTGGTCAGATCCTCAGTGCAGGAGGAGGTTTGGTGTGATCTCATCCCTGTGCTGGGGCTGGCTGCAGCAGGAATACAGGTAAGGCAGCAAGAATTGCACGTGGTGGTGGTGGTGTCTGTGTCAGGGATGAATTTAAGGTGAGGGAAAATGTTTGTACACATGAATACTTCATTCAAGATCTAGTAAAATCCATCCTTTGTTGGGAAAAATGACTTAATTTTGGAACCTGTCAGGAGAATTCTGTGTTCCCCTGTAAAAATCCTGATGTGTGAGGTATTTCCTTGTTACTGCATATATTCAGGATTTCCCATGCTTTTCTAATATCATAAGTATGAGGGTTCAGGGCTGTCTGTAACACAACTGTTTCTTGTAGAAATCTTGGGTTTCTGTTGTGTTGGATCTTGTTGAAGCACCAACTGTGTGCATGTTTAAAAAAAAAATTTCAAGGTCCCTTGTGTTTTGTGAGCTCTGTGGTAGGATAAAATATGGTAAAAATAAGGCAAGTTACTTTATTGTTATGTCATGAAATTAATTTACTGATATTTAATATAGAAATCTCATGTGGTACTAAAAAACTCAGACGTATGAAGGCTTTACTACACATGCTACCTTCAGTCTCCCACCTTAGTTACAGGCAACTGGCTTCACTATGTGTTGACACATAGGGCTATTTTTAACTGTTCTTTTTATTTGAAAAGTGAAATTAGGAGAAGCTGGTGAAGATTGAATTACATTTCAAGAAATAGACCTTGTTGTAAAGTATGAAGATCTGTTCCTTGATCTTGGCTTCTGGATTGCTGTATAATTTGGGTCAATTCCTTTGCCTGTTTTGGATGAGACTGAGCCCTGCAAGTCAGTCTGTTTTGTATTATTTCAGTTGTCAAAGGGAAAAACCTATGGGATTTGATCTTCTTGCACTAAAATCATTCTATTCTTGCCCCTTTCTCATGGAGATGATGAGAAATCGGAGGAAGGAGTGGTAGATGAGGATTTTGTGGATTTTAGCAGTTCCACAGAGGCAAAGGGAGGCCAGTGAGGTTAGAAGCAAAGACAAGTGGGATGTGCCGGGCTGTGTTACATCATAACTGTGTGAAAAAATCATTTATTATCAATAGTACTCTGTCTCTTTGAAGGATTGAATATAATTAATGAACAAAGATTTATTTCTGTTTGGTTTATCCTTAGTTTAACTGCAAARGTTTCTCTCTTGTAAGGGGAGATGAAATGTTTGATTGTGCCTCTGTGGTTTTCCTCAGAGCAGGTGTAGCACCTGTGGTAGATTGCTCTGAAGTATTCGCAGTGATAAAAGACTAAATGACTAAAACTTGGGCTTGCTCTTTATATAGGAAGGCACTTGTGAGTGGTCACTAATTTGAATAATAGGGGCTTTACTCCTTTTCAGAGAGCCTGTGGAAAGGATAAGGAAATTAGTGGGATTGCCTGTGATAGTTCTTGGGGTAGGCCAGACAGTCATTAAGACACATAAATGAAGCAGTTCTTCTCATGGACCTGTCTTGGCTTGTTTGTTGTCTGCCCATGCAGCTGCTATTAATGGGGTTTGGTGGACAGTGTCCCAAACTGCCATCAGCTGGAGAATAGGAAAAAGCAGGACCTGGGTTTCAGTGCACCCTCTGTGCCTATTTGCTTTTCTTTTTACTGCTTGAGTTTCTTCTGGAGGTGATTGGCACTTGAAAAGATAGGTATAGATTGGTCTAGCCAATGTGGATGGATGTCTTTTTGTAGGAATCCACATGTCACAGTGACCCAGGGAATTTGTGCTGTACTGTCACTGGGCAGTGACACAGAGGCCATGTGAACTCCTTCCAAACATGGCCAAGGCCAGGTTTCTGTTACACTGGGAAGCTGTGCAGGACACTGGTGGGAGGGCTTCTATAACTGGTGATGCTGTTTTTTTCCAGCTGCAAAAGTGTGGAATGGGAGACTGTGAGAGTCGTGGAGAGCTTATGGATACAGCCTCTCTTAGAGTCACACCACATCCTCCAAGTTTAACTTCCTACCAACATACAAGAAAGTAAGAATTTAAAAGGCAAAACAGATTTCTTTTTCTTGGTATAAGCCTCTGCAAATGTTCAGCTTCTTACCATTCTCTGAGTCAAATCTGTGTATTCTTGTGCTCACAAAACAGAATAAACTCAAAGAAAGGAAGCTATAGCTGAGCACTACAATTTACTAAATGTTAATAAACATCTCATCTGTGTGTCTTATATCATTCTTCCAAAAGATAATCTCAAAGATGGTCAGAATGACAAACAACCTCTTATTCCTTGAAGGACTCTTTTTGTTCTAAATTCAGGTTGTTTTGGGGTTTTCTTAGTCATTTCGTTGTTTGGGTTGTTGTTTTTCTGTTTGTTTCACCTCAAACTCTATTATGTTAAGATTTAAAACATTCTAGTCCCTAGGATAAAGCTTCTCAAAGTTATTTGGAAATAAAACTCTGCAGACATCCTTATTTCACATGCAAACTAAATGCTAGACTGCTTTTTGAATATTGCTTATATTAGCTCAACTTTGTGAGTTTTGATTGCTTTACTGAGAGGTTTGTGAATTGTCTTTTTCTTTTCCTTGCTTCATCTTTGATTCAATCCTTTGCTCTATATTCTACTTCTTTTCAATTCCCTTCTCTTTTAGGCAGCCTGGTTTTTTCTCTTGAATTTTTCCCCACTTTCCAAACATCAAAAGTGTAAAAAGTAAGTTAAAACTCCAAACTGCTTTCTCAGTGAATCTTGGGCCCCTTGGTGGTGAATTTATTTTCTTTTCTATCTTAGTCTCAAGGCACATGACTGTATCTCTGTGACTAAGTGTAAGGGTGGCTCATTTGTAGTGTGAACACTCCTGTAAACCTGGAAGCTCCTATGTGGTGATTGGAGCTATAAGGAGAACATTCTTTCATTATGTATTCCAGCCTTTGGTTTGTTGCTTGCAGTCTTCATTTCAGTATGTACACACTTTTCTGAACCAGGACCCCTTCCGCCCTCTCTCCCCACCTTTGTCCCTTTTTTGATGAATTAAAAGATATTGGTAGGTAAAATGGAGAGCAAATTCAGAGGTAGGAAGGTCTCAGTGTTCGTCTTTATCGCCCCTTTGTGTGATTCTGCAAAATAGGACTGGAGTGACATCAGGGGACTTGGTGGGGCTGTGGGGCTCTGAGGGGAGGCAGAGAGGCTCTCTGCTCAGAGTCTTGGCCTCTCTATTGGCAGGCAGAAGGGCTCTTGATGGGAGCAACTGAGAGCTTTATAACCCAGAACTCACCACCTTCATCTCCTCCTCTTCTTGTCTGGTGTTTGACACCATTTAGGGCTGGGTGGCAGCAAGAGTCAGAGGGCAAGGTGCAAGCTGTGGAAAGAGGCTGGGCATACCTTTCCCAGAGAGAGATTGTTTATCCTCCCATTTACTTTCTGTTCCCATTTTACTGGTACAGACTTGAATTATGGTGACTAGGCCAATCTATAAATGCTGCCATATTAAAGGCAGACCTTTCTGAGAGGCTCTTTATAACCTGAGTCAGTTCTCACCTGGCTGAATGCACAACTTCTTGGGCAAATGTACCACCATCATGTGACTGAGAGCAGCAGAGAGCAAATGAAAGAGTGAGGAAGAGAGACAAGAGGCTGCTGAAGTCGGTATCGCTGCTGAGAGATGTGCCTGTCAAAACTCAACGCAGAAGTGTGATCACAGCAGCAGAGCAGTCTGTGTCATGCTAGAAATGCACCAAGTGTGTCTCTTGAATGTCTGGAAAGGCATCTGCCCTCCCTTGTCAAGGCTTGTTAGCGTACTTTGTCAAGAACACAAGAATTTGTTATCTTCATCTGACTAGACGAAGGCAAGAGTGGTTTTTATGGTTGGAAAATGTCATTGCCCTCTCAGAAATGCAGCCCTACTGGGTAAGAGAGGGATTTCTTCTAATAACTGCTCATTTTAGGACTAGTCAAGGTACAAGGAAGATAAGAAACACAATTCAGTGACAATGGCACTTTGCTACTGTGTGTTCTAATGTCCACCTAACGTAATTTTTATGTGCAATCCAAGTATCTGTGCCAGGTATTTTGGTAGCCACAGCTCAGCACAGAGGGTGTAAAGCTCTGAACAGAAACTCTTGTTAAACATCATCTCCCTAGCAAATCTAGAAATGCTATGTGCTGGTGTGTATCCATAATCCTACCAATCACAAGGTATGGTGTCCTAGTTCAGGGCAATTTGGGAGGAAACTTCCAAAGGGGTCCCTCTAGAAAGCAGATTCAAGCAGCTCCTCCCTCAACTGGTTCAGAAAAACTTTTCCTTGCAAAGTGGAAAAAAACTGTTTAATTAACAAGCAAAGTATTCACAACCATGAAAAATCAATAATATTAAACGATAAAACCTCTTGCTGCTCTGAAGAGATGGCAAATTCAGAAAGTCCCTTTCATGGGGTGCTCAGTATCTCTCAGTCCCTCCTGCACTGCAAAATGCCACGTCCCAGCCCTGGTGGGACACAGGTGTGAGCTCCTGGGGGTTTTTTGTGTTTCCAGTCCAGAGCAGGGGTGATTGGTGCCCAGAAAAAGAACAGCCACCGTCTGGGGAACTGCTCTGCCTCAGCTAGCAAAAAAAAAAAACTAACTAAAAGCAAAGGAGAGCTCTCTCCCACTGTCTGTCCCTGCTGCAGGCAGCACACTCCGTGAGAAGGATGCAGGGGAGCAAGTATAACTTCTGCAAACAAACTTTGGGCTTCTTTCCCTCCCCTTCCGGCTCAGAACCAGTCTTAAATGTGCAGAACTCAATATCCAGCATAAATAGACAATTGGGGATACAAGCATCATAAACTCACCCTAGGACATCTGGCCAACTAAAGCGAGAGCTGCAAAGAAATTTGGCCATCCATTGAGATGAGATTCCTCTTACAATATGGTCTGTGATGGAAGAAGTGGGGGGGAGTGATTCTGATCCATTTTTAATAGTTGAGAGTTAGGAATACTCTTGGATAAAGTGATGAAAACCAGTTTCTTTGATTCCCTGTGTTTCAGGGATCAAACAGGCATCTCATGCTACCAAAGATGTCTCTTGGCAAGTGTTGCATGTCAAAATCCTGCCACCATCACAACAAATGGGAACGGGACTCTGCAGTTAAACCATTTGAATGGGAAGCTGAAGGGTTCATCCCCTTATTCAACAACCCTGAATTTCTTTTGAGGTTTTGCATTAGTTTAGTAGAGCAAGATGGTTGGACTGGGCATCTGAGTGGACGAAAAGCAGAACCAGGGAAGTTGGGGTCAGGTGAGATAGATGCCTGGTTCCTTCTGACCTGAGGCCACTGCAGAACAGTATCTCTCTGATGCCTAAGGAGAGGGGTGGGGGAAAACCAACCTGCAATCTGTCTTCCTCTCTGTTTACACGATAGTCACTAACAGACCAAGAACATCTTTTTCAGGTTAAGTATACTTCACTTTTAAGGAATGAGATTTATTTTCCTCTGCAGTCCTGAAAATCTTGGATGTGTTACACAGGGAAAGTAAAAAATACAGGACTTGGTCTGTGCTTTGCTAAACTCATAGGACACATGAATGTGCTCCCCAAAATGAGGAAAGCCCTTTTCCTTTGGTGGTAGAAATACAAATAGCCTGAGAGATTCACAAGTGGGTAATAATTTCTCTTCTAATGACCGCTAGGTGCTCAGCTTCCACTGAAGCCGAGTTGAAGCACCTCCTGGAAATAGTGTTCTACTGATTTCTGTGAAATATTTAGAAAGAGATATTTTTGACAAGAGGCCTGGGATCATAAATGTCATCTGAAATAGTTCCTAGAACTTTTTAATGGGACTAAACATGCTGCAGGGACACTCACGTCCCTCACCAGGACTCCATCCAAACTCTTCACAGAGCGGTGTTGTAATTGCAGTATGTAAAAATTTTGATTTAATAGCTTGTAAAGCTACAGAGTCAATTAGACTTCTAAATGGGTCTTATTTAAATGCTTAAATATGTTTTTTATTTATTGCTGGTTTAGTGACAAAAAGTTACGTGATTTTACAAACTTAAATTTTTTTACAAATAAAAAAGAAAAAAAAAAAGGCCCAACCCAAACTAGGTCCTTTGCCAGTTGGGTATGGATCTGTGTTAGTAAACAATGGAAAGTAAACAGCAAATCACATAGTGTTGTATTTCTGGGTTTGTCCCTGTTGGTGTCTGCAGCCAACTACCTTTGAATCAGGAGATAAGAGTGCATGTAGTTCATGGGTGCTTACAGTAAATAATGTGATATTTGGGAATGCAATACTGCAGGCAGTGCATCATTTCAACATAATCCTTACCAGTGTTTGCTCCAGAGTATTTTTAGGGTGCAGTTTCCTGTTCTGGCTAGCCCCTGGGCCTCCAGGAGGTAGAAGATACAGGTTCATGTTTTAAGTTCCAGATCACACAGAAGAGGAAGGGTTAAACCCAAGATTCCTATATCTCAACAGAGCATCCTTTATCTCTGGTTAATTTGAAGTCTGAATGTTTTATTTTCATGGAAAGGCAACCTGTTTAGACATAGAACTTCAAAGGAGAGAGATTCTGAGATTTAGGGGGGTTTTGTGGGTTGTTTTGTGGGTTATTTTGGTTTGTTTGTTTTTTTTAATTATTATTGTCTGTATGAAGAAGGAGACATACATCTAGACCATGGTTCTTAGCTGCAGTTCTGGAATATTGGAAGAAATAACAGGCAAGGTGTGAATATCCAAATTCATCCCTGCTTACAGCTGTGATTGAAAATTTTCTAGACCCTTTCAGAGTTGTCTGCATTATGGGATGATGTTGCCTGTACTTGCTGGAGTCTTGATAATAGAGATGGGGAAGGATAACTGCAACCTCTGATAGTACAGAGCTTTGATTTCCTAGGCTTGGTAAACTTTGAAGCAGTTATGGGTCAAAAAAATTGTCTTTTCCTGTTATTTACCTCATGCAGTTATTTCCAGCTAAATTAATCATTCAAAAGACTGTTGTGTTCAAATTTGGTGAGTGCTGATCACCCATCTTTTCTCAAAGTGAGAGGACAAGGGGACAACAAATAGGCTCTTGTGCATTCCTATACAGGAGTCTCAAATCAGGAAAGATTGCTTAGAGGTGAAAGAAGCAGAGTTAGCTGTCAGTGAGATAGCTGGCACAAAATACTTCTTCCCATTCCTGAGGCTTTTTGACTTCACCATAAAAATAACTTTATTCCTACCTGTCCCTCTCTCCCTCATAGCAACTGGAGCACTGTGAGTCTGCCCTTGACTGTTTGTTTTCAATACCACCCTTTCTGGCAAAAATTGCAATCCTATTTCCCCCACACACCCCCAAGAAAACCTTTTTTAAAGGTTGAGCTGATGTTTAAAAGGAACCAACTTAAGAGTTCAATAACATTATATGTTAGTGCTTCCATCTCAGTTTTTCTTGAATTATTACCAGTTTTTGGATAAGGATGCCCACTTGGATCTTTAATTCAATTTGTGCATTTAAAAACAAAATTCCAGATGGAGGCGGCAAGAACGCATTCAGATCAAGTCTAATCTGCCTCCTCTGCAAAGAAAGCAGAGTGAGACCTTGGCCAGTGATGCCTGCAGGTAACAAGGTGACCTAGTGTGTGTCTCGGACCTTTATGCTCTCCAGCCCTGATCTGCAGATTGTTACTGTCAGCCCCTTCCTTGAGCCTTGGGTATTTAGAATTTCTAGTCGCTGGTTTGCCTTTGTCTGGGTGATGGAGCCCTCTGGTTACAGTTACTGTCTTTGTGTAAGCACCTGTAGATTGGCATCAAGTTAACTTTTGACCTTCTCTTTGATACCTTAAATCCCCAAATCAGCAGTGAGGCCTTGTGTCAGTTTTGTGTCATTTTTAAACACTTTTTTTTTTTTTTTAATGGGAACATCAAATGGTCAAACTTTTAGTAAAAGGAGCTCCCATGCTCCCATGTACTAATTTGTATTTCTGACATGGAAGTACCACGGTCTTTTCAGTATTAATGCGTAGGTGTTGGTTTATTAAGGTAGTTAAACATTAATATTCCTGTTTCACAAACTGAGAAACTGAACCTGAGCAGTCAGATATTTTATTCAGGGTCATGCTGGGATGCTCCCACTCTTGCTGGATGTCCATGGCAGTGCTACTGCTCACATCTGATCCTGGACAATTATTCTGCAAGGGCTTTGAGACAGTAGCTCTTGTTAAAGCTAAGAAATCAGACATGTCAAAGTAAAACAGCCGCTATTGAGACAGGTTATAAATGTTAACATTTTCATACATTAGGGGAGTATCTCATTATGTCAGAGCATATGCTTCAATTTTATCTTTCTACAAATACTCCTTGCCTCATCAAGTATGCAGACAACACCAAAGGTAGAAATAGATAAAAATAAAGATGTGATCAAATATATTAATGCAAATTCAGCATGCAATTGAAAAGTGAATGCTATTTTCTCCCTTCATAGTTACCCTAAAAAGTTACTTTACTTTTGAAATATTCTCTGTAGTTAACATCTAGGTTAGACTCCTGTCATCAAACTGAGGAAAAACAGATGATCTGATATATACAACAGGATGGGGGTTTTTGCTTTTAACAAACATATCTAAATAACTCTCATTAGACACAGGTATAACTGATGCACCAACACATATATTATTATTGAGACACTGAAAATTTGAAGCAATATCTAACTCAGAACAAGCTTTAAAGAAGCTTGAAAATCTACTTGGCAGTGCTTAGAAGGAATAAGAATTTTCTTACCAGGTTATGACCTTGCAAATTCCTTTATAGGGCTTGTTCTTTGTTAATATCACCGAGAGTGAGACTATTGCATTTCAATGCATCTAAATTCCTTTCCTTTGTTTGCCCCTGGAATGTGTGTTCTTAGTCACTTAGCTATTGAAGACTTGGGTGCCTTTTTGTCTCTAACCTGTCCTGGAACATTACTGTCTCCATGGCAGAAGAGGATGGGTATGGCTGATAATATTATCTATTTAACACTTTCTTCAAATAATGTCTCCTGAGTAGGAGGAGCAGGCAGACTAGAGCCTGCTTCTGGGTAGCTCTGTAAACTTGTATGACAGTATTTCAGGGCCTTGCAATCACTAAAGGGCAGGAGGGAAGACTACTATTTTCTTAGTTCAAAGGGCTCCAAAATGGGTAATCCAGTTTATCAGAAATTTGGATTATTCTCTGATCAAGCAGGTTGTGCTTTGGCAGAAGTAAACACAGTTTATAAAGGTCAGTTTGTCTAATCAAGAAGGATAGCCAGAACAGACCCAATTTAACCAAACAATAGTAGCAACACTACTTTTCTTTAGGGTTTTATCATTGATTTTAGAAGGAGGTAAGCAGAAAGACTGCTGAGAATTTTACTTGGTATGTATTTATAACTTTTGGGTCCCAGTAAAACACCACTTACCAGTCTGTGCTGTAATACAATCAGTCTGATAAATCAGATCTTTGATTCAAGCTACCAGAACAATTCCAATTAATGGGACAGAGGAACCCCAAATACATCCTTTCCTTCATTAACAATTCCCAAAATGCAGGAAGGATAATCTCATCACTTCATGGGAAGTAGTTTAATATACTCTCATAGTTGGCTCCTGTCTTGTCTCACTACTGGGACTAGAGTCACTAGGATTTGAGTAAAGTTGGGTTTATTATTAACCAAAACTTATGTAAGATGTTATTGCATCTGATTCTATTTTTGCAGTTATTTGGGTTCTGTTGATTTTTCATGAGCAAAACGCTGCCTGTGTGAGAGAACTCGTACAAAGAAATTGTAATCAGCGCTGGTCTGGCGACAAACTGAAATTCTCAAGGAGGGTGTGTGGCCAGCCTGTGTTCCCTGCAACCCAGAGGGTGATGCCTTTCCTTTTCTCAGGGATCTGGAGGTAGGGCTGCAGGGGTTGGATATTGCCATGTATATGATGCATATGAAACTGGAAGATGCCACAAGTGCTGGCAGGACACTGCTGCCACAGCTGGGAGCAAGACCCTTTAAGGTGATGCCACCCCAAACTCACAAGTACCAGATTCTGTGCAGGATCTATGCAATGCCCCAGGACAGGGCTCCTCTCACAGACCAGCAGCAGAGCACCCCAAAAAATTGCATGTGTAGAGGAAGCAGGGCAGGGTGTGCAGCTTTTTGCAGTCGTGTCACACGAGGCTGGCTGCATGGCAAAGCAAGCAGCTCGTGGTTGGGTCCTGGAGCAGCTGTGAACCTTTCCAAGAGGTTACAGGAATGCTGCAGAGCAGTGCCAGCCTGCGTGAGCCTGGTGGTGCTGCCCTCCTTGCGTGTAGAATTGTGCCCTTGTGCAATGTGTGCTTGGTAGGGGTTGATGAAATACTACTCTGTGCAACCAGGTGTCAGTTTGTCCTTTTACTATTTCTCAGTACAGCCACCAGTCTGCCGACTTTTGGTTTTGTTGTTTGTTATTTTTTTTCAGGAGAGGACAGGCAAGACTGAGGGAATCAAGATCCCAGAATGGGCACAAATAGGATTTTTTTAGAATAGGCGTTCATAGTCCTTCTGTGAATGATGGAACATGGAGAATCTCTCCTGATTTTTTTTCCTGCCCACCCCTGAACTGCATGATGGCACTGAACTCCATGTGCTCTGAACTGGCATGCTGCTCAGCGTCCAGGTCACTCAGTCCTGGCACATGAGGTTGAGGAGCTGTGAAATAAGCTGTGATACTGCCTTGTGATACTGAGATGGGAGGGGGACAGTGCCCCAGACATACAGAGCCACCACAGTGTCTATTATTTAAGAGGATAGCCAAAGTCTCTGGGCTGCTGTGAGTCGAATGCCATGTGCAGCCTGTCAGGGGAAAGAGTTTTTCAGTGTTTGGGCTTTGCCTGAATGATAAATATATACATAAATAAATATGCAGACCTACCTTAAACCTTTCAGCCTCCTCTGTGTTTTATCCCACATCAGGGGAAGGACGGGGAAACAGAGATATGATGTGAGACCTGTGGCTCCTGTGTGGAAATACACGTCAGGCTATGGTGAGGGGTCCCACTATCTCTGATCCCCTTCCCTGGGGGCAGCTGGGTGCCTGGCTGATGCTGACACTAAGTACAGCCCTGGGGAGGCGTCCTGAGCCAGCCACAGCAGTTGGGGCTCCTCACCTGTCACCTTGAGGGCAGCTCAGGCTGGGTGTCTCCAACTGTCCATAGAAGCCAGCCCAAGGTGAGATAGTGCCCTTAGAAACCTGGATGTTCTGCTGACTGAGAGCCCAATCTTGCTTTCAAATCTTGTACCTGTCCTCGGGGTTGAAAACCTTCAGGGGAATGAGAGCACCGTGGAGTTCCTGTGAAGTCTGAACTACGTGTGGCTGTTTTTGAGAAGAAGATTGCCAGAGCATGTAGCAGCTGTCTCTGGCATGAAACTACAGCAAAAAATGCAACTTATCTATGCCAGTAACACAAAAGTATGTGATAGCTCTCCCAAGTTTCATCTAAGTCATTTCTCAGAGGGAGAAGGGGGTGGATTTTGCGGCTCCTTAGGAATATGGAGTGTATCTTTGGTTGTTCCAGTGAGCCCCAAAACTTGGAGCTGTGGCTATGGAACACCATTACTTCCCCATGGCATCTGCTAGATCATGGTGTGAGGCCCTCTAGAGAAAGGGTGGCATCTTGAGGAGGGGAAAATAGGTCTGTTGCGTGAGAGTTGTGTCTTTGACTTATCTTAGTCACAGACATAAACAGCTGAAGGAAATAGGCGGGTTGATGTATGCGCTGTTGCTAAAGAGCATTCAAAATGAGAAATCTGTCTGCTTTTCCCAGGAGAGCAGAGGAGGGAGGAATCTGCTTTTTATCTTTCTTCTCTATCCTGCCATAATTTAACAAAATACAAAACAAACCAACCAAACAAAAGCCCCTCCCCCCCATAAACAAACTAACAAAAAAAAAAAGAAAAAACCCAAACCAAACAAACCAACCCCCAAATAAAAATAACTCCCAGGACTTTAATTGTCTTTTAATACTGCTTTGCCAAGTTGGATAGAAATCAGTCAAGCCCCAAATGTATTTGAGATGGGGGGACTGAGACTTTAGGTGCTTTTTAAGGTCATAGGATGATAATTCAGGTTGGAAGGGGCTTCACTTCATCGTTCATTCCAACTGACTAACAGAAGCAGGGTCAAGTTTTCCAGCTTATTAAATGAGGCTGTATAAAAACAAAACCAAAGCAAAAAAAAAAAAAAATTATTTCAAGTCCTGCAGTAAGGACTGAAGACTAGAGAGCAACTATGTGTGTGTGTGTTTTCCAAGCCATGGTTGCCACAGAGAAATTATTCTTTAGGAGTTTTATTACCAGCTGTACTCTTATGCCCTGATCTCCCTATTTGGAGCAGAGAGGGCTGGGCTGGATCTGAAGATGTGAATGGTCTGGTCCAGCTCTCGCTCTTAACCTAGAGCCATGGCAGGACCATACTTCCTGAAATCCTGGTTGCAGTGGGCAAAATCCTAGTGAGGATCTCCTAGCAGAGCAGCACCATCCATAGGGAAAGTGAGTTGCTGCAGAAAGCAAATCCTGGCCCTGCCATACCTCTCAAATCTTAGGAAAGATGACAGGGATTTTTCTGGAATAAGTACAAGTAGGACTCTGGAGAAAAAAGTTGGAAAATTAGATTTGTTTTTTCAAAAGCATGGAAATCAAGGTGGCTTCCATTAACATCTGTCTTGCTTTTGCCTTCAAAGAAAGCAAGCCTTTTAACATTTTCCTATGGTGCAGTGAATCCAAACACAACAGCGACAAGCTGGTTCATGGGAACCGGAAACTGAGATGGGCTAGAAAACAACATCCTCAGGGGAAAAAAAAAAGAATGCTGCTTTCAGGGCTGCTTCTTTTTTTATTTTTATTGCTGTCGGAAACAAGTGACCTACTGCAGCCAAGTAGGCCTGGGGCTAAAATAAAAGGACCTTCAGAAGGCAACCAAAATACACAGACCAAATGATGTACTCAACATGAGCGTAATTGCTACTGTGCAGTCCTTTTCCACTACCACTGCCTATCATTTTAATTTCTAAGGGAAAACAACTGTAACTGGAAAGTTTCTGTGCCTCATTACTGTTTGTTCCCAAAGGAGAAAAAAAATTGAGCAGAAGTGAAAATAGACGAGGACAAAGTTTAGGGGTGTACAGAGAAACTGGAGGAAGGTTTGATGTAAAATGGTTGTTACCAGTATGAATGGAAGGATACAGAAAATAAACATTTGTGTGCCATAAAGTTGATAGACAACAAGATTTAGACCACAATTAGGGCTTGCCTTAGCCTAGAATAATATGCAGGAATTGACTTGCCAGTTTTCAGTAAGACATAAGTCTAAGAGTTGGAAAGCACATTGCTGTTGTCTGTTGTTCCTGCCAATATGTGACTGCCCTACAAGACACCAATCCAGTAATGTGTCCATGTGTGCTAATGTAATTAAATGCAAAAACAAGTAAAAATAATTGTTTGCTTCAGTCAGTTTTATAGACATAGGAATAGCAAAAAGCAAAATTACAGGTTGTCCTCTCCCCTGTTTGTCTGCTCTTTCAATGGACCAAAAAAGGCTTAGATGCTGACAGTGTGATTGATATGCTCTGACAGCTGTATTCCAATGATTTCTACATTCTTAAATGAAATAGATTTGCAACCGAACTAATAGATGCAAAAGGGTTTTTCCCTTATCAGTCAGAGCAAACATTTTTTGTTTTTCCTCAGAGGAAGAGCCTTCTGCATAAACTAGTGGATTAAAAATTTAGAGAAGCATTTAGATGCTTGAAATAATCAAGAAGCTGTTATTTCAAAAACTTTGGAAGGGAGATGCTTTATACTTTTAATTTGGAGAACACCAAGAAATCTGTAAGAAATTTGAAAGCTTTAAATCCTTTTTAGTTTGCTAATTGTGCTGCTCCCCAGGGCTCTGTGTGATCCCATTAAATAACCCCCATTAGATTTGGTTGTTAGTACCTGCTAATCTGGACTGATATGCAGCTGCTTTCCTGGCTACTTATTTCACAGCAGAACCACTTTTTTATTGGGTATACTTTTCCCTGCCAGCTTACTTTCTGGTGATTAATTTTATCCTGTGGTTTTATTTGTATTTCTGTAAATACATTCATGTTCTGGGCTTTAGTTGAAATACCCAGGTCTGTCTTCCACTGCTGCTGGAGACTGCTCAGTTGGACTACATGTGTTTACTCTTGTGAAGAAGTCTCAGTTCCTGCAACCACATTATTGTTTTGAAGGTCTTGTCCAAAGTCCTTCATGTTTGTTTACAACTAAAGTTCAGATTAAAACACTGCTGGATTGTCACAGGCCTTGCAAAGAAATACTTCTTGCTCTTTCTGAATGCAGACCTCTAAAGACTAAACTTGTTGACTGTGTTGTTCTCATTTAACTGCATGGGATAAATTGGGTCTTGCTGGAATTTAATTTAAATTACACATGTTTGCAGCAGGGATAAAACAGGACCAGCTCTGAATTTACATTTCCATGTTACTGTGTTTTAACTAACATTTATCAAATTATTTTCTTTCAAAACACTGTGTATAGCTGCTGTTTTCCCAGGTTTGATTCCATTTAATATTGTCCTTATTCCTAACCCTTTTCTGGCTCTCTTCTGTTCAACACATAATCTGTGAATGATAGTTAAGAGGCCATTCAAACCTGCTTTCAATATAATTCAAAAACATACTGATGAAAATTTGGTCTTTCATAACTTCATCACTTTTCTGGAAACACATTATGATAGTGCCATTGATCCCAAAGAGAGCATTCAATCAAAAACTCTGAAAAACTGAAGCATCACTTCTTGCTCCTATACTGTATGGCTCAGCTAAAGCCATTAGCTTCATTCTAGACAGATCCTTAGAGAATTGCTCAGCCCAAGGGTCAATTACAAATCTTGATCTTTATTGATTTACACTGGCTGGGACTCAGAGCTCTATGAGGACATTTCTGAGTCCTGTTATTTTGTTTTTCTTCTTCTCAAAGAAGAGAAGAACAAAGTCTTTTTTTGTTAGGATGGAATAATTATACAATTATTGACAAACTGCTCTGTGGTCTTCATTCTCAGCAATCTAGTTGAACACCTCCTAATCTCAGGTCACACCACTGTTTAAAGAGAGGTGATCATTGCATTATTAAAGCAGTGTGAAAGTGAATTTAGGTGTTAAATAGCATTCAGTAAATGGCTTTTTTTACTGTGGTTTCAGTTAATTCTTACACTTCACTTGTTGAGATAGAGTACCTTAAGATTTTTTTCACCGACTCTCAGTTCACTCATTCAGCCACTTCTGTATGGAAGCAGACTCAGATATTTGGGTTTTATGAGAACCAGTTTCATAAAGAGAGTGTCCAAGGTGGAAAATGCTTTAGGAGCAGGAATGAGTGCAGTATGAAGCAATGAAGGAAACTTGCAGGTGATGGTGGAAGAGGCCCTGTGCTGCATCACTGCTTGTCAGCAGAGTGTACTGAGGTACCAGCAAGGGTGCAGCAAATTTTCTCAAGCCTTTTTATAGTCTTAGAGGCAGCCCATCTAGCACCCATTAGCAGAAGATCCCATTAGCAAACTCCCAAAATGTTTATTTTGCTATCTAGCAATGCAGATTTTCTCTGGCCAGATCACTTTTTTTCTTTTTTTTCTCCTACTTTAAAATTCAAAATCTTATCAACAACCTTCCTCCTTTTCAGTCTCAGGATTTATGTACAAGAAAACACCTGTTCTATTCCAGTGTGCCTGGTGAATAGTGCTGTTCCCTTTGGCAAGGCTGCTGCTCCTGCACTGTTCCTCTGGCTTGAAGTGTGCTTGAATAGATGTTGCATCCCAGAGCTGCCTGTCAGGGCAAAGGGCATCGGTCCCCTGATCCTCTGCCCCTTTTGGGAGAGGCATGGGGCACAGCGTGGAGCAATTCCAGACAAGTGCTGGAAAGGCAGCTAGCTAGTATGGGATCAGCTAATAGTTGATGTGGGGTAATTTAGATTGAGATCAGGAATGGTATCGTTTTCCTCTGAGAGACAAGGGAATTGGTTGTGGTGCCTGTGGCTACTCCCATGCCCTAAACGCTGATCCCATTGCTAGAGAGTCTCTGCAGTTTATTTCTCCAGTGGTTTTATGAGCTAACCACACCCGCTGCTGGTTTCTACAGTACCAATTTACAAGACTGGCTGGTTTGGATGAGGAAACCCACATTTCCTGAGGTATCCCAGGGAGCTCAAAAGCCAAGATCTTAAGAAAATTAACAGAAGTGGTGATTCTTCCCCCCCACCCCCCAGCATTCAGCTTTAGAGAAGGCTGTTTGTTTCTCTTTCTGCGGAGGCGGCAGCTGCAGACTCATGCTCTCAAGCATCAGGAACTTGTGGTGTTGCTCTTGTTGCAATAGTTGGAGCTACCAGCCAATTGTTGGGTTTTAGCCTTGATCCCACAGTATCTTTCTGCCCTAGGAGTAATCAAACTACAGTCCCTGAGTGCCTTCACTCAGGTAGGTGAGAAGCTGGGTGGAATAAGCAGAGGCATCCCTCTTTAACCAGAAAGGAGAAGAGGTCTGTGTCACTCCTCTGCACCAGCTGCAGGCTGCTGGGACTCTTTGAGATGATTCAGCCTCAATGGTAGCACAAATTTATGTACTTTATGTGCTTTTTTTTCTCAGTTTGCTTCCTCCTGGGCGAATCATAGAATGTTTTGGGTTGGAAGGAACCTAAAGATCACCTAATTCCAAGGGCCACCTTTCACTAGACCAGCTTGTTTAAAGCCCCATCCAACATGGCCTTGAACACTCCCAGGGATGGAGCATCCACAGTTCTCTGGGCAAGCTGCTCCAGTGCCTCACCACTACAAATAACTCCCTCACGGTAAATAATTATTTCCTAATATCTAATCTAAATTCATTCTCTTCTGGTTTGAAGCCATTCCTCTTGTCCTGTTGCTATGTTTCCTAGTAAAAGGTTCCTCTCCAGCTCTCTTGTAGCCCCCTTTAGGTACTGGACGGTGCCATAAGGTTAACCCAAAATCTCTTCTCCAGGCTGAACAGCCCCAAACTCTCTCAGCTGTCTTCATAGGAAAGCTAAAGTGGCTGATAGGAATAGTTTAATGTAAGGGAGGAATGGATGTGGGAAGCTGGATGGAGACAATATTTTTCACCTGTAATGAACGGTAAGATCAGCACATTTGGTCCCCTGGAGCTGCAGTATTTTTCCTGCAAGGCCTTACTGCTTGGGACAACTCTTGTAGCTGGGGAGGAAGGCCAGGAGGAAAAGGCTGGTCCACACCAACCTCAGCCCCTTTGAACCTCAAGTTACCTGCTGAATCTCTCCTGTGCTGGCCCTGCAGTTCTCCTGAAGTGCTAGAATGTGTTACAAAAGCTATGCTTGGGGAAATATGGAGAGGTGGACACTATTTTTTTTTTTTTTAAAGCATTAGACATTTGAGTCAATGTTGTTTAACTCAGAGTTCCTAGAATTCAGTTCTTTTTCCAAAATTACCTATGACTGTCCAGAGAGAATCAGTTTACCACATCATTTTTAATAAAGGACAACGCCTTGTAAGGAATTGCTGGCACAATTCTAAACATAATTATTGCAGAATAATTACTGTTAAATTCTATGTACTCAAGGAACTGAAAATATAACTTGCAGGCCCAACTATGTGCTTTGAAATATTGCAATAATATTGCAAATGAGTTATAGACAAGGTCCAGTTGAGGGTAGTGCAAGGCTAGGAGTGTACATCTGGAATTTGCAGAATCAGCCCATGTAAAACATACAGCTGGAAAGCTACATTAGTACAGCAGCATATCCAATCAATTTTATGGCACATATTTAGCAAATGCTGAAGCATGTGAGTGTCCTGTATAATGACTGCATCCCACCTAGCTGAGGTCCCTGGGAGTCCTCTTCATCTCTCTGGGAAATGCTTTTGGGCATCTTGCAGGAAAAAAATATGGTAAGGTGCGTTCCACCCTTGAAGAGTCCATAGCCTGACATTGGTGACGTGCTAATCAAGGGTGGAGAAGGAAAGATACAGGAAAGGATAAAGGGTGACCATGAAATGATAGTCTGGTAACATAGCCTGGGCACACTCACGGTTTGATGATTTATTCTCAGTCCTGTAACTTGCAGCAATTCACCCCCTCACTGCTCCCAAAGTTCCAGAGCCCTCAGCAGTTGCCACAGTCGGCAGTGTGATATATTTTTCAGAAAAGATTTTTGAAAGTAACAGCAGTGTCGATAATTGGTGATGGAACCTCAGCTATTGCATTTCTTACCTTGTCGGTTTTTTTTAAAAATTTATCTCCTAATCATTTCCAGGGCTTCATCCTACCAACTAGCTTCTACATTCATAGAAGGTAATTCTAGTATGAATGTAATTCAATAAATGCTCACTTTTTGAAATTTGACATGCTCTTCTTAAATGTAGATATCTTAATGCCCCTCCTCCTAACAAGTACACCCTCTCACACAGGAGCATGCAAGGAAAGCTTTGAATTAAGCTCCTCACTCCAAATGAATCTTTAGTGTGTTTTTCTGGCAGAAAGGGAGGCTGTTGGCCTGTGAAAGGATGTCACATGGTCGTGAAACATTCAGGGCACTTGTAGTTTCAGCTGCATGCACGACTTCACACAGAATCCAAGATCCTAGAATTCTAGTGCTACTGCTTACTGATTTACTCTTATAAAAATATTCTCATTGAAAATAATAATAATTATTGAAAGAGAGCTGAATATCCCATTTTGTATTGTTCTCTCTTCAAAACAAAGACTGTTTTTTCTTTGCCTGAAAGTGTTTCTTTTGAAATAAATGTCATGAATCAGAGCAAGACTTTCTTAAAACCAGATGTACAAGAGAATGGGAAATTGCACTTGTTTACTTTTCCTAGTAATGAAAAAGTAGTTGATTTCTTACAACTTCACTTTGCTTAAGAAACGCCTTTAGAGAAATTAGTTGGAAATTAAGTGTCCAGCCAAGTGCAAGCACTGAAGTGTACACTTGTATTCCAGTGGGAGTCATTATGGGAATTGCTCATGTACTTAAGAAGGAACATGTGCTTTATGCTGCAAAGCAAAGTGAGCTGCCTTTCTAAATTCTAAGTTTCTTTTTTCTTTTCTTGTGGTGTTTTTTTCTCCTCTTATAATGTGAAATAGTTGCTTATGAACCTGACTTAACTAACACAGCTATATGTACTGATGCAGATGCGTACACAAAGCTCCTGTGTGCAGATGACCCTGAACCTTCTTGTGAAAATGAGAAATAGGTCTTCCCAGAATGTAATCTTTACCCCAAATCCTCCATATATTGCCCTTACCTGCCCTGTTCATGGAGGGATAAAGAAGGTATTACCTCTTCATATCTGGCTAATGATCTGGCCAAAAGTGAATACAGACCCCATCAAAGAATGCAGAGAACTGAGATGCTGCTGGCATCAGTTCAAGAGCAACCCTCTGTGGCTGCCCCACCAAGGTCTTGCCAGTCCAATGGGGCTCTGCCAGTGGGGCTCATGTGCTTCCTGGAAAGCAGAAATACCCCCTTGCTGGGTTAAGATTTGGGGCCTCCTGGAAAGCATGGAAGCTGATGGCAGCTCTTCCATCTCAAAAGTACTGTGAAGTGTGCTGGTTTGCCTTGATGTTGGTGTTAAGGAAGCTATGGAAGAACCTCTCTCTTTGCCAAGAAATTTGGGTGGTGTTGGGATGAGCAGGCTTTTTTCATTCCTTGCACTTTTATACACGTGTATTCCTTGTTCTGTTCTTTCTGCTGTGTGCATTGATAGGTACTTCCAAAGATGTAAAAGGGCTTCTTTTCTTATGGAAGAGTGAGAGACACCCCAACATAAAAGAAAATCCCATGTGGTGTGGTAAAAATGGTTAACAGCAGCCAATACTCTTATCTAGTCACAAGCACATTGGTTATCCCACATCAGAAATATCAAACCTCTTCTGACAGCCTCACACTAGAGCTCTTGTTTACTTTCTTGCCTGATAGTCTGTCTATTAAACTGTTGATGAATAGCTACATGTCATAAACTCTTAACTAACATTTTAAAAAGTCATAATTTTAAAAACTCATAGATTTCTTGAGTCTTTTGATCTGCTGTGGGCACATGCCCTAAAGGGACATTCCCTTGACCAATATGGTTGTATTAAAGATTCTTTAAAAAGTTTAATTGACAATTTTTTCCATGCATTAAAGTTTGAGGATAATTGACTCAAACTTTTGTTGACCCCTGAGAAAGAATTCATGACATATGAAATTGTCATCATAAGACAACAAAACAGCAACAAAAAAAGACAACCAATGGAAAAAAAAAAAAAAACCAACACAATCAGCTTTTTACAGTATCAGTGCAGTTGTAGGAATGCTCATACTTTGGTGCTCTTGGAGTTAGTTGATATAAATTACTATTGGTGGGAATAAGGCTTTAAATATCTCTCAAACAAGAGAGGCCTCTGTCTTTGAGGATCTGGGTGCTCAGATGGTGTGTACAGAATGCAAAGCTGTGAGTAGCTGAGAGACTCCTGTCCCTCCATAGGCCTCAATCCAGAGAAATACCCAATGTCCATGGCCTCAGCCAAAATACCCCAAGCTTTGGGGTAAACTATAAAAGTTACCAAATACTGTGATGCTCTGCCTGAAGTATCTTTGTGTGACTCCAGCATACTAACAACATTTTAGACCGTGCATTTTGAAAAGCAGAAAGTTTGGCATTTTGGTGGCAGGCAGACTCTATGATTCGAAGCACCTCTCTCTAGTACATTGTAATGCTTTTTTTGGCATTGCTACAAGTAAGCCAGGGTTAATATGTCTAATTAACACAAATGAAGCCTGAAATAAAACACAGGGAAAAAATAAAATTATTGTTATATAAAATAAATAATTTTAAAAAAAAAAATGAGGCGTACTTGTGGGATTTCCATTGATTTATTGGGTTACGTATCAAACTGGAAGACCACAGGTTTAGATTAGATATTAGAAAGAAATTTTTCACTGTGATGGTGCTGAGGCACAGGAATGGGTTGCTTGGAGAAACTGTGGATGCCCCATCCCTGGGAGAGTTTGAGGTCAGGTAGCATGGGGCTTTGAGCAACCTGATCTAGTGGAAGGTGTCCCTGCCCATGGCAGGGGTGTTGGAACAAGATGATCTTGAAGGTCCCCTCCAACCCAAACCTTCCTATAACACCACAAACAGGTGAACATAGTATTTGCTCAAAGAGGTGTAGAGGAAGATACATATTTGTACTGCAGTCTTCCTTACTGAGCTAGAAGTATTTGTATTGAATTCTTTCACAGCAGGAAATTCTGACCTATTGTAAATTGATTGAGTTCATTTATCATGAGGTTGCCCTCTTTAAAGGAGGCAGCACTCGATCTACAGCAATTGAGTAGCTGGCAAAGGAGACTTATGCAAATAAATAAAGAAAATGCCACCTTATACTGTAGCCCTATGCACTGGACACCTAACTTAATTTGTACCTTTGTGTTAATGTTTTATATGAACAAAGGTTTACTCTGTATTGCTATTGGAAGCCATTGCTTTTAGTCAGATCTTCTACATTTATAGTATTTTTAAAGTTGGAAATAAAGCGTTATGATGGACTTAATCAATATCTCTGTTAGAATTTCTCATGATAATAAAAATCTTGTGTAAAACTGTATCTGCTAATGGAGCATACAGACCAGTCCTGTCTGTACATTCCTTCTGCCTGCTTATGGAATTTGTGTTCCTGCAGTGTAGTACTTAGATTTGATCTAATTCCTACTGCAATGAACAGGAATATTCTGACCTATTATTTTCATTTGATAAGTGGTTAAAGCTGCATTCCCTTTCTCTTACCATGATAACTGGGTGGTTGTGTAAGGAAACAAACTCAAAGACAATCCTAAATTGGACAAGTCAAAAGAACAAAGGATTATTGTGATAAAGCATCAGTTAAAATTTTTTGTTTCCATCTAGTTGGGCTTTTTTAACCTAAACTAAAGTAGATTTTTTTAAAAGCTGTAAGGACAATGAAGCTGGGGATTACAAGACAAGTTGCAGAGACTGAGGGCCAGCTCCTCAGGCAGAGTAGCTGGTGTAATGTCTCTGAAGGTTTCACCTGTTGCATTTTAACATTAGCTATGCTGATGACATGTAAGCAAGGGTAACTCTGTATAAATCTATTTTCCCCTTATGTTGAATGGGAGGATGTGTGTGACAGATGTGCAATGTGAAGCAGATTAACGTGATGTACAAGTTGACAGGAAATAGTTAATAATTCATGACTTCTGCAAACCGTGGTACCACGTATTTAGATGCCTGTTTGTCTCTGTTTCAGCACCTAATAGACAGTACCAAAATGTACTGTAAACAAGAGATAACCTTCCATGAGACACCTGTGTTAAACTGCTCCTGAGAATTTTTCTTAATATTGAAAGTATTAGAAACAATATTCTAAGTGACAATCCATCCTTCTAGGAAAATGCCAAATAATAAAGAAGTCACCCTGTTTCTAATAACCATACTCCTTTCCCTTCCCCTACTTTTTTCTTTTTTTTTTTTTTTAACTGATTAAAAAATACTTCCTGGTACAGTTGGAGAACTTGGCAGGCAGTCTGCATTTCAATTGAGCACAACTGCTGCCTTTTCTTCCCTTGGATTCTCCTCTCAGGCCAGCTGTAGAGGCTTCCTCCCTCCGCTGGCTCTGCTCCTTGTGCATCCAGGACCAGGTGGAGTCTGGGGTTGTGGTTATTTACATCAAAGCTTTAATGCTCCTCTTCCGGCAAAATGTTATGGAATTTTTGCTTCCCAGATCTCAAATCTTTTACATTTGAGAATAGAAATGTTTATTAAGATACAGTAATAATTAAGAGACAGTAATAATATAAAGACCCAAATTACACAGAATTTAAAAAGAAATAATAAATAATAGCCTGAATGCAGAACATGCCACATTACAACAGTACAGAGAGATGTGCTCCCTGCTGTGGTAGTTGGAAATGGGATTAGTCCTAGCTAGAAAATCATCATTGGGAGTTTTGTGGCAAAGGCCCTCTGAAAGGCCCTCTGAAACCAGCTGTGAAGTCTCAAAGGCTGGTGTTCTATCACCAGGAGGCAAGGTCCCCTCAGTGGTGTTGACATTACACCTACGTAAATAAGTCCACTGACACAGGCTGCTTTCCTTGGAAACCGGTTTTTCAGTATTGCACTCTAAGGAAGAGTAAGCAATAAAGAAGGCACCCCTAGCAGAGCAAACCAGGCAATTTCAACTTGGTTATTCATGCGCTGGTGTGATTATCTCAGGCAGTAATTTCTAGCATTATTCTCTCTTTGAAATTTGCCCGCTAGCCCACTGCAACACACACAACCAGATTACTTGGTGAGGCTGCAAAGAGCACTTTAGATTATCCTGTCTGTGTGTACAGTTCTCCACCACACAGCTCACTCAAAGGGAAGCTAGAAGTTGTCAAGCACCTGTTTCAACATGCATAAAAAAAGCACAAAAGAGCATAGTTCTGATATTCCAGCACCAGTTCAGTGCCTCAGAAGCCTCTTCTTTCAGCAAACTGTCTCCATACAGTTGCACTAAAAATAATGCATTTTTATGTAGTAAAAATAAACAATTATATTTCTATTATTTTACATTATTTTTGGGTCTGTAGCCTAAGAAATTCTCTCCATAAATTGCTGCTTGGAAAACAATAGGGGGAAAGGTTTCCTTCAACATATGTGCTTACTTTCAGAAAACATAGACAGACAGTTTTTGGCAGTAAGTGTGTGCAGATCTGTGATAATTGACTCAATTTTCCTGAAGTGTATTTCCCTTCTTGTTTCTTATTTTGCTGTTCATTGGGATTTTTTTCCTTGTCTCTCCTCTCTGCTGTTTTTTTTTTTCCTGGTTTGTGATATTTCACTTGTCATCTTTGCAAGTTTTCCTCTGAAATGGTGAGGTTTAGAAATCTTTTTTAATGAAAGCTGAGATTTTCAATCACTTCTACAGCAAAAGTATCAATGGTAATGATATTAATAGTAGAACGAAACATTTCAGTGTTCTTGACTTCATAGGGGCAGAGACAGAAAAAGACATCCTGACTCGCCTACTCTTTGTTACTGCACATGAATATCATAAAATCTTTTAATACCAAGTGATATATGTAAACTGTTTGGATGTTTCTTGCCAAATCCTTTTGCTACGCAGCTTTTTAGGTTGTTACTCCTCCAGGGACTGAGCACATTCTTCCAGGTGGGTACTTACCACTAGGGAGGAGAGGTGATGCGTCTTTGAAAATATTGATGTATCTGTAATTGTAATATCTGTAATTCCTCTTTGATTATAAGATTAATAGAGGGAAAAAAAGTTCGTTGATTATGTTTTAACTCTATTACATTCACACAAGTTTGTGAGCAGTGCCTAATACACCTCTTGCAGTTTCATACTGCTGAATCTCTGCCTTCCCATGCCAACTGCAGGGGAAAAACCAGGACCAAAGGCAGCACCTCAAGAAAGGATCCTCAGCTCACTCCTATTAATGATTACTAAAATCTAAGCCTATATAATGTAAGTCTCATAGAATTACAGAATCATTCAGGCTGGACTATGATGACTGAGTACAGACATAAATCTAACACTGCCAAGTCCACCACTAAACCATGTCCCCAGGTTCCACATCTGAATATCAAATATCTGAATATCAAATGAATTTCAAATACCTCCATGGATGATGACTCCACCTCTACCCTGGGCAGTCTGTTCCACTCTCTGGAAATACTTTTGGCAAAGAAATTTTTCTTAATATTCATTCTAAACCTTCTCTGCTGCAGTTTGAGGCCATCTGCTCTTTACCCTATCGCATCTTGCTTGGGAGAAGACCCCAGTCCCCACCTGGCAACATCCTCCCTTTGGGTACTTGCAGAGAGTGATAAGGCCTCTCCTGAGCCTCCTTTTCTCCAGACTAAACAACCTCAATTCCCTCAGCCACTCTTTGGAAGACTTGTGTTCTAGAAATCTTAGTCTCAGTTTTGCCCTTTACACAGCAGATGATGATTACCAGATGATTACTTTCATTTTTGCAGAAGCTTTCTGATGTTTAGGCACTCCGTGGCATTTGATCACCTGATTGATGATCTGAACTAATAACTTGTTTTTTTTCTTCAGACTTTCTTAAAAGAAGTCTTGATAGCTGTTCAAAATCTACTGCAGGTAGCTGCAGTAAGGAAGCTGCCCATGCAGGCAGAATTAATGACTGATGCAGATGAGGCTGTCAATGATCCAGAACAGGCAACGAAAGGAAATGAAAATGGTCATTGGTGGAGCTGTGAATGGTAGAGCCTAGGCTGAAAGGGATTTAAAAATACAAATAAAGAAAGTATTATTAGTTCACTTGAGTGTAAAAAAGAGAAGAATAAGCAGTATTGCTAAAGGGCTGAACACTTACATTTGTGCTTTGCATCTGAGAGAAGCCCAGTGATATAAAAATTGCAGGTTAAAATCAAGTGTTTCAGTATCACTCATAAGAAAGCAGGATACTAAAGAGCAGTTTCTTGACTTACATATTGACAGGCTGAAATTATTTGTATCAAAGAGTTTCAGAATAGCTGGCTAGATGGGTCTCTCAGTGATTTCCTCCATAAACAAGTATTTGAAACCACGAAAGAGATTAAGAGATTTGACCTAGTCTTAACATTGCAGCAACCTTTTTAGAAAAAGATAAATTATAGTCTGATTCTGGGGAAGAGAATGGAACAAATAACATAAAAACTGGTAAAGAATGAACAGGTGAATTTGGCACCACAAATAGTGCCCACTAGCCAAAACCTTTCTGGTTTTCTTCCAGAAATCAGGAGTGTTCAAGCAATATGTTCTGAACATTTCAATTGATGCAATACACTGCTTACATTAGGACCTAGAATAACCTGATTTAATGCAAAATATGCTGAGTGTACTAAAACCATGTGACTGACAGGTTTCAAACCAAACTTCAGTATCAGGTATGTTTGTACCTGATACCTATCTCTGTACCTTAACTGTAAAGACTAAAGTGATCCTTAAATTTATGAAGTAAAGAGTTGGTCCAGGAGATCCATCTGGGAATAATTAAAAGGGCCAAAAATGTGCTTGTAGTGTGCCACAGGGAGACAACACCTGCCTGAAGAGTCAAGCTGAAGGATAGAAGCTGACTAGGGTGAAGATCATGATTATCTCCCAGGCAAAAGAAAATGAAATTGAAAAAAATTCCAGTTGATTTTGAAAAATGTGTAGCATGTTATAGGAAATAGAAGTCAGGACATTTAATGTTTACTGTAGGATTTTAACTGGGAGGACAAGACGTGAGAGTATTTAATGGGTTGTGATGGATTCTCGCCAAGAAATATCTGAAAGATACTATAAAACTTCTCTGTGATGCTGGTTTATTGGCTTATATCTACGCATTTATGACAACTAGATTTAATTACTCTCTTTAAATAGAGCATTTTGAGTAAAAGTGAACTGTCAGTTTCAGAAATGGATGAAGAGTGACATGGGGAAAATCTGTGAGTGGGGAACCTGGGGTGGGTGTGTGGGGGAAGATGGAGGGAAGGAGGACAAACAGTGAGGATTGGAAGTGAGAAAGGAGCTGGAATTTCATCAGCAGACTCCTGCAGAACAATAAGGAGTAAGGAAACAGCGCTGACAGTATCAGATAGCAGACAAAAACATGAGAGCCTTTCAGTTTCACTAAAAGGAGGGAGTTCTGTGGTAATTCCTAAAGAGCACTTTGCTTCCTCCCAGCTTGGGTAGAACCCCAAACTGTTAAAAATCCCACTTGCCTCTCTGTCACTCCGGAGTAAACATCTTAAACACTTCCCAGAATTGCAGAACTAAACTTTTTAAAGGATGTTTTTGTGGACATCTTCTAAAGCACAAAGATTAAAATTAACTCCGACTTCACAGGTCAAAAAAAAGGGAAATTCGAAGAGAAAAAGTAATTCCAAACCCATTTATAAGGTATGGAATCTTTTGTCAGCCTGAACAGTACTTCGTGTTTCTCTTTTCTTTTGCCCTGTCCTCTTCCTCTTTGTGACTGAACTTTTCATATGACAAAACAAGTATTTCACAGCCCACTTTCTGTTTGAAGCTAATATGAACTAACCATTCCTGTTGCTGTTCACAGACCAAAAATCTCAGCTAGAAAGTGAAAGACATTAAAAATAAGTGTGAGAGCAAAACAGAGTCACCTTTGAGCTTGGTACTTGCTAGTCCTGCTTTGATTCTGACACTTGCCTGTAACACTACATGCTTCATGACAGCAGCTGAGCAGCACAGTTTCCAACCTCAGTACTTTCATTTCATTGCTTCATAATCTGTCTCTGTTATTTATTACAGAAATTTAGGGTATTGACATAAATGACTTATCTCTCAGGAGATTCATTCTCTCTTTTGTTTACCAGGTTTTACCAGAAAAGAATTCAAAGCTTCCTTACAGAACTGATACTTCAGGCTTGTCTCTGTTTTCATTCTTTTAAGTTGCATGGTAGAGATATTGGAATCGCTTCTAAAAATATTCAGTACTTTTTAATGTGAACTAGCCTTTCATTTCAATAGAAACTTCTGTTGAATTTGCATGCACTTAGACTGCAAAAATTACCATTTCCATCAAAAAGCTTCCACTCACAAGCACCTTTCCTTCCAGAACATTTTTAGGAGATAAAACTACAGAACATAAACAGAGAAATGAAAAGTAGATAAAAAATGCAAACAAAAATATTTATGTACAAGGCAAATGCAGCATTAGTAATGTGGACACTGAGTTAATTTAGCTTGTTGGAGAGCTCTGCTGAAGTCATTTATGTGTGTGTAACTATGGAAATATGCCAGCATCCTGTGTTAAGCCAAATCATGAGTATCCAGTCAATGAAGGACTTAAGTTCTTTACTGTGTTCAGGACAAAGCATGATTTATTTAAGTAGGACACTGATTCCTTGTTGTTACCTTGCCTTTGGACATTGCTACAAATTATTAATTCCCTTTTATTTTTCTGACAACACAATATGAGCAGATTTTCCAACGCTGTGCTGAGGATCAGGTGCATTGCATCACACAGCTCAAAAGACTTTTAATAAAGCATGAAACTAGGTAACTAGATGACTCTCTGTGCAATCAGTGCTTGGAAATGGGTAATTTCCAGGAAAAGCTTTAATTTCCAGCATAGTTCTGAGCTGAATTGATGTGATAACAGCAATTGGTGTCAAGATGATTTTATTGAAATCTGGTGTCATTGTGGACGCTCAAGCATTACTGGTGGAAAATCCCATTAAGCATAATGAAAACAACTTGTGCTGCTGATGAGAAATATCTCAAATTTACTGCTGTAGATGCCTTTTGTGTTGATTGGGAGAGTGGGCAGGAAGGCCTGTTCTCAGTTGCTTAATTTGCATGGGTCTCCTGGAGGACTCTTGCAGCAAAACTTTGACCTGCATCTCTGAATACTTGAACGGAGCGTTCATGTGCCGTTCATTTCTGATGCAAGGCTTGTCTGGGACTCTGCTGTTCTTGTCTCGGAGTTGGTGACACAATTCAGGGTGAAAACCTGCTGAGCCTGTCAGGCTGGCCGAGATTTTGGGCCTTACTGGTCTAACATGCTCCGCTATTTGAAAAATGTAATTGGAGGTTTTAGTCATGTTCCCGAAGCCTTGCTGTCTGAGGAGAAAAAGTTCTAAACACTGTTCTCTCCTTTGGCTGCTGCCCTTGCCTTGTCTATAGCACATATCACATAAAATCAGTAAGTCAACAACTCACATAGCTTGAGCAAACACTATTTTACAGCTGTTCTGGAGGAGAGGGTAGATGTGGAGCTCTAATAAACTTGCTAGAGATGGAGATGCAGAGGTTTTGGCACTTTCTGAAATTAAAGTTTTGAAAGGCAGTGTGAAAGTTTGGACCAGCTCCTTTGTCACTGGTAATGAAAGAAGAAAAAAACCTCAACTATCTATTACAGTGTCTCAAATTCTATGTTGCTGAACAGGATTTTCAGATATTTGTAATTTGACTTTAGCTGTCCGTAGCAATGTAAAGAGTAATTTGGAATCAGTGGCTATGTAAAGGTATTCATATAATCTCCAACTCTTACTTAGTGAAAATTTACCTATCCTTGTTAGTGTGCTGCTGCTTAATATTGGTTTTGAATATGCAAAAATAGGATGTTGCACTCTTATTTGAATGTATGTGTTGTGAGCAAACTCACTACTAGATTAAATTGTCTTGAGTTCATCATTAATGTTAATTTGGAGCAAGCTGTAATGGTCCCTCTTGTTTTAATTCTTATGACTACTGAAACCCAAGGCTCAAGGGTTTGGAGAACATTAAACCATTCCCATACCAAAGCAACTTGCAGTTAAATTGAATCTATTTCTCCACATAAGTAAATTACTTGGGATATAATAGTTGCAGTTTCATCCTATTGTTACTTTTTTTCCCTTGGTGAAATGGCATGTCATAAATTATGTATTACAGTATAATGACAAGAAGTATCCCTTAGTATGCACAGCCAGGGCCATTATGGATAACAGATGCCTCATGCAAAGCATGGAGTGCATAGACACGGAAAGAAAACACAAAGCACACCAATGGCTTTGAGGGGAAAAGGGGGATGACTGTCCAACTCCTTGTCTGTATGAATTACTGCAGTTACCAGTATTTCATCTTTTCTCTATTCAAGAGCCTATAAATACTTTCAGGAGCACATCTACTTGAGAAACCAGTGTTGGACCCTGAGCCAAACAAATTTTGGACTGGTTCTCAGAAACAGCACAAGTTTCAGGGCAGAGAGGGAAAAGGTGAACTTCAGCCGCACCGTAGGCAGTTGGATTTCTGTAACCTCTGGGCCTTGGAGGAGGCCACTGGTGAGCAGCAGGAGTGTGCTGGGTGGGTGGAGGCTGTCCCAGATGACTCTGAGGATTGAGTTAGACTCATTGCTACAGGTCACACCCTCAGGGAAGCTTTGTTTCCATCACTGACTTGGAGGGAGCAAAGGAAGACTTGGATAAATGTAACTGTGAGGATCTATGACTGCTTCAGGTCACTTAAGGTTTCCCAGCACCAAAGATACATTTGGGAGTGGTACAGCAGTATCTTTGAGCTGTAATTTCAATTACCAAGGACCTCATCTATTTAAAAACTAACCTTCCTTTAGGAGAAAAAATCAATTATCTTGAAGTCAGAGAGCTTCAGCAGTAATGTGGGATTATTTCAAAGGATGTAGTGATAAGGATGTTATCTTTTAATGACAATTTTCTGCCCCCAGAAAGGTCATATCCTTGGCAGGGATTTGGCATTTAGTATTGCAGTGGCTGAAGAATTTAGAATTGCTTTGCATATTTGCAATAATTTGTCGCCTTCTTCAGGTAACAAGTGTCCAAGGGTTAATAGGTTCAGTGGCTTTGTTGAATATCAGGAATTTAAGGACAGTTTAAATAAAACACACTTTTCATGACCTTTTTAAAAGTAAATTAGTCTTTGTCCAAGAATAAAACCAGATCTGAAATCTATTTACCTGAATTAGTCTTAAATTATAATTTAGTGCTGGGATTAAGAAGAGATCTCTCTGTTTTAGTTTCACCCCAAACTGAGTTTTCATTGGGATTAAGATGGAAATTCAGTGCTCTACAGAATGACATCATAAGCTTGAGCATCACTTATGTGCCATGCAAACCCTCTAGAGGTAATTGCCAAAGATGAAAAGATTTAACAGCTGTGCTGTAGTATTAAGGTTTGTAAAATAAAATAAGAATAAAAAAATACGTACACAAAACAAAAAAAAAAAATGCAAACAAACAAAAAACCAAACAATTAAACAACCAAGACCAAAACAAAACCATAAATGAAACCCCTGAAAAACCAACCCAAAACACAGCCTCTTTTTAAAATGTCTCTTTCTAAAAACTCAAAGTTCTGCAAAGGGCATGTTACATGGTCTCTAAATAAATATTTGACAAGTGACTGAATGTTAACTACTAGGCATTGGTATCAGCTTCAGTATTGCAAAAATCTTCAATCACAGTTTCTCTTCTCTCTGAATGTTCATCCAGCATGCAGGGCTTTTGCTCTTATTAATAGGGTTCCTCTTCCTCCTCTGTGGTGATTTGGGATGATAATGAGTACTGAAAGCATTGCTAGAAAATTTGGCTTTTAAAATCCACCGAGAGGAACATTTACCCTTCCCACCTCCTAAATGTTCTTGATACTGTTGCTGGCTTTGAGTAAAACATGCTGCTTCTGCTCTTGCAACCACATTTACCCCTCAGAGCTGCTGTCAGGGAGCAGCAAGGGGCTGCAGACTTTTTCTGGCCAGTGCTATTGCTGACAGCTCTGAGGGTGATGCAGAGGGTGAGGTAAATAGGTTGAAATGGAATAGGAGGCAATCATCAGTATTACACCTGTAGGGTGCCTAACTTCCAGAAACATTGCAAAAGAATTTGTCAAAATTAAGTGAAGGCTTCATCCACTTCATACTTCATTTTCATTAAATTGGCTTTTTCTGCATTTTATACCAAAAAATATTTATTAAGAGACTATATTCCTAGATTAACCTCACTCCTCTTCAGAATTTTTCTTAATATGCTGGAATCTTGTAAGCAATTCTCCATGATGAGACAGGGTCCTGCTTAGCAAATGTGTTCAGCTTTTCCTGTGTGAAGACCAATTAGAAGAAAACACCCACTTTGGAACCATAGTATTTCTAAATACTAAGATATCGAAGGTCAAGAGGAAAACACAAAACAAAACCCTTCTCCATTTAACAAGCTGGATTGTATCTGTTTTCTCCCTGGTTTCTTGGATGAACTTTCTCAAAATTTCAGAATTATATTTTCCAATATCATGACAAGACTATTTCTGTGTACTTCATCATGAATTTTCTTTCTAATCAGATTGTGTTGCAACACAACTGCTGTGTTAATTAGACTTTGTTTGACCACCTTTCCTTGGGTTAGGCTAAGACATCCTCAGTATGTCATTTTGAAAAAGGCAAAGAGATAAGCAGAGTTATTTTAAGCCTTTTAATATTTACAGCTACATTCCCAACATTTTGGCCATTGCAGTTTTTTTTTCATGAGAGTGTGATGGCTGAAAGGTCTGGAATGTTTCTGTAAGTAATCAATGCCTCAAAATGCTGGGGCTTATCTGTAAGCCTCGCTTGAAGGTGTGCACTCAGTGTTTGGAAGCTCTCAAAAACATCTTAAAGTCTCATTCTCTTGAAACTACATTTTAGACTGGCCAGTCCAGGATATCGTGTAGACTGTGTATTGCTTTCTGCCTAGGGCATTGGCAGTGCTGCTATAAGATATTCTCAGTATCTGTTTATGTGTAAGGACAATCTATGTGTCTTGTTTTATAATACATATATATATTTTTATTAATATTATTTCCCTCCATGGTTCAGGTAGATCTTTTTATTTTTATTTCCACCCCAGTAGTCCCTGCTTTTTCTCACAGACCTTCTGTATTTTATCCAAGCTTCATAAGCATCCCTTTTTCCCTGCTAACAAATTAACCTGAAATTTGAAATTTTACTGTCTCATTTGCTATTGTGCTTAATAAATGTCCTTTGGCTTTAGCTCACCCTGGTGTAAGTGAAGAATCCTGTCTCCTTCCTCCAAGGGATCCGTTGTGTTGAATAACAGGGCTCTCTTTTCTCCCTTTCCTTTCCCATCATGTCATTATTTGTTATTATAAGCATCAACTTTTTGCTTTTGCAGTATTGAGGAGCCAGAAAATAAAGAAATCAGGGATTATTAATGAAGCTAAAACACTTTATCCTCTCAATAATCTGTTTTTAAGAGCTGCTTTTAATTCTAAAAGGTATGCCTCGCTTGCAAGAGATGGAGTATCCATGTTTTCTTCTGATTACTCTGAGCATTAATTGCTGAGCAATGTCAAACTTCTGTTTTAGCAGGACTCTTCAGTCAGTACAGGTGCCAGTAGCATGCATACATAAACAGAGTCCTGGAAGTGCTTTCACTTGGCTGACGATGGCTATGCGCATTCAAACTGGCGTAAGTGCTGATTTGGATGGTTGATTGCATACATATGCATATCCTTGGAAAAAACAATGCAGCATAACTGGTCCTAAATCACTGGTGTGTTTCAGAGTAAGTGGCAGTAATCAGGAGCTTGTCAGCATCTTGTTTGGGTGATGGGGTGTTCCCCATGAGCACATGGGGCCCTGTCTCTACCTTGTGCAGATTTCCTAGATTGTCAATATGGTTTAAACTTCGGTGTGGGCTGTGAAAGTTGCTTTCACAATACCGGGTTTTTTTTGTGAGCCTCTCTTTTCCCCAGAGTTTAGTCCAGACACAGCTGACATAAACTCGTCCCCTCTAGACTTGAAGGACCCTTCAAGAACCCATCTGATACCTCAAGGCAGATATCAATGACTTTTCAAATACATCCCCAGAAGGCTGCTTTTAGAAATTAAAAAGTTTGTGTTCCTATATCTAGAATAATTCACATAGGAACAACATGGGTCATCTTCTCCAATATTTTCCAGAATGGAATGGATAAGACACAGCAGCTTGTATTTTCTCTGACCAGTAAAATAAAGAAGTCCCATCTGTCGATCCTGCTGAAATATTTGATTGGGGGTGGAAAAAGAGGAGTTAACCCTTGCTAAGTTCAGCTCATGAAGTTTTCCCGAGCACTTTCTCCCCTTCGATGAGATTTTATTTGAGTTATATCTACTAAGCAAAGTGTAAAATCTAACAAATGCAAGGAAAATGTAAGGAGTAACGTTGATATATGAAATGGAAAGAGCTTTTTAAAGGGTGAGAGTAATCAAGAGGACAAAGTGTGCTTGCTGTCACTTTAAGGCTTTGTTTGGCTTTTTGGCAGCTGTATCTTCTGTGGTTAAATTGTGCACATTTGTAGAGTCAATGTGCTCACTAATGGTGTCGTTCCTATGAAGCTTCTGAGCAGTATAAGGTTAGACAAGGTCCATGCTGTGGTGGGTACTGCTGTTAATAAATACTGACTCATCACAAAGGAAATTAGAGTAGTAATGAGACGCATTTGAAAATTAAATTATGTGATTCTCTCCACTGTTCTCCAGCAAGGAGAAACTCGAGCAAGCCTCCCTGAAGGTGATGTGGAGTTCTTTATCACCACAGAATGTATCTAGTAAAGTGACAGTGCTATTAAAGATACATTTGATCTTCCCCTCCCTCAACAGTCCTGGGAAAGTGAGTGAATTAATAACTAGAGTAAGCTCTAGAGAACAGGCCACTTTTTTTTCTTCATGTTCAAGATGGGAAGCTCATTTGCCAGAAATAATAGAACAGACAACTTCAAGAACTGAAGCTGTGAGGATGCTGTAAGAATCACTCAGTCTTGCTTGCTTCACCTTCCTGACGCAGCAGCAAGATTCCTGTTTTTCTGAGCTGTGCTGAAGCCCACCAAGCTGTCTGTGCAGAGGAGGACAGACGGGTGGAGGTTCTTGGGTGGCGCTCAGATGTGAATTCTCCCATTATCAAAGCACCTTCAGGCCCTGCAGAGCGAGCATTTACACTGTTAATCAACTACACCGTAGCCATGTAGGCAGAGCCAACAGGAGTCTGGCTAATGAGTTTGATGTGAAATACTTAAAATTTACTGAGTCGTTTAGATTTAGTCAGTTTGAATGCTTTCTTGTCTGATTTTTGAAGGTAAGTTGTTTATCCAAGTGAAGTGCTTTAAGATATAGCAAGGAGCATTGACATCAGCAGAGATCAATGATGGACGAAGAGGTCTATTTAATCTAGGAAATGAGTGACTTCGTTCTTTGATCCTATTGCATTCTCCTATTCCCAGAAGGTTAAATTTAGTCCTGCATACACAAATTCTGTTTGACTAAGTTTACTTAGGTTTTAAATACTTGTGGGTTTCTTTTGTTTAGGTTCTCTTGTACAACAAGAAAAAAAACCCAACTGTTACCACATAATTAGGCTGTTGCTGTGTAAGCATGTGTAGCTCTTTTCAGACTTGAGAGCAGAATATGCAAATTCAAACCCAAATGCATTTCTTTAAACTTTCATACTGTATAAAAGAAAAGGAAAACACCCTCTGACCCATTGTATACAACCCAGCCTCTTGGAATGGCATAGGGAAATGGCTCACATTTGAATTAGCAAAAAATTAGTCTTGTTTGGCTCATGTTGCCCACAGTACTTTTTTTCAGAAGTAAAGAAAACCTTGTACAGCGTAACGCAAAGGTGTGCGTGTGGTTCAAGATATAAAAATGTAAGGTAAGCCTTAGAGAACATGAAGGTAAGGTTGAAGTTTCTATCATGCTGAAAGACAGTATCAGGAAAAATTCTCATAATCCCTTGTCTAGGAAGATTAGTTTCTTTGGTGTAAAATAAACAGAAATCAAAGCAAGAGGGTTTTTTTTGTTTGTTTGTTTGGGTTTTTCTTTTTTTTTGGTTTTGTTTTTTTATTATTTACATTTATCTTAACTGCAGCAAGCCATAGCAGGTGCTAGCATGAGATGAGCTTTGGCACTTGCCACAGACTCTCTTCACCATGTGTCATCAACCACGAGTTTTAAAAGTGCTCGAATCGAAATATACATTACGATACAGAAAATAAAATCGAAAAATCAGGGGGAGAGGAAGGAAGTCCCATCAGGGAGGCAAAAGTGCAGCCCTTGCTTCCTTGCATATCCCTGTGCCCCCAGCCGCCGCCACGCTCCCTCTCCTCCGTGCGCGGCCCGGGCCGAGCTGAGCGGGGCCGGAGCGGGGCAGCCCCGCACGCCTGCCATGGCTCCGGCGCCTCGCCCCAAGCCCGCACCCCTCCTTGCGGCTTCTGTTTTCGTAATTTTGAATTTCTTTTTTCAGCACCCCCAGCCTCGGGCTGAACGGGGGGCGCTCCAGGGAGCGAGGCCGGAGCGGGTCCCCTCCTGCGGGAGCGGCACTCGGTGCCGGGGCAGCTCCGCGGGCGCCGGGCAGGTGCTCGGACCGCACCGGTGGGGAGACCCCACTTGTGGGAAAAAAAGAAAAAAGGGAAAAAAAAAAAAGGAAAGAAAGAACGACACGAAAGTTAAATAACCAAAAACTTCAATAACTAAGAACTAAGCGAGCGGCGGGGCCGGTGCCCGTGCGCGGAGCCGCAGCCGGAGCGGCGCTGGCGGGGCGGAGCGGCCCCGCTGACCCCCGGCCGGGCCAGTGCCGGGGGCGGGGAGCCCGGGGCGCCCCGCCGGCCCCCATT